>CM023490.1:47528274-47611389 GCA_013339685.2 Hyalomma asiaticum
GTAGGTCTACTGTAATTACAAATTGTCTGGATCTCAAAAGTCTCTAACATCGCTAAGAGAAGGAACTTCACATCCTACGTGTCGAAAGATCATCTTGTGAGTCCGAATACTAATCGCATGCTAGCGGCAACATTCAACATATGCGGTCCTCTATGTTTTTTTTTCATTTTATGAAACAGTATATGGTCGTTGAGTCTACGTAATAACGAAGCTGAGACATCTTGAGTAACTGCCTAATTCTTTGAAGACTACACCATCGCCTGGGTAACCTTAAGTAGGCCAACACAGTCTTTGAATTGAACTCCAAGTAAAAAGAAGTCTTCGTTCACCGGAAGTTCTTGTTAGCATTTCGTTTATTTAAGCTAAGCAGTCGCCCAACCGGAAGTATATCTCTAAAATGTTCACGCTAAGTATGGGCAATCGCTCCATGATTTAAACATCTTCAGCAAAGCACGCGAATATCATCGTGTAAAACACGTATCCATGTTAGCGTTCCACTTGATGTTACCTTACTTTTTTTAAACCAAACGGCACGAGCAGTTTCACGAAACCTTGCTTTGAGGCTCACTCCGGGGGCTCCGTTAGGGGTGGTGGGGAGGAGCTTGCCCACTGTACATCGCAGAGAAGGTCAAGCTTTCCCGTCTGAAAGAGTGCTGTCCGTTACTGCGTGCAAAAGGACACCAACAGACCCTATGGAAACATTCTTCCTTTAGGCTCTTTCTCGATTCGTACACACACACTGCCTAACCGTCTCTTCGACATGGTACTGTTGCAGCGTTCATCGCGTACCCGAGGGAGGGAGATGCGTCTATGAATAGCGCTAAGAGGCGGTGCTTAAAACGTGACTTCCACGACGTTTGAACCGCAGCTCGTCGGGCGTGTTTCAGTCCCGGTTCCGAACAGGCGGTCAAGGGCCCCGCGCCTTAGAAACACACACGGTGGGCGTCGGTACGTTGAACCCACCGGAACGGAGCGTCTGTGACGTCAGGGATATTATCGGCCGTGCTTGCGCGGAGCAGCGACCTTATTCAAAAAACTAAAGGCAACTCAAGCCCTCGTCTGTTGCGCTTGCTACCGTTTCTGACACGTTCCAAAATATCGACTGCTCTGCGGTGATTACCTTAGTTCGCCATGCGATAAGGAGATACATTAATACTGCGAACTCTTCGCGCCTTGCATAGTGTCCTGACGCACCCATTGATACAGCTGAGCTACTTACCAAGGGCAAAAAAAAAACAAGAAACTGGAGATTATGTCAAATGAGTTCTTCAGACATCCGCAAGGCGGCTATGGACGGAAAGAAAAAGCATCCACGTGTCTGTAACACAAAACTATACGCACTTCTCAGAAGTGAAATATTCCAAGGCCGTATTCACGCCAGTGGGCTTTGACTTGCCAATTAATGCACATTTGCGTTCTTAGTTGCTAGGCTTCTGGTAAGCTCAGTCGGTAGAGCGACCGCCACGTATAGACGTCGGTCCCGGGTTCGAACCCTGGACCATGAGCAATTCTTCGTCGATTCGGAGGCTTTCAATCCTCGTAAATTTGTATGAAATTCGTTGGACCTTTCTGGTAGAAAGATGCTGCCTGCTGATTTTTTTCCTTTCATAACGTGCAAATTGTGCAAGCACAATTGATTGTGAAAGAACGCGTTGATGACTACAGCGCCCTCTTCATTGCACAGAGCGCAGAGCGAATTATTTGTCTGTTCAATGCTGGCTTTGACGTTTCATATTTTTGCATCGTTTATCCTGTATTTAGTATAATATCCCAATTTTTTCGAAAATAAAAGTAATTTATTAGTTCCCGCACCCCCTGTCACCTGTATTGTTCCTGTGTTCACAGCGCTGTGCCTTCAGCTATTGGCAGTAATAGTCGGTGCGATGAATCCCACCGTGATGTTTCTTTCAATTTCCTTGGACAAAGCGTGGATCATAATTCGGGCAATTTGACCTATTGTACTTAGTCAAGCATTTCGATGCTATTTCTTGCAGCTTTTCACAGTAGTGGAACCAAACAAGGCCAGTCAGCTATTACCTTATATCGTTGTCATTCCTTTTGGGGCCGCTGCTCTGGCAAGGCATCGTCCACGTTTCGCATTTGAAACGGTATGAGGCGTACTGTGCGAGCTAAACCAGTGGTCATGTGCAGCTGGTTCCATGCGATGAAAATTTAGTTAGTTAGTTAGTTAGTTAGTTAGTTAGTTAGTTAGTTAGTTAGTTAGTTAGTTAGTTAGTTAGTAACACTGCAGGCTAATAGCTTCGCCCAAGGAGGAGAGGCTTTAAAGAATGAAGGTAACAACCTGAAGGCGTTACACCCCAAGAGCACGGTATGTTTATGGGCGACGCCGCACTGGAGTGCTCCCAAAGTCTCGATCACCTGGGGTTCTTTAACCTGCCCTGACGTATATGGGCCTCAACATTTCGTCCCTATTGAAATGCAGCAGCTGTGGTCATGGTTCGATCGCGGGACCTCCGATTCAGAGACGTGGGACGTAATAAAAAAAACTAAATGAAGAAAATACAGGCAAGCTTTAATATTGTGAAGAAAAATGAAACATAGTGCATCAAAAAAAGCGGGGATGGCACTTCAACAGCCCGAATTTCACCAAAATTGTTTCGTCAATACACCCATAAAATCGCTTGACTCAAATACGCCAATTGGAAGCGAATGCCACTCGCTCACCGTTCGAAGACGTCATGGTAAGCGTTTGCTCTAGCAATTAGTGAGTGCATAACATTCGACCTTGATCGTACTAAGCGGCACCCCCTCACCATCACTGTCCGCGTCAGCTTCCATCAACGCGCTGCTCAGGCGTCACAACGTGGTTGAGCGCAACGCCGCCATGTATCATAATCAAGTTTTCATTAGCCGTTGACATTTCCTTCTCCGGTATGCCGTTAACCGTCAAATGCTAGGATGTTTGCGAAGAAATTAATGCTCTCTGCCAATGAACGCCGATGAACGCCAGTCGTGGAGTCACGGTTGGCTTCTGACCGGAAAGGCATTGGCTCAATATCGGCCGCGGCGACCATGTATTCGGCGTAGGCGAAAAATGCGGATGCCCGCTTTCTGAGCGTTGTGAGCGCCGCTCAGAGCACCCCAGGTGTTCGAAATCTCCGCAACCGTCGATTACGTTTTGCATCACAGTCATATCCTGGTTTTCGAAAGTAAAGCCCCATCTGTTTATACTAACAGGGCACTAGTAGTTAGAGGCTTCCAACGTAAACTCACGACCGCGAGCACATGAGTCACGGCGTCGATCCAATACCGAGCCTGATGCCAACTGTACTGATGCGTTGCAGTTACTCCCGGTTGTCAACGGTTGCTGTGTACATACGCTCCACTTCACCGCTTGACGTCTCACTAACTACATTAGTTGCGGCCGGCCACGTTAGTATGTGTTATGTACGGTTCTGGAGAAAAAACAAGCGTCCTGATCAACACTCCCCGCACACGTTACTTAAACAGGAGATAAACTGTAATATGAAGAGATGACCCTCTCTGTACGCCAAAAATCCGCAAGCACAGTACTAAACAGCGACTATGCGTTCTCTTTCATCAGTGCACAATTGTGCATCCAGAAACAAACCTGCGTTCTAAAGCATGGCGGCTGAGCACTCGGCATGAAGCACCTGTGCACTCAGTGTAAGGCGATATGCACCTTCAAAACCCTGTCATAAACTGGACACTACATGCAGTGAGGCTAAATTAGTTTTAAATGGTCCGGAAACCAGGCCAACTGGTCCCTTCACTTTGTAAATAATCGTCAGAAGTACTCATGGTCCCTTCAAACGTCCATGGCTATAAACGGCGGAGGTGCCGTACTTCTGTATTCTCGAGACCCTTAGCAGTCTCCAGGAGTATCTAGGAGGTTGCTGGATGCCTGTTGCAATACGGTAATATCTTTAAATACTTGATTACAACCCGCCAACGCGGCGGCGATGTTGTTTCGACGTGCTGTTATTGAGTCGAATTGCTCCTCCGAAATGTTTTAACACAACAAAGTACCTGGAAATTTCCGAAAACATTGCAGGAGACATGGAAGCCAGTTTCACACCTGTTCCATACGAGTCAAGAGCGTAGCTGGCATTCAGGCGCCCACACTTTCCCAACGCAGATTGACTCATTTTTTCGTTACATCCTCTCCCTGTAATCTTTCTTTTTTTCTGTGGATGTGTTTCTATTACACTCTCTCTCCTCTTTTTCCTTTTCTCCACCCCAATTCCCTTCCCCTGGCTTGTTATACTAGTGCATGGCTGTAGTTCACCCTCCCAGCTATTGATTTTCTTCCTCGTCACTGTCACTTTTCTTTCGAACACCCTTACTAACCTATACTGTAGAAGGAAATGGCAGGTTTTGCTCTTTCCCCCTCTTTCCCTTCCTCCTTACCCTCATATCACACCTGCTCGCCCTCACTTTTGTATCCCAGCCTCTTGCTATACTATACTACGCATCACTACGCTGTGTTAAGAGCTGATTCGCCCATACCAACTTCCTGTACCGCATGTAGTGGCTGAGGCCATGAGCGCAAGAGCGGAAAGAGGTCTGACGAAACGCTTTTTTTAGGAGTTGGCTAAGCGCATGAGTGTAACTGACGAAAGAAGTGCGTGTGCAAATGGTATGTCATAGTACTTCTGACTTTTCATACTTCTCACTGTCTTGGCCAACCCCCAGGGTGGGTATGTGCCAGAGTTGAGGACAACAACAAAATGCCGGATATTGGGCATATCATAGAAGCTCACGCGCTTATTTCGTGACGATGATCACTGATTTTCAGGAGTCAGGGACCAACGCTCGGCCTAAACAGCTCCACTGTTTGAAGAGAAGATGAGAGTAACGGGATTTTGTTCGAGCAGCAAGTCACACTCGTAACTAAGTGTGACTGTTCTACATCGTTTTTAGCGATCTGTTCATCGATTCGTATCTAAGTATGCACTTCAGGGTATTGTAATGGATGGTCAAATTTAACAAGTATTTCGACAGAGTAAGAGAATTGCTTAGCTCCTGTGTGACAGCAAGTTTGTCACATACCGCCTGTCTATAAAAGATATGAGGAGAACTTTCAGAGCTGCGAAAACTTTATTATGAGGTAAATAGGAACATTTCCAAACGCATGTGAACACCTTTAGATCAACTTATACATGCGTGTATAATAATTTGCTGTTCCTTGTTAATTAGGACGAATGTTAGGTGCAAAGACTTATGATATTGTGCGACGAATGTTTATATCACGATCAACGTATTCTGCATGCCTTTGAAAAGTGACACTTTCGATGGCCGAAAAGGAGACCAATGGTATAGTCAACATTATCACTTCCTTTTGCCTCATCTACTGGGTAAATCTGGTTCTCTGAACGTATCGAAATAATTAAGATAACATAATTGAAATTTTACTTTTCATGGTAAATCTGTGCAGAAAGGCAGTTAATCGTTACACCCATGTGTTGAACCGGCATTACTCATTTCAATGCATTAGTCAGTTCAACACAGAACTGGCCGGTATAGTCACAGTTCTCCATCTCCTGGGCGGTTAGACGACAGAGAAACGATTCGTTATTGGTAACGGTGTCTAAAACTGTCCACTGGCTTTATATGTAAGTATATTTATTTATTTTTTACTCTTCAGAAACAGAATTCAACCAGAATCAATCTTCCTTGATCTCGAAGGCAAACTCGAATAGTTGCCTTTACGGCTCAACTTCCTCCTTCTATCTAGCATGGCTTAATGGTGGATGTCTTTATTGTCTCTCGAAAATTCACTCTTCGCTTCTTTTTGATATTGTGAATGTGATAGACGCCCGCTCACTTTCCTCTGTTTCACTTGCACCGAAATGCATTCACCTCGTGTGTCCCGAGCAGGAGTAATCATTTATGTATGTTTACCGATTTTCCTTTCTGACTGCCTCCGCAATACTTTTGTTGAGCTGTTCGATATTCGCACTTATTCGCCTTCGCTCTCACGAATGCTCTCTGCGTACATGTCGTGTGTGCCTTGTGTCTTCGCCTGCTGGTCCACACATCCCTGTCTCGCGCTTTGCAAATCGAACTCTATTCCACTTAAGCGGGGGAACGTCTGCTGCGGCCCTTCTGCTCTTTGTCGCAAGAAACGTGCAGCGTTGTCAAAGCTAGCGGCAGCTTTCTTCAGTTTATCTCAATAGGGAATGACGTTGCTTTTGTGAGCCTACTGTCCTTCGGGTTGTGGTGAATTTGTGCTGTTTTAGAGCTGGCTTCTTGAATTATCAGCTCCCCAAGCTCACCACCTAGTCAATGGCATTTCTTAGGCGCAAGCATTTGTGCCCGCCGTAGTTTGGTTTAGGTTTAACATGTGGCTCTAGCCTCGAGGACGCGGAATGGTTTTAGTCGGTGTGAGAGGGTACACCGCTCTTCCCCAGACGTTTCCTTGGGGGCCATGCACGCCTGTGTGCGTCTGCGTTTCTGGGAGCCGCGCCGTCTGGCAATCCTTCCTATGCCGGCAGACGCCATCTTTCCTCCTCTCCCCCCACGGGCTTTTCTCGTCTCCCACGTCATTCGTCCACGAAGAAAGTGAATCCTGGCCGAGCCCCAAGGGGATAGACTCGCGGTCCCACCACGGATTTGTGCGACGTATCGATTGACACAACGGAGCTGGTTGGCATCACTTCGTTTTGTGTGTGTACATATGTGTCTGTACGATTACACATATATATCGATGAGCGCATTGACATGCATGCGACGACATAAATACACACAGAAAACATGTAATCGTACAGACACATATGTATATATTAGCATTATATACATGTATATAAATGTATAATATAACTTCTGGTTTATCTCAATCAGGAGCCCGTATTCCCTATTGTTACGTCGCCACGGTGGTGTGCTGGCTATGGCATTGGGCTGCTGGCTCGAGGGTCGCGCGATCGAGCCCCAGGCGCGGCGGCTGCGTTTCGATGGAGGCGAATGCTGAGGCCCATGTAGTGTGCCACGCCGGAGCCCTCCACTACGGCGTCTCTCATAATCAGATCGCGGGTTTTGGAAGTTCAACCCCGAAATAAATAAATCAACCAATCATTTCTCAGTTATCACGAGCCATAGGTCCCTTCACTTCATGTATTTCACAGATGCACGCCACATAGAGCCTTGAATCCTATTCCTTCAGTATTCTGCTGAACGCTGATCTATTTCTTTTTCAAACTAACAAAGGTTCAAATATGGAAACGCATCTCCGGGTTGAGCGGAGAAATATTTGCACTTTTCTCCTTAATAGGAACGCCTTCATTCTCAGCAGTCATGTATACCCGGTGTCTCTACTTATGCGTGGTACGCGTGGATCATAATAACATTTTATTGACTGTTGTAAACAAAATTCAATCAACTTATGTCAGTCACTTTTCGGCTCTTTTATGATGTCTCGTTTTTTTTAGTGCACCACCACAATCGGCGCATCAGAGTAAGGTCCATTCAAATTCAGTCTTTCCTTCCTTATGCGGCTTGACGAAAATTTAAAAATTGGCGTATTTTTGTCAAAATTTACTTCACATCAGGATGTTTGTTAGCACATAAGGATGTCATCACTTCGTGCCTTTACACAAACCTGTGATTTGTGTAAAGGCACGAAGTGATGGCATCTTTATGTGCTAAAAAAACATGTAAATTGCATGAATCAATTGTGTACCTAGAGGGAGCAGGTATGGTCTGCAAATATTTTGTGTACACGAGAATGTGCTTTTTTACTAGTGGTTATCGGCCGTGTGTATATTCGTATTTACAGTAGCGGTTTTGAATTAATGTCGGTTCTTATCTTGTCTTGCGCCTCCCACATAGTTTCGTCTGAGCATTCTTCGTTCGTTTCTTTGTTTCAATTTTACATTGCGCTCATGAGTGTTAGCGTCGTTAGTGACTTACTGTATACGCCAACTATGTTATTCAGCGAAGGCCTCGCGGTGTTTTCGAAACACTAAAACACTATTAAGAGTCCCCAGTTTTGCCATTAGAGAAGAGCAGGTTCGTAGGTGCTGTTTGTATAAGAACCGATGGCCGAAAATACGAACGTTCGACGGATTGATGAAAGGCCGATGGCTAGTAAGAGATCAAAAGTCATTGCGATAAAGGCACTGCTGATTCGCCGTCAATCTACCGCTCCTATCCCTTGTCTGCAACAGCTACACTCTTTTCCGCCATACCTCCCGGCACGGTATCTGAAGAAGTCGTAGATTTGAAGTTTGTCCCTTACAAAAATGCCAAATATGGTGATATCAGAAATTGGGCATATCTGGATATATAAGGCTTGTTTGTGTCCGTATGTGGCGACATTTGCCCAAATCGTGATAGAGGCACATGTGGAAATAAAAGACCTACACGAAGAGTGTCATGTATGACTGACATACATTTGGCAAAAACGGTCATATAGGGACACGTGCCAGATATACCCAGATATGCGTATATGGCCAGACATGCATATGTGCCTATATGTGGCGCGTGTGCATATGTGGCCATATTTGGCCAATACATGTTAGAGTCATATATGGTATTCTTTGTGTAGGTCAGTTTTGCCGCATATGCCTCTATCACAATATGGGCAAATACGGCCACATATGGACACAAGCCCTATATAGCCAGATATGGCCAATTCTGGATATCGCCATATATGGCATTTTCGTAAGGAGCGGTACGATAGCTGGCGACAAGGTGATGGTTGGCAAAAAACGAAGGCGAAGCATGCGATGAGAACGTGCATGGCTTTGCACTAGGTCCACTATCAAAGCCTCGTCACGTACACTATGCAGTATGCTGCTAGAGATGATATTGGCTGCATGAGATGTAAAGAATTGTAGCTGATGATAAAAATGCTCCTGCGTCATAAAATAAAGTCCCTCTCTCGCACCTATACCACATTGCAATTTCAGGGATGTATTGTGTTGCTTACGAACTTAGTTGAATCACTGCTAACAGCAAACTGATCGAATATTAATATACATGCAATACGAATATGCTCAACAACTGTAACTTGTCAAGGAAAGAATTTGCCATATATTTCAGTGCTAGAATATAGATTGTTGAGCCAACAGCTATTTAACAATTTACATCGTACCAACCAGAACAACATCGGTGCATATAGAATAGAAGCAGGCACAATTTTATAGCGGCTTGGAGTAATTGTTGATAATATTTAGTCTTATATATAATATATAAAGGTCCTTCCTGTGCCTGCAGTGTCCACAGTCCTGTTAAATTTTAACATTTCTATAATTAAGGACCTTCGGGCGATAAAGCGATACCATTGCAAGGCACTCCGCACCGAAAAAGTGGGGTTCGTTTTAACTATTCAGGATTACCTAACGTTGATCTGATTGATTTATGGGGTTTCACATCCCAAAACCACAATATGATTAGGAGAAACGCCGTAGTGGAGGGCTCCGGAAATTTCGACCACATGACGTTCTTTAACGTCCACTGACATCGCATAGCAAATGGATCTCAACATTGCGCCTCCATCGAAGATAACCTAGCCTTTACCTGATTTCAAGTAGACAAGTGTTTCTACATTTTGCTTTCTTCTAAATTCACCTGATATAGTGCGGAATCGAACGCGCGACCCCACCGCTTAGCAGCACAGCGCCGCAGCCGCTTAGCGGCCATTGCACGTATTTTCCAACACAACACAGGAGTTTTTGGGAAACTGAAGTTTATTTACAAAGCGAGGGTATCCGTCCAAGTACTGATCACATTTCGAGCCCACGCTGTGGCCGCAGCCTCTCCCATCATCACGCCTTATCTTCCGCCGCCAAACGGTGATCACCACCATCCGTGGCCGTAGCCGCCACCATAACCGCCGCCGTATCCGCCACCGTATCCGCCGCCACCGTAGCCTCCGTGAAGAACGATGACCTTGCCGTAGCCTCCGTGACCGCCGCCGTAGCCTCCTCCGTAGCCACCTCCGTAGCCTCCGCCGTAGCCTCCGTAGTGGAGACCGGCGTTCACCACAGTGGCAGCCAGAACGACCAGGAGAAGCGTTGCGAGCTGCGAACGGGAAGTATGAACCGGTCAAGGATTGAGATAAGCAAGATACATTTTTGCACAATGATGAAAAAAAGAGAGATAGAAAGACAGCAAAATATTGATAGGTCGGCAACGGTGACTGGCACGCATGCTACAGTGTGTCATAGCAAGACTTTCCAAGGGTCGTATGATCGAACCTCGGCCATGGCGGCTGCATTTTGGTAGGGGCGAAATGTTGAGGCCCGTGTACCGTACGATTTCAGTGCGCGTTAAAGAACTCCAGGTGGTCGAAGTTTCTGAAACCCTCTACTAGGGCGTCTCTCATTATCAGATGGTGTTTTTGGGGCGTAAAACCCTATAAATAGTCAGAAATTGACTTCAGCTGAGAAAGTCAAATAAGGGAGAGTTTAGATTACGAACAGCAGTATGTACAAAAAAAACAAACACTGTAGTATAAGATAGGTGCTAGAAACTGATGGTTCCATCTCCGTTTGAAAGGAGATATCAGTAAAGATCATTAGCAACATAACATTAATCACCATCGAAGATCGCGGACAAATCTCAAGGGGCGCTCTAAAGCAGCGGCGTATGCAGACGTGATCTGTTTTCCTTTTTTTCGAACCGGTAAGATTTCCGATAAAGCACGAGCTACCCATTGAATAAAAGCGCCGGTATACGCGCAGAACGACTCGAAGTTCTAATTCATTGCACAAACTTTATCTGCGGCGCCACCCTAAATGCACTTTGCAAAGATAATCCTTCACGCTTACTCGTTGGGATTGCAATCCCTAGTGGAAAACGAGCCCTGCTGGCAACGTACAGTGATTAAATCGCAATGTCATCATCTCCCGTCGCTTAGTAATATAACAAACAGGCTGGCTAGGAATGCGCAGGACGATTTTACTCGATTCTTAATTTGTGCTCATCGCACACAGGTGTTCTTCTGCTTTGTGTGTGTGTTAAATGCGACCTAGCGTGGTAGTTTTTCACACGCCCTGTGATCACTCACTGCGCAATCCTTTCGAGTGCTTATTTCTTGTTATTACAGCGCTAGCTGCCAGCGACACAGGGCTATAGTGGAAAAGTTCACCTCTCGTGTGTCACGAAAGGTTTCAAACGGAATTCAGAGGAAAACGCGGCGAGTAGAGAAATCGCTTTTAAAAAGGCTTTAATTTCTCCAATGAATGGCTATGCAAGATAGGTAGGATATTAATGATAAGCCTCCCCGTATATAGGGAATTTCAACCTGACTAAAATTGTTAGGCAGAGTGAAGAGCCGATTAATCTTGCTCTGCAATTTGGTGTCAGCAGACTCTGGAGATATGCTCCTCTCGCAGTGTACTAAATAGAAGTTGCCCTCCAAGCAACATTTATGGCTCCTCGAAGCTGGTGATCTATTTTTCATATATTACGCAGGATAGCTTTCCTCAAGTTGGCTGCTAGTGGCGTATAAGAGGAATTGCATTTCCTCCCTCCTCGTATGTATTTCGTGCAGAGTAGAGCGAGAAATACATCCGCATTATTCGAAATGATATCCTACTTGCAACTTCACCCGATTTTCCAGCGGAACGCTCCACCAAAGCCGTACGAAGTGCGCGTGACAAGCTTATCTCGTTCATGCGTGGATGGCGGATAAATCGTTAATGAAGTTCCATATCAGCCTTCGCCGCATACAGTTGATTAGCCTACTGATAGACATAGTGCGGCCGTCGACGATAGAAGGGTGGACCATAATAACAAGACAATGGAATCTCAGTTTTAGACCTTACCATACTCTTCATCTTCTTTCTTGTGTTAGTCCTTTTTGACTCGGAGGCAGTGGACAGCTGTGAATTCTGCTGCCACGTGCGCCTTCTTATATACATCTCGAGCACCGCCTCTTGCAAGCGCCAACTCACCTTCAGGGGAGGGCCAGCCTAGTGGTCGAGATTGTGGCAAGGGAAAGGATACCAGGAGCGCGTTACCGGCCGGCAGTTTGGGAAAGCGCGCAATCGGCGGGCCTGGTGCGCAACTGAAAAGAAAATTACTGCCGCACCCCTTGCGTAATTCCGCATAATTACATGCAGTGTTGCCCCTATTAATGGCTAAGAAAAAATGAACATCAAAGGACATTGCCGCTTCCGTAGATCGCGCCTGGCACCATACCATACTGAGAATTACAGCTATTTTAGAAGCTCCTGGCTGACGCTGTTTAAACTGCGCTTGATAAGGACTGTTCTCTCTCTGGCTATAAGGATTGTACGGCAACAGAAGTGGGAAAGTGAAGTACTGGACATACCAAGCATTTTATAAGCGTTACTGGTTGTCACTGCTTAAAGTGCACACGGATAACAACTATTGATCATTGTGGTTGCTTAGTACGTACGACGTTGTGCTATTCATCACTGCTGCGAATTCTATTCGAAGTCTCATGCGTTAGGGGGTTATTTCACTGCCGATCTCGTACACAGAGGTGACCCCAGTTCATAGACCGCATGTGGCTAATCCGGGCCCAGAGTTCTCGAATAAGCCGTCACATATAAGGGCGGTGTATTTCTGCGTCCAAACTCTGCGGTTTCTTTGTAGTTCACAAGAAAGTTTAAATGAGCGGATTGTAACCATTGGTTAAATGTGCTTGGTGCAGGTTCATGCGGGAATATGCAACGGTATGTAAGGAATGTTAATCTTTCATATATTCATCACTGAATCGTTTTATTTCAGCAGAAGATTATGAGCGCTGGTTGCGAACCTTGTGATGGGTTTTTTGATGCTTTGCCTTCTATTGTCATCTCGTGCAAACTCGTCATCTCTCCACGAAGTGACACCTCGGTTTTAGCTCCAGCTTGTCGAAGGAACCAACACGAACCTAACTCAATTTAATCACGCATCCGTTTGCACCTTTGTCATTGTTACCGCGAACACATAGCGCCTTACCATCTAAGGAAGCACGCTACATTTATGCCAACAACCGTAGTGGTCACTTCACGCCAACTTCAAACCTGCTGCTGCACGGAATTACTAGGACCAGGCCTCGTAAATCAAGTGACGCCAGCGGCCTCCCCCCTCCCACCCCACCCCGAGCCTTAGCGTGACCGAGGAAAAGGGGTGCGTGTGCGTAAATAAGACGGTCGCCACGCAGTTCGTGCCAGTGGGACGCGCGCCCCAGTGGTGGGACCCCTTTCACACTGGGCGCACGCCGTGGGCGTCTCTGTTGATCGCCACCGGGCTGATTCGGGCCAGCGATTCTGCGCTACCCTCGCTACGCGCCTACCTCGCGAGATGTCCACTGGCCAGGTAAAGGTCCACCCCGATGCAGCCTATGTATACGCTATCTCGAAGCGGCAGTGGCCCAAAGGCAACGCGCCGTTGCCTCGGACAACATCCAGTGCGGAAGTGATGCTCAAAAGGGATTTACGCGGGCCCCAAATTACGTGTCTCAGGTGTCGCGATGGCCCCTGCGTTGCTCGCAGGCTGTGGCGTGTACGGGGCATTGAGAGCGTAGCGAGTGCCCATATATTTGCCTTAAGCGTGGGGTAAATATGCTACGAGGAATTAAAGTGGAGCTGAGATACTGGTCGCTATGGTTACGCGACCGAGCGTGGAAGCTTGATAGTGAGTTGCTCGGATTGCTCTGGGAAAGAGAAATATACTTCAAGCATGCAACTGACAATGCGTGAAACATGTATAACTGTAATAAAAATAGAAAAGAAAGCAGCGTCACTTGCATGAAGGGATTAGTGGCAAACAGTATTCCTGTCTGCGGCGCAGCACGTGCTCCGCCAGGTTCCTTGCATGGGGACGTCAACAAAAGATTTATTTTCAGTGTACCGTTTGCGCATAGTTTTCTATAAAAGGGATAATCCATGGCCATAATACTTTGATGTCCTTTCCTGGCCATTGATCGCCGTCGGTCCGCGTCGCTCTGGACTCAACAGCGTGAAAATGCACGTGTCACAATTAATGGGTACCTTGCTTAGGCAATGAAGTAGTGACTAGTTTTCATTGCCTTCTCTTATTAATCTAGAGAGTACATTGAAACTAGTGAACTGGTGCGCCACCTCACAGCAACAACTGGAAGCACCCCCACCACTTCCGTCATTGCTGTCATTTTGCGAAAACAACTGCTAAGATTTAGCAGCATCGAGTTCAACGACGCTCTGGGATAACCACCCGATCAAACGGCGACAAAAATGAATGGTTATGTATATTTTGCTGTCTCTAAGTCATCCGGAGATATTACCTCAAGCATCTTCGATTTGCAGAGCACACACTTGCACTACCATACTCTTCACTTGCCTTAAAAGCTTTCTGCTCCACTTACAACCGACTTATCTGTTGTCTGAACTGCGTACCGATTTTGGGAGTCTAAAGGTGCGCTGAATTTCTGTCTTCAAATAAACACATCGTGAAGAAATGACATTCGCGCATTTATGTTTCGCCCAGTCGCTCTCCACATCGAATTTTGTCTTGTCGCGGTAGCTGCTATAAACACACCGCTTTAAGGGAGCGTTTGATCCTCACAACATAAGAGGACCTTGTAAAACACCGACATTAATTCGAAAAAAAACATACTGATTAAATTGGAACTTGCGTATCTGTCACCTTAACTGTGTGGTTTATACCTCGTGTGGTTTACAACCCCCATTGAATGAGAGCATACGAGTCAGGCATTTGCTGATACGAGCCGCACATGATTTATTCCGCCTCTAGAGGTATCAAAATGCTATTTGGTATTCAACTACATCCAACATTTAGACGTACACGGCCGTCCACTTTTAGGGTGAACACGGCTCCCCGTGGCCGCGCTCCGCGCAGCGCCAGCACGGCCGGTGCGGCGGCGCATCGAAGCAAACGCGGCGCAGGCGCACAGGGACCTAGGGGAGGTGCTTCGCGTCGTCTGCTACAGAGCGGGAGCGCGCCTTCGCTGTGAAGCACGTTTCACTGAGCGAAGGCGAGCGAGCACCCGAGGTAGCGTCGCGAGAATGCGCGCTTCACTAATTGGAGCATTTTCCGGCTAGTTTTGTGTGCAGATTGTGCACAGCCTGCTTAGTCACGCTTGAACAGGAACGAGCTTCTCAGCAGGTAGCCGACTTAGCTGTATTTTTTTTTTGTTATTGTTAGTGATGAGGGTAAAAGAACAACGTCATTTTTCACGCACTCTTTATTAGGCCCGGGCTATTTTACGGCGACAGCTGTTGGTGCAGTGCATCCAGAGTAACCCATCAGGCACGATTTTCGTGATTTGGATCCTGACGTCACGGGTGTAGCGCACTGTTTCGCCCATCTCGGGATTATATAACCAATTTTGATAATAGACCTAAGAAAGTGACCGACACCCGCCATAAGTTACCACAAATTCAGAGGGCGATTTTCCGATCGTGCATATATATTTTATCATGTTTGTCATCGGTTCTTCCATTAAGGAGGGCAAAACGGAGTATTTCGACAGTAACTCCGTTGCTCAGCGGCTTCCTTATTGGCGTGTTAAGTGTCGGTTCTAAGCGTGTGAATCGCGTTACGTGATGTAGAAAACTGCTCTAGCTCTCTGGCATAGGAACTGAATTTGCAGTAATTTACGACCAATTTGCATCTTCCTGGATCGAATAAAACATGCTATTCATTTCTGTGTTCATACTTTAAGTAAAATCGCCCAAGCGGCGCTGATGCGTACCTGACTCAAGAAGTAGCATTCTCATTTGGAGGAATCGTCGGTCAGTTCTTCGGCAACATCGCTGGCTCGTGTAAAATAAGTGGCGCAGACATTTCTTTCTTCTTTTTTTATCTTTGAAATCAATGCACGCAGCATTCGAAAGCCGTTTCTGTCAGTATGAACAGGTTGTAGGAGTGGAAAATCTATAATGGAAGTGTGTGTTTCCTATAGCTTACATTGCGTCTCGCCGAGTAAGGAAGGCGTTGTTCGCTTCCACTTCATTCACCTTTTCAAGAGGCCATATGCACATTTTCCCTAAAATTTAATAACTTGTTAATTTTGGGGTACATGTCCCAAAGAGATGCATGGCATCGGCGTTATAAACGCCATTAAGGGTGAGCGCCAGATAAATTTAGTATGATGAATAATCTTTTTTTGTAGTGAGGGAAAGGGGCCCTGCCCCCTTTTAGTTGAGTACGTAAAACCCAAATATGAATATCGGCAAAGGAACGCTGGCCGCGAACAAGTCATGCTGTAGAGGTCGTGGGGAAGTCACCGTCCCGTGTGTAGAGCTAACGCGGCCACGATGATCTAAAGGGTGGCCCACCAGTTGACGGTGGTAGGCGAACGGAGTGGCCATTTTCGAAACCCCAACGCGGCCGGACACAGATGGGTCAGGTCAGACCGTTTACCTTTCAAAAGAAATGCTTATGGGCGCTGGCCACTCTCCCTTATTTTTTTCGCTTAAGCGACGCGACCATCTCTTATCAACTTACAATGCTGACACGCTGCTGCCAACGGCTGCCCAATCAAGTGCCTGGTCGCCCACAAGTGAAAAATCTTTGGATTTGTGAAAGCGAAACACGCCAGAGGTTGTAAATTGAAAGCATTTCTGTCGGCTTGCACGAACATTATCTTATCAGCTTTCGAAAATAGATTTTTATTCGGTTGCCGGTTGTTATAGCACCTCGGCAATATAAACGCTATAACAGTGCAGGACTGCTTCATTTCCGCAGCGCACTTTCGGAAAGTAGCCATGACGAGGGAGCCCTTAAAAAAAAAAAAGCGGCACATAGTAGATCTCTTTCTGCAGAACTATCCCCAGCGAGTTATATCGGAGATGGTGAAGCGGCCACTTAAAACTGCAAATGGAATCGCCCAGGGTGTCGGTCACTTTCTTAGGTCTATTATCAAAATTGGTTATATAATCCAGAGATGGGCGAAACAGCGCGCTACAACCGTGACGTCAGGATCCAAATCACGAAAATCGTGCCTGATGGGTTACTCTGGATGCACTGCACCAACAGCTGTCGCCGTAAAATAGCCCGGGCCTAATAAAGAGTGCGTGAAAAATGACGTTGTTCTTTTACCCTCATCACTAACAATAACAAAAAAAATATACAGCTAAGTCGGCTACCTGCTGAGAAGCTCGTTCCTGTTCAAGCGTGACTAAGCAGGCTGTGCACAATCTGCACACAAAACTAGCCGGAAAATGCTCCAATTAGTGAAGCGCGCATTCTCGCGACGCTACCTCGGGTGCTCGCTCGCCTTCGCTCAGTGAAACGTGCTTCACAGCGAAGGCGCGCTCCCGCTCTGTAGCAGACGACGCGAAGCACCTCCCCTAGGTCCCTGTGCGCCTGCGCCGCGTTTGCTTCGATGCGCCGCCGCACCGGCCGTGCTGGCGCTGCGCGGAGCGCGGCCACGGGGAGCCGTGTTCACCCTAAAAGTGGACGGCCGTGTACAGCCATCAGCACGGTTAACTTGAACTCAAGGTACAGTGTGGCCTGGACAATTTGGAATGAGGCCGGCGCCGCATATAATGCTCGGCGCTGCTGTCGAAATAATGTTTATGTGGTATATCAGTGACGTAGTGCGATAACACTACGTACTGTTTCGCGCGTGCTGTGCTTATCAGTTATCTCCCTCGCCACCCGAAGTGTTCATAAGCCGCTGCGACGGCCTAGAAAGCCACTCTGTATTTTGACCTTGCGTTGTCCACCGGCAGCCAGGCGGCTGTCCGGTTACTTTGGTATGCAATAAAGGCATGCTGTTTGACCGGCTGGATTCCTTCAAGGCTGCGTGCATGACCCACAACATAAACTGGCGACGAAGATGGGACTGGAAGACGGATTCTGGCTGAGGACTCCAGGGCGTCCGCGGCAGCAAGGACCCCGGAGCTAACGAGCACGCACGCGAGGAAGAGCCCGGTCTAGGCGACGACGTGGGGGAGTGCAAGCAAGTACGCCCACCATGGCTGTGCAGCTCGGGCAAGTAGAACCTTTCGAAGCCTCTTCCGGCGATTGGCCAAGTTACGAAGAGCGCGTTCAGGCATTCTTGCGAGCTAACCAGGTGGACGAGAAGCGTAAAGTGGACGTCTTCATAAGCGTGATAGGGCCGAAGACGTATGCCTTATTGAAGTCTCTAACTGCTCCCGCGGCACCATCCGATAAATCTTTAGAAGAACTGCTAACTCAATTGCGCAGTCACCTGTCGCCGAAGCCTGCGGTTATCGGAGAGAGAGCGAAGTTTCATCGCCGCTCACAACATGAACAAGAAACAATTGCGCAGTTTGTTGCTGACCTGAGGACGTTAGCGCAAACATGCGAGTTTGGCGCCTTTTTGGACGAAGCCTTAAGGGACCGGTTCGTTTGCGGGCTGCAGCGAGTCGATATTCAACGCCACTTGTTCACTGAAGACAAGAAATTAACTTTTCAGCAGGCAGTCGACCGTGCTGTAGCGTTAGAAACTGCGCTGAAAAATGCATCGGCTACGCATGCAACGGCGGCAGCAGGGTTTGAGGTGCACAAGTTACGCCCACCTAACAAAAAGGCCGTGCCGTGTTTTCGCTGTGGGTCAACAAACCATGGGGCGAGCGCTTGTCGTCATGCTAGTGCGATATGCTTTCATTGTAGCAAAAAGGGGCACCTTCGGCGTGCATGCCGCGGCCGCCAAGCAATAAAAGGGCAGTCAAAATCGAGGCTACAATTTCAAACCTTAGTCAAGCCAAGTCAGGGTGAATTACAGAGTGTCAAGACGGAGCAAGTAACTAGAGAAGAGCCAATTATGCTCGATGTAACAGTTGAAGGAAGGCCCTTACGCATGGAGCTCGATACTGGGGCTGCCGTATCGGTGATACCTGAGTCGTTGTTTCGTTCACTGTTTCCGAGTGTTGCTCTACGCAGATCCAGCCTACGCTTGCGAACATACACTGGCGAGCCCGTAAAGCCAACCGGCGTCGCCTTCGTCGCAGTGCAGCACAACGGTCAATGCCAACGTGTGCCTCTCTACGTGCTGCGTCAGAGCGGTCCGCCACTTCTTGGTCGCAACTGGCTGCAGCAGTTAAAGCTTGATTGGACGCAAGTACAAGGCCTACGGAACCTGCAGCACGCCCAAACGGCCAGCACGAAGCCTGCCGAACTACAAAGCCTCCTGAACCGTTATGCAGACGTGTTCAAGGACGAGCTGGGCGTCATTCAAGGTGAAAAAGCTAAACTTTTCTTTAAGGATAACAAGAAACCACGTTTCTTTAAAGCACGGAGCGTTCCGTTCGCTTTGAGAGCAGCGGTGGAAGAAGAATTGTCTAAGCTAGAAGCGTTGGGAATAATTTCACCAGTTGCTAGCAGCGAATACGCTACGCCAATAGTGCCAATCATTAAGCGAGATGGGTCAGTTCGGATTTGCGGGGACTACAAAGTCACCGTAAACCCAATTTTGGACATAGAAAGATATCCGCTTCCCAAAGCTGACGAATTATTTTCGGTGCTTGCTGGAGGAGAAAAATTCTCCAAGATTGACTTAAGCCGAGCATACCAGCAAGTTGAAATGGATGAAGAGTCCCGACAATACCTTACGTTGAACACACAAAAGGGTCTTTTTGCAGTTAATCGGTTGCTGTTCGGTATTGCATCTGCACCAGCGATCTTTCAGCGCATTATGGATAATGTGCTAAAAGGGCTGCCATCAGTCACTTGTTACCTTGATGATATTTTAATCACTGGGCGCACACAAGAAGAGCACCTACGTAACGTGGAAGCTGTTTTAAAAAGACTGTCGGAACGAGGGATTCGGGTGCAGCCAGCAAAATGCGATTTTTTTCAAGATAAGCTGCAGTACCTAGGGCATGTGATCACCAAAGACGGCGTCCAACCAACGGAAGAAAAAGTACGCGCTATCGTGAACGCCCCGACTCCGACTAACAAGCAAGAGCTTCAGGCCGTACTGGGCCTTATCAACTATTACGGGAAGTTCGTTCAAAATCTGTCCTCGATCTTGTTTCCTCTGACCAAACTTCTTCGAAAAGATGCAGCCTGGGTGTGGGATGCGTCTTGCGAAAAAGCTTTTCAACAAGTTAAGCAAATGTTAGCAACTCAGCCCATTTTGGCGCACTATGACTGTCACCGCCCCTTGCAAATTGCGTGTGATGCCTCTGCGTATGGTGTGGGCGCGGTCTTGTCTCATGTTTTCGAGGATGGGCAGACTCATCCGGTCGCGTATGCATCGCGTACCCTCACAAAGGCTGAGCAAGGCTACAGCCAATTAGAAAAAGAGGCTTTGGCACTTGTGTTTGGTGTGAAGAAATTTCATTATTACGTCTATGCAAGACCATTCACGTTGCACACCGACCACAAACCATTGGAAACCATATTTGGTCCTAAAACAGGCATTCCTACTATTGCGGCCGCTAGGCTTCAGCGTTGGGCGGTTGCATTATCGGCGTATACGTTCACCATGAAGTTCAGGCCGTCAGTTGACAATGTGGACGCTGACTGCTTATCACACCTTCCACTTCAGCAATCTGGCGTCGACGGGGCGGAAGAAAACTTTTTCGTTTTGCGTTTCGACACCATGCCAGTAAGCAGCAGACAAATTAGAGCAGAAACGACACGAGATCCAGTGCTGCGTGAAGTAGTGAAGTGCATTCAGCATGGGTGGCCGAGCCGAGTATCTGAAGAGATAAAACCATTTTTTTGTAGAAAGCTTGAACTGTCTCTATATCAAGGGTGCATCATGCTAGGAATGCGTGTTGTTGTTCCGCAGAGGTACCAACGGTTCGTATTAGATGAATTGCATCAGGGACATCCCGGCGTTGTGAGAACAAAGGAATTAGCTCGAAGCTATGTGTGGTGGCCAGCCATAAAGATATAGAGCACTACATCTCATCATGCAAGTTGTGCATGGAAGAGCGAAATTTGCCGATCAAAGCGCCACTTCACCCGTGGGCCTGGCCTACACGACCTTGGCAGCGAGTTCACATCGACTTTGCCGGCCCAGTCAAGGGACTCTGGTACATGGTGATTGTCGACGCACATTCGAAGTGGCCGGAAGTGTTCCCAATGACGTCAGTTTCGACGCAAGCTACAATTTCATGTCTGCACGATGTTTTCTGTAGGTTCGGTTTTCCCGAGACCCTAGTGTCTGACAACGGCAGTCAATTCACGTCTGCTGAATTTCAGTCTTATCTGCAGGGCATTGGCACAAGACACGTGCGAACAGCGCCATACCATCCAAGCAGCAACGGCTTGGCCGAGCGGTTCGTCCAGACACTGAAGTCAGCGCTCCGAAAAGCAAGCCATGGCACGTCACCGTCCGAGCTAGCGGATTTTCTACTAGCCTATCGCAACACGCCACACGCTACGACAGGAGAAGCTCCTGCCATGCTGCTCGTGGGGAGGAGGCTCCGCACCAGGTTGGACCTGGTCAGACCATCCATTGAGGAGAACGTCGCACGTCGGCAGTTCCAGCAGGCCCGGCACCGAGGCAGCCGCTCCGAGGCAGTGTTCAGCGAAGGTGATGCAGTACGAGTGCGTAATTTTCGTGCGGGACCAAAGTGGCTGCAAGCAACAGTTCTAGCCCGCACGGGACCAGTGTCGTACAGACTTAGTGTCGTGACGCCGCGTGGAGTTTACGAGTGGGTGCGACATCGTAACCACATTGTACGAGACAGTGCAGCCTTAACTGTGTTTCCCAGCATGGACACGCGCACGGGGACAACACAGCAACAGCCGGCATCAGAATCAAATGTGCCAGCAAGTGACGATGAAACAGTGCAAGTATCGACACAAGCTAACGGCGCAAGCAACGGTGATGGTTGTCGATACCCGAAGAGACTACGTCGACAGCCTGATCGTTACGGATTCTGAGTGCGTGCATATGCTAGCAGTGTGTGATTAAGTGCGGGGGGATGTGGTATATCAGTGACGTAGTGCGATAACACTACGTACTGTTTCGCGCGTGCTGTGCTTATCAGTTATCTCCCTCGCCACCCGAAGTGTTCATAAGCCGCTGCGACGGCCTAGAAAGCCACTCTGTATTTTGACCTTGCGTTGTCCACCGGCAGCCAGGCGGCTGTCCGGTTACTTTGGTATGCAATAAAGGCATGCTGTTTGACCGGCTGGATTCCTTCAAGGCTGCGTGCATGACCCACAACAGTTTACTTGATTATCTATTTGTTGAATAAATAGAATTACGGCAGCAGCGCAAGCTCCCACCATTAAGCGTTGCTATAACCTCATTCCAAGTGGTCCAGGCCACGCTACAGAGAGTTCCAGTTAATTGTGCTAACGGCTGTACACTAAGAAAATGTTGGACAAATAGAAAGATAGATCAATAAATAAATAAATAAATAAATAAATAAATAAATAAATAAATAAATACTAGCATGAGACAGTGAAGGGGCGAGCAGTGTCTCCGTCACTCGATTTTGAAACAAAAAGGCGCCTTTTATATTCATGGAGCTGCCGTGATAGAGCACTTCTTTGCCTACCCTGATATGTCACGTGTGACGCGCGTATTCTGCACTACGGCCTCCCTTCATCGTTGCAGTTAACAGCGAAACCGTTCAAGGTAGATGCTGCGCCGTCCGATGTTCGATGCCCCGCAGGAGGGGAAGGCGAACCCGCACTTACCGTATTATATGTCATCGGTCTTGTACTCTGAGATAACCGTCATAATTCTCATAACCAGGGTGATGGTTATGATGGTTATGCTAAGCCCTGTGTGCGGCGTTCGCGGCCGCACTTCTTTCATTCCTTGCGCTCAAACCACCCTTGCTGACCGCACCCCACTGCTACACGACACTGGGCCGATACCGAAGACAAGGGATCATGTGAGGTGCAGAAAACATCGGGCGCTCTGGGGACAGAGTGTGTGTGTGCTATGCTCGGAGTTCCAGGTTCGATCCCATCATCCGCGGCTGCATTTGTGTAACTTTAGAGCAAAGAAAGAAAGAAAGAGGAAAAAGAGGAATGAGGAAAGGAAAGAAGCAAAAGAGGACAGAAGAGGAAAAGAAAGAAAGAAGAAAGAAAGAGAGAATGGGTTGAGACGCTGCTTCACTAACACGGCTTCGGTGTTTGACCATCTTCGCGCAGCAGAAGAGGCGGTGATATTTAGAGTGGGATGCAACACGGTCGAACGAGATTCATTAACGAAGGCTTACCAGTGCACCCGCATCCGCATTTTAGTCGTGGCCTCTCTCGAATCCGCCCTTCACGAGGCCCACACACACCTTTATTCCCCACATGTCCACACCAGTGCCTCTCACAGAGACTCACATAGACAGCGGCGCAACATTTCACACTACGTAGGCGTATTGCGGTAAAATTTAGTAATAATAATAATAATAATAATAATAATAATAACTACGATTAATAATTACTGTGGTTTGCTTAGGAAAAGAAAGCTTTTTTCTTCGGCCCTTTCGGGAGCACGGCTACGCAGCGTCCGTGGCGGTACGGCGAAGGGAATGAAAGCATCGAAATGAGAGAAAAAACATTCCGAGCAGCTTTCGCTAGAGGCGAAAGGCTAGATCACAATGGAGCTGAAAGCCTTTCCCTCCTACATTCCCCATCCTCAGTTTCGCTTCTTTTTCCTAGTTCCTTGCTATACCGTACTATACATGGGTATGTTATGGTTTGCGCCCTCCCGTCCTCATTAACGCGGAAGTTTTTTATGCCGGGGTCCACCAAAACCCACCACCTCATTTACGTAACGAACGTGACGCACTAAATGATGCATGTAAGAACAACAAAGAAAGACACGCAGGAAATATTCTGTTGATGCGCTCAAAATCGAACTCGCAGCCCCCCGTTCCACGACGAAGGGTAACCAGTGCGCGACCGACTGCTCTATCGTGTTTCTTTCTTTTACTTGGATTTTTCAATACCACAGCGTACCGAATTGTGTCTAGGTACAACGTATCAGCCAACTTGACGCATTAAATTTTATTCAACTTTACCAACTCATCAATTACATAGAAGAGGCAGGAGGATTAATCTGCGTTTTATACACATCACGCATTAAGATACACTTTCTATAAAGGTCTCTCTTCTTCGTGTTATATTAACATCAGCGTGTCTTACCAACATAGGCGCCTTCCACAAACTGTGGAGGCCCAAAAGCATAACCACGTCGGAAGTTACGCCGTGGTAACTATGATTAAAGCTGTACGAACTCGGCTCATATTATTTCTCATTTCCCTTCTTTCTCTGTTTCTCGATGCGCTAGTCCGACTCCACGCGCACGTGTAGAGGCGCACATTGCGAGGAACGGTGCCTCCATCCAGGAGAGAAGAGAAGCACCGCCACTTAATATCGCCTGTCCTGGATGGCGTGCCCCGCCGACTACTGTTCAAGCGTGATGCCCACAAGAAAACCGCGGCGTTCAGCGCGCGGCATAACATTGTCGCGCGCCATTGATTATCGACTACGTCAAGTTATCACATATCCTTCAGTTGCCACAGGGTGGTTGGTCACGGTCACGGATGTTATGGAGGCGCTGAATGTGGGTACATCCACGTCGCACGACGCCGTACAAGTGAGGCACCGATAGCAATGGGCAAGTTCACCTGGATGTACAATAAGCATTCAGCAGCTTCTCTAAAGACTGATTTCACTTTCGTGTTGTACCGGTTGCTCTGAGAAGCATCAGCCACACATTTTCTTCCCCCCCTCCTCACCCTCACAGCCCCGCCTCCTCAATTTCCTTTCTCATCCACTTGCTATACTCTCCTATGGAAGACTACACTATACTTTGTTCTCTGCCCTCCTTCATTTCCTGCTCCTCAGCCACAGTTCCCTTTCCCACCTCCTTGCTGTACGACGGTATACATAGATATGCATTGCCGTTTACGTCTGCCGCGGTGTTGTAGTTGTTACGGTACTCGGCTGCCCCCAAAACACGCGGGTTCAATCCCGGCCGCGGCGGTCACATTTTCGATGGAGGCGAAAATGCCAGAGGCCGGTATACTGTGCGTTGTCAGTGCACGTTAAAGAACCCCAGGTGGTCAAACTCTCCGGAGCCCTCCACTACGGCCTTTCTCTGCTCTCTATCTCTTTCACTCCCTTTCTCCCATCCGCATGTACGTTTATCCGTGCTCCCTACATGGGCTGCAGAAATTAGCGTCCTTTCCTTAACCGAAGAAAAATCATCATCATCATTGCTATTCACCACTTATAGGAGTTACTTTTCCGAAGCAGAGTAAACCGCTG
Organism: Hyalomma asiaticum; assembly: GCA_013339685.2. Taxonomy (NCBI): domain Eukaryota; kingdom Metazoa; phylum Arthropoda; class Arachnida; order Ixodida; family Ixodidae; genus Hyalomma; species Hyalomma asiaticum. Next base: position 47,553,373 of record CM023490.1, read on the forward strand.
GCGTCACTCCTTTATAAAACACAGGCCTGCCACGCTGACGGACTGCGCTTGATTCTCGCTAGAACCCAGCTAGAATACTTGCGATCTTAGCATAAAGGACCCGAAGGAATCGTAAAGTGTGTTGCAGCTAAATCATTCGGATATGGTTGCCAAAATGCTAACCAGGAGCGAAGAAGAGTTGTTTCAGCTTAACCGGAGAGGGCACTGAGGCTTTGCTTCCCTACACCTCTGGCGCGTACTTGATTAACCGCGTTTTCTGTGGGACGAAGACAGATCACGGCGAGCTGCAACCGCTTCGCAGTTGAAACCCGTTGTGCAAGATTCCGGAGATATTTAATATCGGGAGTTCTTTAAACGTGCACTGAAATCGCACACAGTACACGAGCCTCTTGCACTTTCTGCAGCCTTTTAGGAAGCGCAGCGCACAGTACATGGCATTGCTTTCCCCAGCCCTTGCAGCAAGCGCGTTTCTGCGTCCGTGGGAAGGGGACAGGTGAACGGGAGTGAAAGAAAGGAAAGGAGTGGAACAAGGGTAGTGAAGGGCTTCGCAAGTGTTGAATCCACCGAGGTGGTCCAGTGGTTATGGTACTTCACTGCGGATGTGAGTGAGTGAGTGAGTGAGTGAGTCGGAACATTATTGAGGTCTCTAAGAAAAAAATCCACAGCATATCCACGGAGTGAATGATGATGAGTGGGCGAAGCTCCGAAGGTTCATCGGTAAAAACCGTGAATCTTGCGTGAATCTTGCCCAGTACATCATCAAAGGTGTGACAAACACTGTGTGTCACCATCTAGCGCTCTCCTATCACACTAGAGCACGCAGAGAGCGCCTCCGCGCCATCTGTTGATCAATTCACGTACTAGATAAGCAGCACCGCAGCGCTCGGACTGACGGACGGACGGACGGACGGACGGACGGACTGACTCCCATGCTACGCGTTCCCATACATCTGAATGAAGCGAGCACCGCGGCGCCATCACGCCATCTAGTGAGCACTTCATAAAACTACAGGTGGCTACATACTATGTACGGAGGAGGGAGGAGGGAACGACCCACACACTAAGGAGCTTCGCCCCTAAAAGAAATGAAGCGGAGCCAGAAGCCTCGCCAATCAATCCGGTGGCTACACACAGGTCGGGGCCGGTAGAGGGAGTCCATCGGCAACGGCCCGGGCCCTCTGGACAGCCTTGAGCTGGTCGTTGAGCTCCATGCTTCCGAGTGCCGAGTACCGTGTGGACTCGTGAGGGAATTCCGCGCCCTCGTTGGCACGGAAGAATGCAGGTTCAAAACCAACGGCGTGGGCGCGTCACTGATGAACGCAAAAATGCCAGAGAGGCTTCTGTACTGTCTTATCAGTGCACGCTAAGAAACTCTAGTAGATCGAAGTTTTTGGAACCCTTCACGTCGGCGTTCGTCTGGCTTCTGCTGTTCCGCTTCATCTTCCCCTACTACCGTAACACTGAACCGTACTCCCGTGACGGTCTGCAAGAAATGTCATTTCCTTAACTGAATCACGATTACGTAATTAAATGTCCAACGCAAATTATGGGGGGTCTTTAACGTTCATTAACGAACACGCAGTGCACGGGTTTCCTCTCCAGCGAAGTAAACATTATGATGTGCACTCTCGTTATCAGTATGATTAAAGAATTCTGATGGCCAACGCTGCGGTATCGTTGTCCTGCACAGAGGTGCAAATCCAGAACGATCACTTCCAAGCGCAACCCCGCTTATTTAATCTTTTTCTCGCGTCTAACGGAACAATCAGCACAGAGGACGTGACCTTCCGGGGTGGAGTCGTTTTAACACATGCTGCATGTATTTCTAAGTCTTCCACGAAGCCTCAAGGATTTAGCCCCTCCTGTCGCATGAAGTGCGAGCTGCTTTCCTGGTTCATAGCTATCAGTTCGTCAAGAAAACGAAATATAAAATGCGCTTTCGTTGCGCGAACGCTACTAGCGATCTTTTAGAATTCTCCCTTGAATACACGTATAGCACAGCTTTCTTCCGTGATGGCCATTTCGGGACACCTGTACTATGCTATCCCATAGTAGAGTACTGTACGTGCACTCTGAATCGTTGACTACTTTTTCTAAATGTACTCTGCGAGTTTTGATTTAGTGCTATCAATGTTGTCCCCAAGACAGCTCAACCGAACTCCCCCATAGTAGAGCACGGTATAGTCTGAATTGTCTACGATTTGTACGTTCCCATACAAGGTGCTCCTATTGACGTTGCATTAAAACAGCTCTGCCGAGCTGTCCCCATAGTAGTGTAGGATGTGGTTTAAGTCTTTATGCCCACCGCCATGGTGTAGGGGTTATGGTGCCGGGCTGCTACCCCCCCAAGACCGCGGGTTCGATGCAGGCCGCAACGTTTGCATTTACTCATACATCCGCGCTGGAATCCTCGACCCGCCTTGCGATCTCTGCGGGAATACGGCCTCACTGAACCACATCTTTTGGGGCTGGGCCATGGACCCCTCCCCCTTGAGATCTTCTCCCTGAGCCATCCGAGGCCCGTCGTGAGGCTCTCCTCTGCGGCTCCGACCACAACACCCAAACCCTGGTCCTGGTGCGCGCTGCAGACACCATCAACAAGCATCATCTTGAAGCCCATGTTGATTCACCTCCCAGGACTCTTACCCTTTCATGTAATAAAGCTGTCACTAACTCGTATTTTCGATGGGGACGGAAATGCCAGAGGCCCCTGTCTTATGCGTTTTCAGCGCACGTGAAAGAAGCCCAACTGATGATGGATGATGATGATGATGTCGATGATTGTGGTTCGGTTTAGGAAAGGACGCTGATTTCTGCAGCCCATGTCGGAGGGACGGCTAAGCATCCATGGGGGTAGGGGAAAGGGATTGAAAGAGATAGGAAGGAGCGAAAAGCCGTAATGGAGGGCTCCGGAAATTTTGACCACCTGGGGTTCTTTAACGTCAGCTGACAACGCCACAGAACACAAACCTCTGGCATTTCCCCCTCCTTCGAATATCCTACCGCCGCGGGCGGGATCGAACCCGGGCTTTTTGGGTGGCAGCCGGGTGCCATAACCACACACAACCGCAGCGGACAAGCGTTGAAAAGTTTCGTAAACAGTCTTTTCCTCCAACGCTCCTTCTTCTCCATACCTTCACGGGTTCTCGCTTTTTTTCTCGCTCGGAGCGGGCGACCGCTTTTTTTTTCTTTTCTCTTTGTTGTTTATACCAGCGGCCCGGGGAAAATCATTTCCTCAACTTGGCGGCGCGTGTGAGGTCAAAGTGGGCGACGCACGCGAGAGCGCCCGAAGGCGCATTAACAACGGGAACGAGACGTACGACTCAGCCCAGCAACCGCGAAAAGCGAGACACGCACAGTCTAAAGCTCGCCAGAACTTTCACTGGAGGCAACCGCCATGTGCGGTGGTGAAGCACCGTCTCATCGAAGCGTGGAGGCCATTATGGCGTAAGGGCTCCCCTCTGCAGTTCGGGTTCGGCAGATACGTATGAGCTGTATGGCAGCTTGTGGCAGCTCGGGCAATGCGCTGCTTTGCTGCTGAGAGTGGGTTACTTTATGCCATTGCCTCGTATGCTTCCGGGCGCGAGGGCCCAGTTTCGGTGCAGGTGGAATGCGAAAAAGAAAGCCGTGTGTTCATATTGACACGTGCGGTTGGTTCCGTGAACGCCGTTATCACATTCGTATTAATCGCGCGCTTGCTTTGGTTTTTGCGGCGAGCGCAGTTATCACTTTCTTTCATGCCCAACGCAAGCCGCGTTTATCTTGCATGTCACTTCGGGAACCGTGTCGACCATTCCTGAAACTTTGCATGCTGACGCACACACTTGAGTGCACCGCCACGGTGGTCCAGTGGCTATGGTACTCGGCTGCTGACCCGAGGGTGGCGGGATCGAATCCCGGCTGCGGCGGCTGCATTTCGATGGAGGCGCAATGTTGAGGCCCGTGTGCTGTGCGATGTCAGTGCACGTGAAAGAACCACAGGTAGTCAAAATTTCCGGAGCCCTTCACTACGGCGTCTCTCATAATCAGAGCTGGTTTTGGGACGTTAAACCCCACATAACAACACTTGAGTAACTTCTGGAATTCCAGAGATAATGCAAGAACGCGTTAAGCTGTGCGTATAAAAGCCGACGCATTGCGCCGCTTGTCAGTCTGTCCGTCGACCGACGACTGTTCACGCCGCTGTTGCTGCGAATTGTGATTGGCCTTGTTTTGCTGGGCACAAGTTCGCCCAATAAACAGTTCGCCTGACATCACCTTGAGTGCTGCGTGCTTCGTCTCAAGTGCTGCGTGTGTCACAACCACGTGACAATATTTTAAGTGCATGTTGAGCGGGTGCTCATGTAAAACACTAAACGTAGACTAATAAGCTATTCTTGGAGAACACCACTGTCGCTGATTTCGTCAAATTTTGTTGCACATTTCAAGAGAAAATTGAAGTCAAATTTTCATCTTTGAATTCCGCGCCGAGAACCTAAGGAGATAACGTCCCCAACCCCATCACTTTCATTTGTATTCTCGCCACAATGGCTACGTCAAATGCCATGAAACGAGTCGTGCTGAGCCCCTGGCTGCCGCGGAACAATATATATATCTCGGTGCGTGTCTGTGTGTATGTGTGTCTTTTACATAGGAATACTTGTGTTGGCCTTAGCTGACGTCGCTCCAAGATGTGTGATGCCACGGGTACAGGAGCAGGAACCCCTAAGTGGTGTCACCGCTTGAATCCTGTTTTTTAATGCATTTTTATGTATCTTTTTTTTTATGCCAAGCGTTCGAGGTTACCAAAGCGTCAACCCATGTGTGCCTGCTCGTTTGCGTGTGCGCAATCATCTAGAGATTGCTTTGCCATAGAAAACCGTCCAGGTTGTTCCGGGAGTTTACGTTTAGATAGATAGATAGATAGATAGATAGATAGATAGATAGATAGATAGATAGATAGATAGATAGATAGATAGATAGATAGATAGATAGATAGATAGATAGATAGATAGATAGATAGATAGATGACATAGTAATGAAAGCAGGACTGCGATCTTAAGGTAATTTGAAAACGAGAATCTACTTTGTTCGATGCGACTGTGTGACCACGCCTCTTACGCGTGATTCATTACCGCTGTTGCTCGAATAAGAGTGCTGCCACAGGTAACGAATTTTTGTCTTGATTTGTGACTGTACAGGCTAGAAGAGACCCCGTAGGGACGTCCTGCTATAAAAAAAGACGACCGATAGGAATTCCTTTATACATGATCCCTTTCCGTCCCTTTCCCCAATGCCCTGTACGTTAGCCGCCGATTTATGCGTTTTACTTAGGCCTGGCCGCGGCATCTTTTCGCATTACAAGGGAGACTGCGTGATGTACAGAGGGCGTGTAACGTGCAGGATGAAGGCCTTATGCCGCGACAAGCCTCTACCGTACCTTCGTCTGCCATGACGATGCCCTGCTTGAGCGTTGCCCATAACATTACCGAGTAGTTACTTGTTTTATTAGTCTTTGTCTGCACTAAGGCACCACAGTCTTTAGTGTTTTTTCTTGTGCTTATAGACACATTCGGAAATGTACGTAGCATTTGCATGAATACCAGGGCCTGAAAGCATACATGCCGAAAACGAGGCTTTCACTTTGAGGCGGTGTTCCAAGTAAATCAATGTGTGCACGGCCACTTATGAACAGAACATAGAGTACAGCATCCATGACATACAATAGAGGCATAACGCAGCTACTCTATGCCGTTCACGGTAATCTAAAAAAAAGATGACTGCAGCGATGGATTCATCAGTTACGTATCCCGCCGATATCGTAAGACGCAACTGAAGATGCCTCGCGGTTAAAGGGACACTTAAAGAGCAAAACAGTTTTTCGCGTACAACCAAATTACTCCTTCGCAATGACAACAGCACCACTTCTGCCAAGAGATAACGCTTAGTTAACGAGAGAATGCACAATAACAAGATGCAGAGGGCGACGCCACCTTCACATTCCCGAACTCCGGCTCGCTGGGACGTTATAGATTTTTAAGGCTGCTGTAGCGCTAAATATTAACGAAGTTGTGTGTGTGCGTGTGCGTGTGTGTGTGTGAAGAGGGGAACTCGAGAGGGGGGCAGTGACTTAACATAGCGGGTTTAATCAAATTTTATTGAGCCAAACTGGTCAAAAAACGCAAAGGAAGTTGTTTGAAATCCGTGACGTCACGATTACAGTCGGGTGCCTAGGTTTCGGCGCGAAATTAAGAAATTAAACTTTAGCTTTCGTTTTCTCCTTGAATACTGAACCCGTGGTGGCAAAATCAACGCCAATAGAGTTCTCAGCTAATAATCTATTGAGCTAAGCCGATTGATTGTTTCTCTTTAATGTCCCTGTATGAAGCCAGCCTTTACACGAACCCTTTCTTTTCCACATACGTATCCGCATAACGGAAGGTATCCCAGCTTCCGTGCCGACCTTGTTGGTTACACATGAGCGCTCAGCAGTTCGTGTCATTCGACAATGAGAAACCGCGGCCTTTCTGTCCGCGGGCATTTAGTTCCACCGGGAAAGGCGTGGCCGCGCGCGCTTACGGTCCTCACTTCACACGCACATCGTACGCACTCTTGCACGTGGATCTAGAGAGAACGCAGGAAAGGAAAAAAAAAGCACGCATATTAAAAGCATCTGGTCTAAGCTGGCGCACAGAAAGTGGCGCAATCTATAGCCATATAGCGTAGAAATGGGAATGTAAATTATCACCGGCGGCGTTTACGCGCACCTTCAAAAGAAAAGGCGGCGACCACTTTGACAATCTTCAGCTGTGAAATGAGGGCAACGCACGCCGCTCTGTGTACCTTGCGGTCCTGTCCAGGTGGCCAGACTGCGATCTTAAAAATCTTGAGGTGTACGGTTGGCACACAATTCATCTCGGCCACTTAGCGATCTACTTCACGGACTCCGTCTTTCCTTTGTTGCGGAACGGATGAAAGAGCGAAGGGTATGGTCGCTGCTTCGCCGAAATATAATTGCGAGGACCAACTCGAAGGGAGAAGCGTTGCCTCAGTGCTGCCTGGTTGTGCAATTAATTTCGTGCGCGCGTACGTGACATCTGCGGGTCGAAACAATGAGGACAAGGCATTGAGCAAACCATTTTGTAGCGAGTTGCAGCAATCCGTTATGCGCGTGGCTGCCTTAATTTTTGCGATCAGAGTGACAACTTGATTCAGCTTTCTGTTCCCTTTATTTATTTTTATTAGCCTCAATCCCTAAGGGCGAGCCGGGGTAAAATATAATCATCATCATCAGCCTGTCTACGCCCACTGCAGGGCAAAGGCCTCTCCCATAGATCTCCAATTATCCTTGTCCTGTGCTAACAGGGCCCATTTTATCCCCGCAAACTTCGTGAATATATAAAGATACAAAACAACGAAACGAAACGAGCTGTGTTATACATGAAACAAAACTGAAGGAAATGATATCTCTACGGTGAAACGAAACAAAACTGAGACGTAAATAAGACAAATGAACAGAAACGAATGCGGTAAAATTATGCGATACTATCGGCAAAATATAAGCGTACGAGAAATGCTACAAAAAGGAAACATTAAAGAATGAAAGAGCAACGCCGGCATCTTTACAAGTATAGGTAGGATAGATAGTTTTTACGGAAACGCCTGGTAACAGATCGCCAAACGAAATATCTCTGCCGTATCCCCTCTAAGCACTGATATAATCGACGAATTTCAATAGGAAAGAAGGAGACGCTAGAAAGCGATGCCATTTAGCAAGCGGAAATTACTAGCGTATAGCTCCAAAGCTTCTTGGCGAATTTTCACGATGCTTTAGGATTTCAGTTGTCACGTATCGTGTGTACGTCGTCGATCTGCGAGGCCTGCACCACCAATGGCTGCTCTACTTATCACTAATTATCTACATTTCCTTAATCCCGACACCACACCGCCCCTTGCGTAATGCAAACTCGCTTGCCTTGTTTGGCGAAATTGGAATGCTGAATCATCTGAAGGGGGATAGAGGATTGCCCCATATTACGTAACAGCTTATTTAAATACCCCAAGTTGCAAGTAACAGTGGCAGCTTATGTGAAATAAGTTTGAGCGCCTAAACTACGAGATAATAAACGAATTAGCCCACCAAAGCATTTTGGTAAGGCTATGTGAAATTCCTGCATTTTTGAATTTATCTTCGCAAAAAGAATGACATAGCTGTTATTGCTGCATGCGAATATAATTTTAAGAGAGTACCGTTCTCCATAAAGGGACATTAAAATTGAACACTAAGGTAGTTTTGATTAATAAATTATCCTCCGGAAACTCTGCTGCCACTGTATTTGTATTGAAAAAGAAAATCATGGTCAAAGTTTCATCTTCAAATTCCCCGCTGAAACTTTCAAGAGATGACCTCACGAGGCTCCCTTTACTTTTCCATATCCCAACCGCAGCGGCTCTGTCAATCGTGCGAAACACGCGATGTTAATAAGTACGTGGCGTCCTTGGAACGCAGTCATTATCCCTTTTACGCATTTATAATTATTCAGGCCTTATTCAACACCATTTCATCTGTGGACTGTCACGCGGGTTAGTAAAAACCTCCCCGAGGTGCATCGTCTTTTTTTAACGACGATAGTCTTTTTTTGGGATACTTGAACGCAGAAATATCGGTCTGTCTTTCTGTTTCTCTGCTGGCACACGATTCAGCCACCCGGCAAAAGATTAAGCGCTTTCCTAACGCCGAGCCATCTTGATCTGGCAGCTCCGTTCATACTTGTGAAAATTGTCGATCAAAAAGCAAACATTGCGCATACCTGAGGCGCAACATGAATACGTAAAGTTAGGTGGTGTGTTCCTTTACTAGAAAATACATAGATACGTAATTCTAAAGACCCTAGTGTTTGTTAGGCTGCGCTAAAAATGCGACGCTATGCACGAAAAAGGCCTCTGCCGACGATTTGGTGCTGCCACCTGGCAGTTGCCGAGGAATTCTGCACAAGCTCATGTTTCCCGACGGCGCTGCCAGATGGCGTCCATATCTCACGCAGCGTAGTACGGCCAGCAGAAGACTCTCGTCTTTTGATGACATTTGCAGCGAAGCACGCAGATATGCGGTCTATCTTTTTCTTCTTGTTTCTTAAGCAGATTTTCCAGCTTACCACACGTCATCTTTGCCCGAGAGTCATGTATTCTGTAATCATTAATACGACAAAAAATGTTTTCCACTTTAGCGTCTCTTTAAACGCATCAACACGCGACGTTTCCTCCACTGCAAGTCGTATGTTTTCTTTCGTGGCTTGCGTTGTCAAAGGAGCCTCGAATTTTTATAACATGCGGAGGATTTATTAATTGGAACTCTAACTACTAAGAACTACACGTTCTGTCCTGTATGAGTGACGAGCTTTGTTTCCCTTTTTAACTAATTTAAGCAATCGTGTTGAAGTTAGCTGACTGCATTCCGAAGAAATATGCCATCTTACGTTCAAATAAGTACTCTAATCTAATAATGGCGAAGCTTGGGTTTTGCGTAGTTCAATTTGATCCCGACAGTATCGTGAAGTGTGCAATGAAACAATGTAATAATTAAGTACAGCTTTAATCGAGTAAGCTTTCTGTGGCTCCTGCTAAAAGTGTCCCTATACCCATAACCCTCTGGCTTAAATCACCTCCCAAGGAGGAGGAGGAAGAAAACAGAAAGGCATGGAGGTTAACCAGAAAGCACGTGCTTAACCAGAAAGCACGCGAACCAGAAGCACGTGTCCCATTCCCCTGCGCTGTGGAATGGGACAGCGCAGTAAAAAGATTTGGGATGGAGGAACGAAATAAAAACGTGGATGATGATGGCAGACAAAAATTCTGACGTGCAGGGCATTGCACCATTACACAAAGACGTTCGCACAAGCCCGCCTCCCTCAAGAAACAAAAGAATGCTTTAAGCGCCGTGTGGGCCGACGGGCGATGTGGACAGTGTTCCAGCAGCATCTGTATTGTGTGGTCAACTAAAATGACAGGAAGAATACAGCGTTCGTTCTCTTATGTATGTATGTATGTATGTATGTATGTATGTATGTATGTATGTATGTATGTATGTATGTATGTATGTATGTATGTATGTATGTATGTATGTATGTATGTATGTTCGTAGGTACGCACGCAAGTAAGTACGTACCATGTGCCTCCCCAACGACAGTCTGTTCGCGCCTCATAATAGGCTAACGGGACGCCTTGACTGCGCGCGGTTGAATGCAGAGAAGCCGAAATTTATTGCAGTAAGATAGATCAAACTAGCACGTCTTCTGGTAGTATAGTATGCTTAAGCCGACGCGCCATCGTGCCCTAAGTGTAAGTCCCGCAGCCATCGCGTACTGGTATCACAGGTCTCCTCGGCAACCTTTTGTTACCCGGCTGACCATTCGCCCACGCTTCCACCTCGCGTTCTCTCCTGCCCCATATATCCATCCCGAGCAACGCTCTCTACTAAGAGGATTTCCCGATAACGCGTCTAAGTCGGGGCTGCCTGCCCAACAAACAATAGTGGTCTACGCGGGGATCGCTCCAAATCCTGATTAAGGGTTGCAGCGACACCGATTGTAGAGGCTCGAAGCAAACCTAAGGGGTTTGGGTGACTCGGTCAGCTGACAGGGGCGGAGGGAAAAAGCCATCCAAGGAATGGTAGTGCGTGGGGATAGTACCAAGCCTGGCCATTGTTTCTGCAGGGAGGCACTGTAGTCAATCTAATAAAAGCCAGAAATCCGTGCCCAGCTGCCAAATGGAACACGTCTTGACCGAGGGGTGGTCGAGTCGAGCGGTAGCACGGCTGATTGGGAGGCAGGAGAGAAAGGCGTGGAAATCGGCAAGTTTGGATGCTGTGAACGCGTTAGCGCCAGTGGCGTACCTTGCGAACGTGCGACCCAAAAGAAAGAAATATAGCCTAAATACTGCATCAGCTCACGCCTAAACTTGGCCCTGCTTTTTTCAACTAGCTAAAGCCCAGTCCCGTTAAGTAAAATTTATTTATTATCATCGTTGCCCAGAAGAAATTACAGGGTGGTGTTGTTGCAAGACATGAAAACGTAGCAATGCTACCGTACTGAACAATGCACCGAGGGAGGTAAATACACAAAAGACAAACACAATACAAGCAAGAAGAAGCAAAGAATAAAAATATACGCCAATTTAATCAATTCTACCACAGTTCCGCTAGGTGAGATACCTAAGGTAACAAGAAACGCTCTTTTAATAGCCAAATGGCTTTCGTCAAGGTAGAAGCTTGCTATTACTTGCCAAGGTAAAATTTCAGTCAGACCGGTTTCAGGTTTCCCTACACTGTTTACGGTTAACTAGTTTTTCACGTGTCAGCGAATGGAGTTCCACAATTGTTCCGGGAAAAAACGAGTGCTTTTGCATGTCGAATGCATGTTAAATATAGAAATTTTAGTGTTTCTAGTGCAAATGAAAGGCTTCGTTAAGAACCACTTCGAAGAGAATAAGTCAGATTGATACTTTTGCATGACATTTCCTACCGAACAGGCCTGGCCTCCCCGCGATATCTTTGCAAACCTGATTATGTCACGCTATGATTTTACAATGCAAATGAGATAAGGGAAAATAGTCTGCAAAATCGAAGCACTTACAAAGTCATTTTTTCCCAGAACAACAGGTCATCGGAATAAGCTGCCATCCGATTTCGCAGTCACCACCTCACGTGAGTGTTTTCTTTTTTTATTTATCTCCAATTCACAACACGCACTCTAGTGTGTATGGGTGGTTGAGTGAGTGTGGGAGATCATTGTGAATTTATTTTTCACGTAGACTGAAGGTGTTGCCACTTCTGTTATGTGTTCACACTTAGTGTCCCCGCGTCTTTGCAATGCCCACAGGGGCTGTGGGTACTGTGAAAAACAAATACACAAATTCGTGTAGTAGTTGGATGAATTTGCTCTCGAAGGGTACATTTGACCCTTCTGGAAAACCCTATATTCAAACCGTCGGGAATATATCATAAGCCCTTTAGGGCAAATCAAATATACATATTTTTATTAGCTATCCCCCTGCGTTTCTCGTCCTTACAGTTGCGGAGACCGTTGATCGAGATATTGACGAGGCTCATTTTGCTCCTATCCTTTGAACTCTTTTTATTCTATGTATGTTTTTTTCTTAACCAATTTCCATACGACCCTCCCGTACTGTAATGCCGGAGTGACAAGCGTTGGGATGCAGTATTTTCAGGAACTAGGCTTTGGTTTCGTTCCAAGAGCCAAAGAATTGTCTCAACTGAGGGGCTTTATGTTTTTATGTGTGTCTTCTAGTTCAGTTCATTCGATACAGTGATTCCGAGAAATTTAAAATAGTAAACTCTATTAGGAAGCGGCAACACTCGCAACTGCTGATAGTGCGTGTCAGCCGTCCTTCATCGATGGACAGCTTTGTGAAATTGTTGGTATTCCTGCAAAGGCATAGCATCGTGAGACAAAATGATTCAACACAAGCACTTTAGATTGTCGGACATTAGAGTGTATACTCACTGTGGTGTAGCTCGTGTGCAATATTTGATGAGAGTATGCGCCATTATAAAATTATGAAAGCACGGCGGAGATTATCTACTCGTTACAATAAAATGTAGGGAACACAATGACAATATCACGATTTAACAACGAAAGAAAATATCAAGTAAAAGAGCGACGGGAAAAACATCCTCTCTCTTGTGGTGGCCAAATCCACATTGGATGCAATATTTCGGTAACACATCGAGCGACATTATACATCAATATATTGCGATGATAGAGACACCCGATGTCTCAATTGAAGGGAGCCCCGTTACATTCTCGGAATACATGCTGTAAATGGCTGTAAGGACAGTACATATCTCATGCAATGCAGGCCGATATAATTACACATCGCATTCACCTTAGACACTTGAGTTGCTTGAATGGACAGCTTTAAAGTGTTTCGGCCCCTTGTAATGTGCGGAAACAAGTGCTAGAAAGCCCTTAGTCTTCTTCTACATGTCGCTCGCTCTCGCACAATGTTCGATTGTCGAATCACGGTGACTGGACCAGTCCTGTAAAGGCTTCGATGCTTCAAAAATTGCATACATGTATCGCACCGCTCGTCTCCGTGAAGAAATTACCTTTATGCGGTTACCAACGGTCATACTTTCTATACCTATGGTAATCCACAGTTACTCAGTAATCAACCTAAGCCTGGTCACAACAACTCTGGTTCGATTCTTTATTCCATGCGTGTTGTTACGTCTGCGCGCGGCCGCATGTTATCGCTCTTTGTTGATTCAGCGTACTTCGTTCTGTATACTTCCAAGAAGACCAGCACCAGTCAAATCTGAGTACGTTTCATCGCAAGAGGTCATAAACACGCTGTGAATCAAAGCGGGAGACTGGTCGAAAGTTCTATCGGCTGTTCTTTCCAATAAACGAAACAGCTAGCGCTTCAACTTCGTACGCACTATGTGAAGACGGGTGCGAATGAAAGAAAAAAAGAGCAATACAAAGACCGTCCCTTCTGCAGTCCGCTTTCCCTTCCCGAAGACACACGAAAGTATTCCACTTTTCTGTAATCCCACTACCCAATTCCCGCAAGAAACGCACCGAACTCTACAAGCTTACCCGCTCCGGCTGGCATCTTCCGCTCACTTACTGAGAAGGGAACCCCACCCTGCTCCCCAGAGAATCGACTGCCGCCCAGCCGCCCCTCACAGTAATGCTGGGGTAGCTGCATACTGTATCTGCCTGTTGTTTATCCTGCACACTCCTTTTGACGCTGTGAATATCGCAGTGTTGAAAACGGTCATGGTTTGGACGTTCATGTGATGCTTTTGTTGAATAGTACAGTCCACGGTTCGCTGTTTTACATTAAGGTATCTAAAAAAAAGGTCTTAACTTATGAAACGCGCAATGTGACCATCAAGAATGGACTACACATGTGGTAACAAAAAAAATGCGCGTTGCTCAGCTATCGCAAACACCAAAAATCTGCGTAGCTGTTGGGCTTAGCGCAGCAACGCAAAGTTAAGCAAGGGAGGAGCGATTGTTTTAGCAGAGCCATACCTAATATTTCCCGCCCTATGTAAGCCACACGGAAGGATGGACATAGGGGAAACGGAAAGGCAGGGAGGTTAACCAGTGTAGGACAACCGGTATGCTACCCTGCACGAGGGGAAGGGGGAGATTGAAAGTTTGGGAGAAAAGAGGGAGAGGCAGATAGGGAGCACATACAGCACATCGTCAGCCAGTGGCTCTTGCATGGTATGCGACACCACTGTTGTAGTCGCTTGTGCGAGCCTTGAGGGACTTCAGCACTGCCTTTGTCGTCTTCAGCTGCGGTGGCTTGTGTGGTCGACATTCCAGAATGACATCAACCGACATCCGTCGCAGGTAAGAGTGAGCAAGAGCGGACGCAAGTGATTGCCCTTGCCTGTTATATCGGGGGCAGTCGCACAGTGTGTTTCAGTGTCACTTCACGACGACAGGTGTCACAAAGAGCGCTGTCGGCAACTCCGATCATAAAAGAACAAGAGTTCATAAAAGCCACTATTAGCCACAAATCACAAAGCAGGGTAGCCTCTGCTCGGCCGAATCCAGTTGGCATTCGAGAATGCCGCAAGCACGACAAGTGGTGGTGTTGACTGGTCTGAATGGTTTGGCTGCTTGAGGCACTCCACAGCAATAGTGTAATCTCCTGAGTAATCGCTTGCAGTTTACTAGCAGCGTCGGACCTTGGGAGTGGTAGGGTCTCAACTTTTGGTCCTTGAAGTCCAGACCTGGCGGCATTGTCAGCGTGCTCGTTCCCACTGACGCCAGAGTGACTGTACAGCCACTGAAACGTCACGCGGTGTCATTCCTCATGTGATGTATCGAGGAGATATCTCATCTCGAGGACCAGTTGTTCGTATAGTCGGCGTCGCAAGGCTCCCAGCAAGTACTGTATGGCTGCCTTGGAATCACTAAACATGGACTATTGTAGGGGTGGTTCCTCTTTGACAACACGAAGTGTAGCACGCGGAGCAGCAAGTTCCGCAGCTGTCAATGCCGTCAGGCGGTCTGTCTTAAGACTGATGGTGGAAGCTCACGCTGGGACCAGAACCGCTCCGGATGAACACTGCAGGTTCGAGGACCCATCGGTATAAATATGAACGTTCTCGGCGCGCCTCCCTTGCGAACGAAACAGGGATAGTTGGTTGAGCGCAGCTGATGACAGCTCAGCTTTCTGTCTGATTCCTGGTACACCGATGTATACTGTAGGTGCAAGAAGTTTATTGTTCTTGCCTTTCCTACGTCGAGCGTCTATGTGGCGATGCTATGCGCATCAGCATCGGAGTTTGTGATTCACATTACCTTGTGTTGTTACCGTTTACACGATTACACGTGCACGTACATTATTTTTCTCACCTGGGCATGCCTATAAAAGCAGCTACTGCCTTTTAACTGCTCGATTCTGGGCCGAGGCACGGCCTTCGCCAACGCTGAACAGTAGACGTGCGGTTTTCGTAAGTGAGGAATTTGTATCTGCATATATATATATATATATATATATATATATATATATATATATATATATATATATATATATATATATATATATACATATAACTGTGTGTGTGTGTGTTCGAAGCATTTCGCTGTCATAATACGGGATGCATAACAGACGGTGTCCCTTCACGCGCTCTCTTATATCTAAGGCTGACACTGAAGCGTTTCTGGTAATAGAGTAACTTTGTTCTTTTCCATCATTTCCCTTCAATTCGCGACGATGATACCACTGCAGCTGGCTATTTCACTGGGATAACTTTCTTATCACAGCGAAGCATCCGCCCAATAGATTTCTGCAAACCAAAGGGTAAGAGTAATTATACAAGCTTTTCAATGCCGCAATCGCGCGTATATGTAATAAGAGGTGGCTCTCCAGCGTAACGATGCAATGTGCACATATGACATGCTCATTCAACCAGAAAACCTTTTTCTTTGGATAAGATGCATCGGTAACATTACCTGCTGTGCGGACAATAGTCTACTGCCTGTAGACTCGCCTTCTTGGTACTGTCTGTATCTTTATTTCTAGCAGTAAATGTTATAACAAAAATAAAAGCTTTTCTGTTGCTCGTATTGATGTGGATCTGACGTCACTCGAAGCTTGTGTACGCGAAGAACGTTGCTTTCCGGGGAAAAAACAATCTCCGAGCCTAACTCGATAACGCAAGTTGACGCAGCACAATCTCGCGCACGACTTTATACCATGGCCTACAAAAGACTAAACCCTTACGCTAGCGTCGACGTCGAACAGCCTGTTACGGATCAATCGCCCGGGTCCCGCGTTGTAATGCTATTAGAGGGAACCCGCCCATCCCCTTTTGTCCCTCAGAGGCGCGCAGCATCGCAGCTTCGTGGTCCTCCATCCGTTACGGATAAGCCGCGGGAACGTATTGATGGGGAGCAGAGCTTTTTGAGGAGGTTCCGAGGCCACATTCTTCTCTTTCCAATTTTCTCTGACGCCTGTCTCCTGGGGCAGGGCAAAGGATCGGCGTCCGAATGGGTTCCGTCCCGCGCGAGATGATGGAAAGAAGGCATGTTTATTTTACGTGTTCCGGTTTGCTTCTCTTCGAAGTTTACGTCTTGTATGTTTTATCTTGAAGTTAAAACAACTTATTTTCGGTAAGTTGTAGCAATCACCACGCGCCACCTTATTTCGTTACCTTCGCTGAGGTTTCTTCGTTCTTGTGTTTTACGATGTACGCATGCCTTCCATGTGATTATATCGCGAAGCTCGCGTCCCTGCCTGTCAGTGGTCTAGCTTTTGTTGTGTTCTAGTAGGGCCGAGCGCTATCACGATAAACGAGCATAGCGATAGTGCTCAGCGATAAAAGAGATCGCGATAGAACCTTGTTGGTTCTGTATCTATATACATTTCAAAAATTTTTGTACCTCAGTGGTGCAATACCTTTACGATATAGCGACTGTATCCCTATATTGTGTCGGACTAGGGTACCTGGCTACGTTTGTGTTAGAAGTGAACTGACGTGCCTGAAGGGACAGAGTAAGATTTATTTTCTTAAGCTGTTGATTGATTGATGTATTTGTGGGGTTTAACGTCCCAAAACCAGCTCTAATTATGAGAGACGCCGTAGTGGAGGTCTCCGGAAATTTCGACCACCTAGGGTTCTTTAACGTGCGCTGACATCGCACAGTACACGGGCCTCAACATTTTGCCTCCATGGAAATGCAGCCGCCACGGCCAGGATTTGATCGCGCGACCTTCGGATCTGCAGCTGAGTGCCATAACCACTAGACCACCGTGGCGGGGCCTTTTCTTAAGCCGTGCAGACTCCTTTTGTGAGGTTGAAGATAGAACCAATTTGGCTGCTGAACAGTCAGAACAAATCCACGTGAGAGTGGAAAGTGTTTCGGTACCAATTAAGGTGACACAAGAATAGGTATCTCCATGTTGCAGATAAGGCAGTATTTATTCCTCATAACAAGAACTCGTATTCGTAAGCAACGGTAGAGGGGCTTTTAGCCTTTGTGAATTTAGTGTTAAAGCCGAACCGACGCTGTCTAGACGATTTGAACAAGGGTTGTTGCTCAAGTGCGATTAAGTCAACAGTTTTCTCAGCACAACAGATCGTGTGGGTAAAAGAAAATTCATACCTTCTTTTTCTACATTACCCGCTGTTTGTCAGTAATTCGGGAGATACGCTTGTATTGAAACTTTTAATACGCTGTAATTTTTTTTCAGTAAATTATGCTGCCCTTTAATCCATTTTATTGAAGAGCAACAGCGCCTCCGAAATAAAGAGTATTCCACTAACAGCATTTTTGTATCTGTGTTCCCGTATCTGTGTTCGGGGATACTTTTTTCGTCTTTTTGCAAGAGTATCTCCGAAATAACTCGTTATGTCAAAGACGAATTTATTTAGGTATCTGTATTCCGGGGTTCGGGCACACCTATTTCGACGTTTGTATTCCGGAATAAATTTCTGTGCATCTCTGCCCAGCCCTGCGTTCTATGTGGACTTGTTCGCGTATTGTGTGCTTCCAAACGCCATGTAGCGAATCTCTTCCTTCTGTAGTGATTTGCGCGTGAAATCTGTTTTTCTACCCGCTAAGAGCATTTCATCTGGGGGTTTTAAGGATTCATTTTACTCAACGCCGAAAAAAAAGGACAGTTCTTTTTCCTTCGCGCTCTTAAATTATGACTGCAACTGCCATTGGGAGACGCCAAGCACAGTCTTTTCTTTTTAGAAACATAGTCCATGTTCTACCTAAGGAAACATTCGGTCAGGTGCAGTATACATTTTGAATTACAGTGATAAACACCGAAAGCATATGAACTAAAACGTGAGGCACAGCACATATGCATCATAGAGCATTCATAACACACACATATACATGTATATATATTCAAATTAAGCATTCTTAAGCTTATGCGCAACTCGCATCGAGTGTACAAAATATTCATAACACGACCTAGTAGTGCGCAAATTTCTAACAGGTTTATTGCACACCGTATTGCTCGTCAACTACTTGGGAAATCGCGTACCCTGATTCAATAGGCCAGCTGGATGTTAGCGCTCATCATGTGCCACTGCTACCTTCATTTCAAGCCCATGTATTTACTTTGACACTCGATCCGAGTTGAAGAAAAGCGCAACAAGACTGTGATGCACCAATTAGCCCGAAATGGCACATAAGTTCCCAAGTAGAGGTGACGTAACAAGCTCAGATTACTGTTGGTTTTCTTTTAGGCTTGTTTTGCTAGTTTTTGCACACCATGTCATCGTGAGCCTGTGCCCTTAATTTCTATTATAAATTTTTTTACCGTGGGCAAGTACCCCACTTCTTCCAAAAGTACATGCTCTTCCTGACTAACCTTGACTACTGGTGATTGAGTTGTACTTATTGTTATCTAGTATTCAGGTAGTCTCCGCTACCGTTTTACTGCTGTTGGCTAACGTCGACTGTCATAAGAGGTACATCGCGATCCTTCCATCACGGTCCAATTGGCTAGTTTTCTGCCACTTCTATTTCTCCTCTGCCAATGGCATCCTTGGATTTATATCACCATGAAAACACTCATCATGCGCAGAGAATAATCGTGTCCCTCGAGACCACATTGGCCATCACGTTCTCTGTCATCTATTGTCTCCTTCGAGGCGAAATCGCCCGCTTGATTGCGTCTCCATTTGACGGGAATCGACCATCACCTTAAACGTACCACCCTCAGAAGGGCTTGCCTGAGGGAAAGGCTTTGCAAAGGCGATTTCATCCCTGCCGCTTTTCTCCGCGACGTGTGATTGCAAGGAAACGACAAATCACGGAAAATAGGTCTCGCACATAAACCTTATGTTTGCGCTATAGGTCGCCGCGCTGTTTCGAATGATAAGCAGTTATAGCGTTCAAACAGATGACCAAGCGGGCTTGTCATGCACTATGTGTAGCGATAGAGGTTGAGGGCCTAGGCGTTTGTCATGGAGGTAGAATAGAACTATCGTTAGTTGCAGCTCTTGTGTTCCGTAACATCCTATGAAAGGAGTAAATACATCACCCAGTTGTACATCAGGAACAACGCGATGTGAATCGCTGATCGATATTTAGGAACCACTGTGTAGGACCTCCTGAAGTTCAGTCATATTTTTAAAGCAACAACGAGTGCACAAGGGAATGAGAACTCATTAAACGAGCTTCGTGCTAGAAGCTTCAAAGTGGAGGGTCGCATATTTCCCGCGATGCAGGCAATAAACGTCTTGCCTCAAAAGAATGGAATCTTCAGCGGCAGCCCGAAAGCACCATGAAGGGAGGGAGGGGACGTCGGGAGCAGTTTCCCGACCGCGATCATTAGTTTTATTTGAGCCTAGTTTTTCATTCGGCGAGCTTCTTTCTTTATCGCCTTTTATTGCGCATTCAATCTTCAGCGTGCGTCGTTCCGGAACCTTACAATGGGCGGCTTGTGCTAAAGTACAGCCGCCGTAGCCTTGGCCTTGGAGGACCGAGGGAAGTTGTCAATGTCAGCTGGAACTTTATGGGGGACCCAATGGGGTTTTCCCTCACTGGCGCTTTAGTCTGTATAGTGCCTGGCGCTCGCTTTTCGAGTCTTTTTTTTTTCTGGAATGTACTTGCATTAGCATTGCTTATCCATCAGATATCAATTTGCAGCGTGATTATGGCTGGTCAGAATTCGTTCCCGACACACACGCACACATACAAATACATACACACACACACGCACACACAAACACATATATAATAGTAAGCGTGGAGGCACGACGTACGTGAAACACGTTTAATGGGTCGTCAAACGTTTCGGATCGTGGGCCAGCCTTCGTCAGTGTGACGAGTAACATGATCATCGTGGCCTTTAAATACATTTGTAAATTGTTAGTGCACATGCGACACATTAAACGGCAGAAAAGCGATATGATTATACATACAGTATGGATACACAATCCACAAGAATCCGCACAATGCGCGCGGTAACAGTGTCCCTGTCATTCACCTTTTATCATAGTGAGGAGGCCAGAGTGTGTGAAACAGCACTTATGAAAGATATAAAATACGCGTTCGAGCAACCATGCGTTTAAAAAGCGCACATAACGTAGCTATGAAACAAAGCAAAGCAACATTTCGTAAGAAAGAAACAGGGAAGACAAAAACGAACAGAACAGGGAAAATATGAAGAAAAGTAAAAGCGCTGCAATTGGCACAATAGGAAAATACACCTTACGTGGTGTGAGGCAGACTGGTCAGTACGCCTGTGTTTTCATTCCAGACTTTGTAGTGTGAAACTTATAGATGAGGAAGGACTCAAGATTTCACGATCGTGGTGCGTGAAAAAGCCGGATTTCCTCACTGTTGCTTTAATTTTATCGAAAGTGTGACCAGGCATTGCGACATTTTTTGATAGGGGCCGATTGGGAAGCGTTTTGACATGGGACTTACGATTATTGAATCGCGTTCGAAATGACATTTCACTTTGGCCAATATACTGCATGCTACAAGTGCTACAAGTACCGCATTCAAGCATGTACACTACGTTGGAACTGTCACAATTTATATTATCTTTGATTATCACCTGAAGACCAGTGGAAGAGCTGGTCACTGTTTGCATGGTTAACATGTGCGCACACACCTTTCGCCGCGACTTCCCACATAGAGTGCACTCATTTGGTTTACTGACAGAAAGCTTTGAAGATGAAAGGATATTGTGGAGGTTTCTGGACCGTCTGTAAAAGACCTTACGCGGTTCTACAAAGATATTTTTCAGGCGTTGACATCGTGTTAGTATGTTGGGGTGTCGTTTCAATATAGCCGCTAGGTTTGGGGCTGACGCAGAGTGAGTTAGAACGAGATTAGCCTGAGATGTGTTGGAAGGATTCGGACCGGCATTAAGGAGATTGGTATCTATACCAGTGGGTAAGAATTCATGGCGACAAAGGTGCAAACACACACTGGACGTAGAGGGAAACGCAGAAGACCTAGGTTACTGCGCTCGTCTGTGTTTCCTCTCTACGTCCAGTGGGGGTTTGCGCATTTGTCGCCATGAATACTTGCCCGAGTGCTGCAGGATCTCCTTCAAGTTTCTCATGCGTACTAAAGTGTTACCGCCTGTCGCTGTTCCACACACGGTAACCTATACGGACGCCGTATGGAGCCTTGACCATTCAAAAGTGCGCCCAGTACAGCATACAATGTTCCGTGAAGTGCTTACACTCTAAGGACAGTAATTTTTAGTGTATTTTATAGGTACGCAAAAATGTGAAATTATATTCTCTTACGAAACGTTAAAGTTCTTTAGCCTTTAGTAAAGCAGCATATTTTCGCATTTTTGTGCACCTATAAAATAAACTAAAGGTTACCGGGCTAGAGTGTACGTAGGCTCACATGGGCCGAAGTAATGACAATAAATACTAATTTCACTGAATTGTGGGTTTCGCTCTCACCGCCGGCGGTTGTGCCACCGATATGATGCGATATGAGGTCAGGGATAAAATAATGCTGTCCTCGTCGAAGTGTCTTTATGATGACATCGAATGTCGTTCGCCGTCCTAGCATGCAGAAACTTTGAACCTTCACGTGTAGTGTGCTCAATTCAAACGTCAAAATGTCTTAACTACTTATTCGGAACTTATGTGCCCTTGTGAAGACGGGACAGGAGGAGTCACAGGTATAGAGAACACTACAACTTTAATGTTCCTGCCCCCGCAATAGCATCCGTAGGTCACCTTCTTCAGCTTAAGAAGCCATTGAAAATAAGGGCAAATTTTGGTGTATTCACTTATTTATTTATTACTGCAGACACTTAGGTCCAAGCAGGTGGGCAGTTTTAATAAGACATAATTAATAGAGAAAATGGCATAATAATGTGTTTGGGGTAAAGTGGTATGAGGTACAGCCATAGCAGATACAACAGCGACATGGATAGCAATTTACTAATTCATGCAAAAACGGACATAATGAACAAAAGAAAGAAACTACATAGTAATACTACATTGTTTTGCGATTATAGTACGAGTGAATACAACAATAAATGCAAAACAATAACACAGTAAAAGATGAGAAAACCGAGATGGTGAGACATTGCTATTTCAGTGTGGAAGCAGGCACTAATGCGAGGGAGGAATAGATACTAAGAGGATGCCCGAGTTATTTCGTTCCAAACTAAGACCGTGCATGGAAAATATGAATTCTTATAAGCGTCTGTTCTGCAGAAATAGGTTGTTAAGGATTTAGCGTGATCATGTCTGGTGGGTCTGCTTGTTAAGGGTTTGAGACCTGGAGATCGGTCAATCGCAAGTTTGCGGTTGAGTATAAAAGAAAGCAGGTCAATTCTAATCTGTTTTCGGTACACTGAAAAGGGGAATGCTATTAGCTTTCATTATTTTAGATGGAGAGTCAACTCGTGAGAACTCATTAAAAATAAACCGAACTCTTTCCTCTGTGTTCTTTCGAGACACTTGATGTTAGTTTGAGTGTACGGATCCCATACTGCACTGGCGTATTCTAATTTAGGTCTTATCAAACAATCATAGGACATTAGTGTAACATTGTGGTGCGTCATGAAGTTTGTTTTAGAAAGCCGAGCTTTCTGAATGCAAATGAGCAAATGCTATTGACATGTGTATTCCATGATAAGGTAGTTGTTACTGTCACTCCTAAGTACTTGTAAGTGGCGAAGAACCAAGTCTGTAAGTGAAAGGCAGGGGAGTTCTTGTTTTTTTTTGTTTTTTTTCTTGCGGCGCGTTATACGGAGGAGTACGGTTTTTTAGGCGTTGAGAACCATTCCCCATTTTTCGCACCACTGCAATACGTTCATCGAGGTGAAAAATTTCTTTGAAGAATACGCAATCGGCTGCAAACAGTCATACTAGGACACCAGGGGTTACAAGGTTAACTACATCATTAATATAAACCAAGAAAAGCAGGAGGCTCAGGACACTGCCCTGTGGCAACTCTGAAGTGACTGGCAAACTATGGGAAAGTTGAACTCCAATGTCATTATACTGGTTCCTGTTGGTCAGGTAAGCAGAATCCCATCTGATGAAGTGTTCAGGGATTCTAAGGTTTATAATTAGTTTATCATACGGGATTTCGCCAAAAGCCTTTGCTGAAATCAAGAAATATTACGTCTACTTGACCGTTAGAATCAAGAGATAAAGCGAACCAATAAATGGCGTTATTAATTGGGTTATCGTTGAATACCCTTTCCGAAAGCTATGCTGATGCTCTGTTAGTGCAGCGTTATTTTCCAGAAATACAACACGCACACAATTAGCTGTAATATGCTCTACAAGCTTGCAGCATTGGGGTTTTAGTGACATGGGTGGATAATTTGTATTTAAGTGAACGTGCCTTTGTATCACCTAAAAATAAACGAAATTATATTTTTTTAATCCGCATACTCGGAATTCCAGTGAAGGCATCTGTTTCTGTGCAACATGCCGTAGCTTTACCTAAATACATTTTTTATCTTTCTCGCACAGGTCTGCGCCCGCCACTAAAGGCGCCGTGTATCATCACCATATATGGCTGCTTAGTGGTGTAAAATGAAAATAGTGAGCATATCACCAGGACTTGAGTGTCGGCTAACGTTTCCATCTCATGGATATTTGCTTTTTGCTTTTTGCGCTTATGAATGTCTGTGGAAAAAACAACGGCGTACGTGTGTTGCGCGTCCGCCTTTGAAAACACAAGTACAGCAAACTGAATAAAGCAGTGCTCAGCTACGGGAACGTGCTAAACACGATGTGTACGCTAAACACGCAAACGCCTGAAACTCCGCGATATCATGAACTCCGCCGGGCAAACGACCCGCGCTTAACAGTTTACAAGCACACAAAATGTCGACATATGGTTTCACGCATAAGAATTGCGAGCACCGACTCAAAACGCACATTTCGTCAGTGCTCACTGAAAGTTAAACGTGGAAAACGGCAGGACGTTCTGTCCGCTATATATAACAACACCCTCCAGGGACTCCTCTTTGAGGTTCGTGCGCAATGGGACTCCGTGTTTCGCTTAATTCCGTTACGTTTTCCCCGTCATGAGAATGCGAACACCATCGCTATTAAATTGTAGTGCAACAGAAAGGCGACCATAGTCTCTGTAACTAGTTCCCTGCAGTACAGCCAAGGCTACGAGGCCATCGAGCGCAGAATCCTTGCAAGGACAGAAGAAATTTCATCATTCGGACAGCAACCAGCGAGCTGCTACTTCCAATAGGGGCCCCACTTTCTCCGCCTTTTCATCTCTCCAAGGCTACCGCTGTCACAGCAGCGTCCACTATTGGCAGATGCCAAGGCGCAGAAGGGTAGTGCGTTTAACATGTGTTCCCCCTCCTGATTGGCCGAAGTGGCCTGCAGCTTCCACAGTGCTGCACGGAACTACTACAACAAAGCGCAGAAAACCGAGAAAAGCCTTTCTGTACCGCCACTCAACCCGCTCCGTTGCATCCATTCATCACAACGCGCCTCCTTCAGGAGTGCCGGCG
Organism: Hyalomma asiaticum; assembly: GCA_013339685.2. NCBI lineage: Eukaryota > Metazoa > Arthropoda > Arachnida > Ixodida > Ixodidae > Hyalomma > Hyalomma asiaticum. Next base: position 47,578,342 of record CM023490.1, read on the forward strand.
CACTCTAGTCCTGGTTCATTTATCTTTGGTGCAAAGTGCATAGCAAGGGAGCTGCGGCTCAGCCCTGTTTCTTTTGCTAATTTCTCTTTGGCGCGAGTTCTTTCCGTGGGAAGGAGCCGACGAAGGCGTACTACAAGTACTCAGACAAGAGACAAACCCTTTTCTACCACTCCTGCGTAACACATTCCAAGTATTCCCCAATACTCTTGCGGCAACTGTGTCTCCCAACTTCGCGCGACGAACAACAAGCGAACGTCGGCTGAGACTTCCGGGACTCCGAAAATGCGAAAAGAGCGAAAGCCCGTTTCGCTTGCGCATTCTTGGTCGCAGTGGCAAACAAATCCACCGTTGGTTCTACTCCAGGCTCTCCCTATCCTGAACGTGGGGAGCGTCATAGACTCAGAAATATCTGTGCGGCGCCGGATTCCATTTTCTGCGCAGGGCATGGCGCTTTACGTGTTCTCTCTCTGCGATTCGGTGCAGCCCACATTAAAGGACAATATGGAAACAACTATTGGCCGCGTGTCATGGCGCCCCGTCTTGCTTGTGCCCCGCCATGGCGGTCTAATGGCTGTGGCACTGGTCTTCAGGTTAGATGGTTGCGGGAACTGATCCCAGCCGCGGCGGCTGCATTTCGGTGGAGGCGAAATGTTCAGGAAACGTGCACTGTGCGATGTCAGTGCACGTTAAAGAACCCCAGGTGGTCAAAATTTCCAGAGCGCTCTACTACGTCGCATCTCTTAATCGCAGCATGGTTTTGGGACGTAAAACGCTAGAAATCAGTCTCTGACATATGTAGTGACGTCAGCAGAGAACTTAACGCTGCCATGAAGAGCATGACCCGAAAATAAGACCTGGATTTCAATGGCTTACCGACAGCCTCTTATGCAACCTTTCTTTTTTGAAATTCTAGGCGATGCATTACTAATGATGATTAACATTGTTCTCCAACAACAGGTAAAGCGGCCTTGTTTCGGGAGGGAACTTATAGTACTTCTGCTGAAAGAAGCAGCTCAGCAGGCTGACCCAAGGTCTTGGCGTCCAATAACGTTATTCAATACGGACTACACTATTACAGCGATAATTCCGCGAATCAAATTTGTGCTGCTCAAGATCATATTGCCATACCAGGCCTGCTCATTACATGGAAGGTCCACTTTTGCAAACCTGATGATCGTTCGGGTCGTATTCGAATATCATTATCATCATCATCAGCCTGTCTACGCCCACTGCAGGGGAAAGACATATCCCATAGATCTCCAATTATCCCGGTCCTCTGCTAACTGGACCGGGAGCGGGATATTCGATTATACCAGTGCAAAAATGCTGAACGACGCCTTCTCCCTTGATCAGCCCAGAGCTTTCGACAGGGTAGATCGCGAGCATTTAGTGATGGTCGTGGAGCACTTGTTTCCCATAAGAACTAGTTAAACTCCGTTATAGGGATCTAACATGTAACGTTATTGTCAACGGCGCAATAACCAAGGGATCTAACTACGAGAAAGAGATCAAACATGGATGCCCGCTCCTCGCCGACCCTGTTCATATTGTTCATAGACCCACTAATCAGGAGCCTGGCCGGTGCGAAAAACCTTCCCGAATTGTCCATGACAGGGCGAGAGGAAGTCACGGTCATGGCGTATGCTGACGATGTTTCTATCTTCGTGAGGGACGCAAGAAGCTTACGCGAATTTGAGAGGTGAGAGGATCTTCAATGAATACTCAGAATTATCAGGTATAGCGATCAACCAGGAGAAGAGCAAAGCCCTGTTGTTCGCTTCCTTCCGGCTGAGCGCCATTGGTAACGTTCAAAAGGTAGGCACACTGAAATTTATCGGTATACGCTACACGCACGAGGGTGTGGCACAAGTAAACTGGAAAGCGGCACTCGAAGAAGCCAACAGGCCTATTTTAAGCCTCCAACAACCGGATCTTGCGCTATCAGAAAAAGCCCTGGCAACAAAGGCTACTGTGTGAGCCTTCGCTAACTATGCAAGTAGAATCGCGGTTATACCGAATAAAACTGTAAAACAACTTAATGGGCTTATAAATACCCTTTTGTGGAACACCAAGCCACCACCGCTTAAAAGGCACCTCCTTCAACTAACCAGTGTCCAGTGGATGCGTGAGCCTCCCGCACGAGATGACGACGTCCAAAGTACTCGCTCTGAAGGTAGCCCGCTGTCTACAACAATCAAGCGGATACATCGCGTAAAAAACTTACGTATTACTGGTCCAGGAGTAACCAGCCTTTCCTCCATAGCAATGGATACTCGGACCCACAGGACGAGACCCCGTCCCCATTCTACAAAAGAGCATCTAATACAGAACGAATGCTTGAGAAAGAGGTACTCCACGTACCCAGTACTCCATGTTTGTCACGCACTCGGGCCTTGCATACGTGCAGTGGTCATGCATACGTGCATGTCATTGACAATTCTTATGTTGCGTGGTTCATGTTTGTCATATCTGAATGTTGTGCCACGCACGGTCTTGTATATAACAACGTAGTGCTTCCCTTTCCTTTACACAGACCATTGTAGCATCAATATATATCACCTTGTCAAGGCGTTGTCCACAGGATATTCCCTGCAATAGCTTGTATTAAAATTCCGTTCAGGCCAGCACAGCTGTAATATAAGACGCGCTCCTATGACTTAAGCTTCCTATTACGCTTGACCCACAGCCGAGAGAACAAAAACGAATGGGTTTACTGCAGAACAGCAGCAGAAATAACTAAAGGAGGCGGAGCGGTATTCGATAACTTAATTACGCCAGCATAACTATTCGCTTCACTTCGCCTCCTTTCATTGTTCCACAGTACCCGTAAAAGTCCCCACGGAAATGTCTGCTAATTCGATTCACCTAGCGTCGAATTACACCTGTCCACCTTTCCAAACACTAGGAAGTTTCTGTCCAGCAAGTGGGTGTGTGCTGGGTACTACAACGCACAGGCGAGCCAAGTTGCTTGTTCAGCGCATGTTTTGAAAGCGACCTCCCCCTTTGTTTACCCAGAGCGGCACCGGCAGCAGCCGAGCATTTCATCGATCCGAAAGGCGAGTGCTCGCGGTTCTTCCGCCAGTGTTGAACACCCCACAGTTCCAGTTACGCACACTGCTAGCGGAACCCTTATAGAATACGGTAGCTCAGTGCCTCTGAGCTCCTCTTTAATAATTCATACACAATGAGGCAAAGTGTCGCTTTATTGCTACAATCTGTATTCTACAATCTGTATCTACAATTTGTATTATCTTTTTTCTCTCTCTTAGGGCTGATTGCACGGCAAATGTTGTTTTGCACGAGATGGGCCCTGTTCTTTGTTAGAGGTGTCAAATGACGTAGTGATTTCTTTTGCATATGCTTTATTTTTCGAGAATTGTGATTTTGTGAACAATTTAATTTTGTTTTCCTTATTTACCGTGCTGCCAAAGGTGCTGCAGGAGGCGGGTGTTTATGAAAGTTGTTCCTGGCAGCCCTACTTTCCTTAACTATGGAAATGAAAACATTACGTTTTGGCTGTATATTTTCCTGGGCTTGTTCTTTCAGCTTTCCCAGATGTGCGATAAGGCAGTTAAAAAATTTGGTGATCAGAACGTATTTCGTGAAATATGTAATGTTGTTGGACTAGTCAGTTCACAAACTCGGCGACATGATTGATCAGCGCGAGGAAGACGCGACGCAGGAAGGAATATTAACGCGCAGAGAACTCATGCTGCGTGTGAGGCTGTCTCCTTTAGTAATCTTGATCTCCTCGCAGGTAAATCATTTCACTCCATTTCACGAATAAACAGACAGTTCTTTCCCGACACAGTAACTAGGCCAAATAGGGACTTTATGTGCAGGATATACAGATGGCGCCACATTTTGCAGTAGCTAGTGAATCAATCATTCAAGCTGCATTATTTGCATCGCTCTAAAATTGTCGTGAACTCTCCAAGCTTGGGTGTTCTGGCTCTTTTAGAAAGTTGTGCGAATATTGGAACACCTGTATGGGTGTCCAATAGGGTTTTTCTCTACTACTCGATCCGATTCGAGGCGAAAGTCTATTATTGTTTTGTTAGTGTCTCTTTGTTCTTCGTCTGCTCATCTGGCTGGCAGCGAAACGGTTGATAGCTGCCAGCAAGAGAATCGAAGCTGGTCTCGCCCTTCACCTGCTCGCCTACTTTCAGTACAATTAGTACCCAGTTTTAGCACAATTTTAGCAGCCGCTTTAAAACGCCGTTATCGCGTCGCACTGATACAAAGGGACAACGTACACACATATCTGAAAACAAACTTCGCAGCCCAAGTGACACTGGCAAACGAAAACATTCTTTTGTGCGACATTCTTTTTGAAGGTATCCGCTATTTATTGGATTCAGAGCCTAAAACGACAGCCGTGTGGTAGGTGTTCGATGCCGTACAACGAACAAAAACAGTTATTCTAGTTCCATGCCGTGAAAACTGTCTTGAATGAAAAGCTGTTTATCCTTAATCGTGGCATAGCTGACATGGTTGTGAAGTTATGGCATAGTGCATCAGTTCTGTAGGTCATTTATCGTTATCTAGTAACCGGCAGGTGCTTTTTCAGCAAGCACTCATGCACGTATTTACCGATATAGTAATGTTTATTTATTTGTTAATTTACTCATTTCTAGCGCATTTACATCTTTCCTCCTTTCTTCTTTTCTTTCGCTTATTTTCCGCATTGTTTTTTGCAATGTATATGCAGAGGCCGCTGCTGGTATCGAACTCACAACTTAGAGCTCAACCTTTTCTACACCTTATCGCAGCTTGGCCATCGAGTATTTACAGTCATGTTGGAGTGGGCGGAGGGCCAGAGACGGTCGATAGGAGCAGTAGACAGTGGATAGCGGGCAGTCGCGTGACAAGATGATCCGCTGAATGCGCCAGCCATGACTTTTCAAGAGTTTACGCTGTCGTAAATGCTTGTCCATCTATAGATTCTCGCTAGCTCCGCATAGAAGAGTCCTCCAGAACTCTTTGATTGATTTGGTTGTAGGGTTTAACGCCCCAAAACCACCTCTGATTATGAGAGACGCCGTAGTGGAGGGCGCCGGAAATCTCGGCCACCTGGGGTTCCATAACGTGAACTGACATCGCTCAGCACACGGGCCTCAGCATTTCGCCTCCATCGAAATGCAGCCGCCACAGCCGGGATTCGATCCCGCGACCTTCGGATCGGGAGCCGAGTGCCGTAACCACTAGACCACCTTGGCGGGGCCTTCATGGAAACCCATGTCGAATATATCAACCAGTGCGCTCATCGAATACCTATTATTTTGCCTCGCGATTTACCCCGTATATCCTACAAAATTGTTCACGTGGCTCTTGACATTCGACTCTAGGAGAAGTAAAGAGGCGAAGCCAGTTTCTTGCTGACGGCTTCGCATTACAGCGATTTCCAGACTCAGTAGACTCTCGTGCTATGTTTCTTCTCAGCACCTTGGCATGAATATAATACAAAGATTTCTAGCGTTAAACGTACCAAGATTTGATTAACGTTGATAAATGATTGCTATTTATTTAACCTTGTTGCCGCCGAGACCGGGATTTAATACCGCGACCTTCGGATGAGCAGCCGAGTAGCATCGCCACTAGATCACCGTGGCGGGCTCCAGAACTCTTTCACTGTATTCACAAAAGGGTGATGATCAGTTGTGGAGACTCCTGTGGACATGCTAGTGAAGCACTATTTCATTGCATGCGCCAGTCAGTCTCCAGTTTGATTTCAAGTTACAGCTTGAGACCGCCCGTTCTTCTACGAATCAGTGGCGTCACAAGGAGGAAACACTACGTCACTTGAGGTACAACTAGAATGCGTGATGTCGTGATCGGAGAAATATCCTCAGAGTCGGCTCCTCTTGTGGCATAATTTGTCGAAATAGTAGTATACGACTTCCAGCTGTATTTCTAACTCATAATTTCCGGGCGCAGGAAGGGACAATAACATATGGCTCTCGTCTGTGAAGGAACCTGTACGATTGATCCGCTCCGTTTGCTACGTTCAAGAACTACACGGTCTCTTTAAAACCAGTCCAGCATTAGTTCTGCCAGGTTACGAAGTCGCGTGCCCAAGAGAGCTGAGTAAATAAAAATTTCTTCATTAGGTCGATAACATTCCAGTGTACAAGGCTGCTATAAGTTTCGTTTTACGGCCACCATGGGAATTGTTGTCGCTAATTAAAATTGTCTATGCTATGTTGTTCGGCTTGAGATATCTTTTTGATATGCGCGGGTTTGTGATGTTTCATAAAAGCTGGTAATCTCACTGCAAACAACAATTTCTTTATTAGTAGATATGCGCGCCAAAATTGAATATTTTTTAATGTCTTATTGATAATTTAGTACAATAGAGTACAATGATGTTACGTAATTTGTAGTTTTTTTTTCACCACTGTTTCCTTGGTTAACTCGCAGCAAGCCACATCTAATACACATCATAAAACAGACATGATGTATGCTGAGCGTGCATAATAGCAAATAATCGGTACATTTACCGTTGATGCTTCAATAGCTACGGTCTTATGAAAAAAATAAATATTCCGAGTTTCGGTCTAGCTAAGGATCATTTCTCAGGTATTCCAATTCCATGTACCAACAGTTGCACTGGTCCTATAAAAAAGGTGGTTGCAGCTTACTGGGAGAAGCACTTCTAATTAGTAGGAAGAAATACAACGAACTGCACAATAAACAAACAAAGCGATTATCGGGCGTTTGCTTGCCCCTTAAATTGTAGAGGTTTTAAATATTCAACGAAATCTTTTGGAGATCGCCGTTAACTCCCATCGTCCGTGCTCCGCGTCCCAGTCTCACAATTCCTAGCTTTCGCTATATAGCGAACAGTTTTTCTCCCCTTCGATTCTCGTAATTATTAACGACGCAGTACCGGCAGGACCATCGCCTTTTTCGAAGCCCGAGTGAACGCACTAAATACGTAAAACACCCAAGCACAGCAGCCTAAGCGTTGAGCACCTTCAGTGTGCACAGCCTATTTGGAAATGTGCAGGGACCCTCCTTAACGCCGCTACACCATAGGTTTATACTTTTCCTTGGAACAAGAAAACTACTAGAAACGAAGGCAGACTTCCGATCTGAGTCAGTGCAGGGAAAGAAGGAATGAATGGTGGGCCTGATAAATGGCAAAGAAAACAAGAGTGCATTCGGGTGGGAAGCTAACAGAATAAAAGTGAATGTGAGGGCCGCGAGAAGCAGCGACAGAGAGGGAGAAAGAAAGAATAAAGTATGGAGTCATATAAAGAGAGAGAACATTGTAAATGTAGAGAGATTAATATGGCAAAATGAGGTACTAAAATTAGTGGGGAATAAATAGAGAAGGGACAGTGAGCGCGGCAGCTAGTACCAAAGACATTATAGATAGATAGATAGATAGATAGATAGATAGATAGATAGATAGATAGATAGATAGATAGATAGATAGATAGATAGATAGATAGATAGATAGATAGATAGATAGATAGATATCGAAATTTATACAGGTAAAACACTGGAATTAAAAGGTTATAAAGACAAACAAGAGAGACGCAGAAAGAAAGGACGGCTGCGATACCTTTTGTTGTCCATAGCGCCAGTCTTATAACGACTTACCACCTGGGCACCTCTAAGAGCGACGGTACGAGAAGCTAAGAATAAAGCAAAAACGAGCAAAACCTACAGTACCTAAAGCAAAAAACTACCAGGTCTGCGCAGGCACAGAAGCGTCACCTCGCTCGCCTCGCTGGCGCTCCTTCATTACCTCTCGGTTTCAATTTGTTCTTCCTCGAGCGCTTTGTCGATGCTTGCATTCCTGTCAGCTTTTGTCGATCTTTGAGGGACGCTGTACAGACGAGGGGAGGGTGTGAAATGCGAGGAGGTATCGTTCGCAGGAGCAGCGGCAATATGTGGCCCGCTGCCACCGCTCTGCCGAAGCGTGAGAGAAAAATAGCGCGTCGACTGCATTATGGACGAGCCCGAACCCTCGACCGATCCTCGTAGACGCTACCTTCCCCTCCTCGCTACCTTTTTTTCCCCTGTCTGCTCTGTCCTGGGTACTTGTATTCCTTGTTTCCCGTGCCGACCCTACCGTCTCTCCTCCTTCTTTTTTCCATGTCTCCCTATTTTTCCAACGCCAACTTTTTTTTCTCGGTTTGAAACAGTTCACCATTGTTTTTGGTTTACGTGTTAGTTTTACCTGTTAGCATACATGTGATCTTGGGTTTTCGCTCTGACGTGAAATCTTGCGGATTCTTCCTCAACGATATCGATTGTGCTTGTTTTCCTTTTCGGGAAACCCTTGAATTTACACGTATCCCGTGTTCGCAGGTCCAGGTTACAATAGATGTTCCTTCTTGCTTTCTTTTTTTGCTCGATAATTATTTTTGTTCGTTTGCTTCACTGTTGGTTCAGGGGTGTTGAACGAAACAAAACTATTCACATTCTGATGCCTTTCTGTTTTTTTTCTTTTGATATTTTCTTTTACTGTAAAGTCGTCTTCCATGTAGTAAATTCGGTTAAGCATTGGTTTCTGCCAAAATAAGTAAATGTCATGCCCGTTCGGACTCTTTCAAAATTACAAGCAATTCTTCATCCATACCCTGTAATTGCGGAGTACTCGCGCTAGACAATATAATCATTTTTATTTATTTTTTGTCACAAGAAAATTCACAAGTTCACAATAGGGGAGATTCGCTATTTTCATGAGAACATGCCGCCAGAGGTCTTCCGAAGGAAGGTGCCGGAATGCTTGTAAAAATTCAGAGAAATAGGATTGTAATAAAGATCAGTGACGCTGCCATGATTCTGGAACTGTAAGACAACTGCGCTTCTTCGAATGTACGCATAATTTGATTATGCGCGATGAACTATATTATTAAACTAAATGGATTAATTTCTAAAGGACACAGTACCAACATAGCTAAGGAAATTTTATGCTGGTATTCTACCTGAAAGGGAAAAAACGGAGACCTTGCGCTATGAATGGAGTTTTACACTTGTGAAGCCAATATTGCAAATTATGCCATCCAGCCATGTCCCAGCAGAAATTGTGGTGTCCAATCACAACTACAACATGTTTCGGCTCCCAAAACCAGCCCCGATACATGTAGCCACCATAACAATAGCTTCTAAGATTTGCAATTATTCAGAGAGCCTTGTTTCAAGGCTACCTTTTCAGAGACTCGCAGACGGCCTGACTGAAGCCATGAAACGTCCTCGTAATGAACCATTCCTGTAATATATGAAGTTTCCTCTAAAGAACATGGTCTTAAGAACGTAATAATTAGCATGCACCCGTTTGTAGCTCAACGCCACAAGGAAATTCATACGGATTTCCTTTCTGAAAATTTCGGCGTCCCAGACGGGCGTTGGTACGGATTTCATTTCTAAAAATTTCGGCGCCCCGGACAGGTGTTGGTCCCGGGCTCTAACCCCGGACCAGGACGAATTTCTCGGCTACTAGGAAGCTATTATTTCTGAGAAATCCGTAAGGATTTCCTTGTAGCCTTGTGCTACAAGCGGGCGGATGCTAATTTTTACCTTCTGAAAATATTACTCAGCCTTGCGGGTTTCCGCAGAACTCATTTGCCAAAGAAAATGGTCATTGGCGTTGCGTTCTTCCAGGACGGTTTAAATGTGCACTTGCCCGTATTTTTTTCTTGAGAACTTTGCAGAAATTTTCTGACAATGTTGCGAGGAAAAAAGTGGCTAAAAAAAGCATTTTTGACTTCGGGAACAGGAAAGCTGCTACCTAGCATAAAACTGCACTGGCCTAGCCTTATAATTGGGTCTGTACTACCATGGCACGAGGAGCTCTTGAAGCACATTCGGTTCCAGGAAATTTTGGACTCAAGGAATATTTGCAAGTGTGTGGATGGTCGCATTTGCAGTAAATCTAAGAAAGCAGCGGCGGCAAGCAATGTATTCTAGCTGAAGAGAAAATTAGGTAAGTCGGTACGGGAATAAGGCCAAGGCCTTCGGGAAAGGTATCCTGCAACTCTCCACCAGCTAGTGGACATGTTTTCCTGCCTGATGCTTTCATTTTCTCTTGACGGTCCTTCAGTAGAGTTCACAAGACGAATACCAAATTAATTAGTCCAGGACATTGGCTCCCGCGAGAACCTCTGTTCGAAAATCTGTGATAATTTCATCATACCGGTTTATCAACGTATGCCCTTTACTGCGTTTATTTTTTCTTCCTGTCCACTCGTGCAACTGGCCTGCGCTTCCCGTTTCGGTTTCACTGGCCCGAATTTTGGATTACTGTGCGCAACCGACGTTTGGCTATGGCGAAAGTTAATGATTTCAGACCACTTTTCTCCGCCCAAATAGCAATGCTATTGTTTGTCGTTTTGATTTAGCGATTCCCTATTTTGTCTAGTTCAAAAGTGTGCGTGCGAATTGAGGTCATGACGTAATCTTTATTTCGACTATGTTATAATAGAAAGCAATGCAGATAATCATAATTCACTACGGTTTTATTCATCGCGCTTGTTTTTCTTTTGGAACAAGCGGTCAATCTATATATCAATCAAAGAGACAGAGTACCCGCAATGTTTTTATTCCAAGGCAAGGTAGAGGCTGGTATGCGGAAGAAACTCGTCCCTGGCTTCTTGTGGGTTCTGCCATTGTTCAAGCACCACGACACACAGCAGTAGCTGCCGTAGCTTGGACCGCCGGACGGCATGGCATCAGCGTGGTCTGAAAATGTCAGTAAATGCACACCAGGATTTATTCGTGGTCCGAGGCTTCGGGAAACGCGTCGTGAAGCATGCGAGGCCCAGCGACCGCTCCTCAACAGGGAGTTTTCGAATAGCGTACGCAAAGCTTGCGGGCGTAGCGTGGCTTCACTTAAGGGGAGCCCGCGAGCGTACGACGCATTCGCGGCTACGCCGCAAGCTTTTCGTACGCTATTCGAAAACTCCCTAATGTTTCGCACCGAGCTCAGCGCACAGCACGCGTCGCCTCGGCATGACGCCGTGCCCCAGTTTGCTATACTAGGGCGAAATCTTGTACGCGTTCTTGTACGCGTTCCACGATGGGACGGAGGCGTTCCGTTCCATCGAGCCGAACGCGATTCTGCATACGTTGCACAATGTTCACGTCTTGCCGCCGCATACAGCCGCAAACTGTTTTTTTAGCAAACCTCGCCGTCCTCACAAGCTCCAGAAAAAGATTACAACTCACCACGTAAGAAACACGGAAACGCCCACCCACACGAAGCGCAACGCGTGTGGGCGTGTTTACGTTTCTTACATGGCGTCTTATTCGCGCAGTTGTAACCTTTTTCTGATTCAATGACCCAACTAGCCCAAAAACATGTAATTCAACAAGCTTTGCTTGAAAACGTACCTCACCTGCTGTCTCACACACGAAAACACCGAAGCAGCCGACGTTGACGAAACCGCTGTCATGCCTGGGCTTGTCGCATGCTGGTATGGCGAGTACTCTCGGCGCGAAATCGTAGATGCTGCTTATGGCAGTGCGGCTGAACAAAAATAACCACGTAAGGTGCGTTGAATAAATTGTTTTTATGTATAAAGAACATGTCAAATATAGGCGCATAATTATTATTTTGTAAAAAACATTCTGTTTAATTGATGATAACTTTTTGTTTTTCGCACTTGCGTCCTCTGGCGTTTGGTGAGAGCACTAGTTTGTTACGTGGTCGTGACGTACTTCCTGAGGCCAGATTTCGCGGAGTGTCCTCTCTTAACTTTTTCTTTCTCTATGCTGTCCTACTTAGTTCTGGTAATGGTAATAGCACCATCTCCTTTCGCTTTTTGTGAAGTGCTGTTAGCACCGCCAGCGATGTATTTCCTAATGTTGAAAAAATCATAAATATTAGACACCTTTTTCATGTCCTTTGGCCTATATACAACTAATTCGTGTGCAGTACTTAGGAAAAGCGTGAATGTTCTCCTGTTGCCCCCGAAACGCGTTATCGTTTTTCTCATAGTGCTACAACAAAGAGTGACCACATTTATTTGTGAAAATACCACATTTTGCAGAGAAATCTATTTTTAACTGTATAACAAGACATTAAACATAGACCCAACTTTGTACTTGTACGCTCCAGCCCGAGTGTCACCGCATATCAGTCATCCGCATGCTATTTCACCTTATGCCACGAGAATTGATTTGTTCAAGTTTTCTTTCTTGCCTCGTACAATTATTGATTGGAACAAGCTTGATTCCAGTGTATTTGTTGATTGCGAGTCAGCTGAAGTTTTTCAGCATCGTTTGGAATTGATTTTAACATATTGTAATATTATGTATATTGTGTTTTCTCACCCCTGTAACAGCCCGCTATTGCTTATATTGTTGAAAATAAATAAATAAATAAATAAGGTTTAGTCTGATGAATACCGCGTAGACGAAAAAAAAGCAACCGTTTGTGGTAGCTTAGCAGGTAACGTGTCGCAATGCTATGTTCGTGGGCACTGGTTTTATTCAGGATGGCTGAATATACGGAGGCTCATTGTAAGAACACCCGTGGACTTATATGAAGGTGCTTGGTAAATAAAGTCACGTCGTCCAGAAATACACCCCCCCCCCCCCGCTTGTGCATTCCCTGTTATCATACAACGGCTTCTCATAGCCAGAAAAATTATTTTTAGGTGCTCAAGTCCCCTTTCTTGTATTGCGTTTAATATTCAATAAGGTTGGCGCTATGTGTCGTCAGGAAAGGATTAACCAGCTAGTAGTCGTCATGTAATCTGTCGTGTGACAAGAAAAGAAGAAAAATGAATTTTGTTTTAGTTCATTCACCATAGCAAAACGTTTTCTTGGGCTAGTTGGTTCATGACTTCTTTAAAATATTCTAGCGGGAAGGAATACACGGACAGACAAATTAGCGTCCGTCCTGTGGTCTTTGTCTGTCCGTGTGTTCCTTTACGCTACAACATTTTAAAGAAGTCATTCATCATGCCCCTGCTGTATGTAATAGAAGCTTTACCGTGTACAACTTTCGTGCAATTTATGGGCTTGGTTGTCAAGACGTGGAGTTTTCTTTTCACGGCCACAATACCGTGACTATCAACCAAGTCGTACACAGGACTTTTCAAACATTCGGCACTCTGACGATATGAGGTATTCGAAAGCAGTGCCGAACGAATGTCACAGCTTACCAGGATAATCTTCTAGAAAATCTTTCGCTTTTGAAACGTGAGGCTGCGCGAAAGGTACCAACACATAGCGGCTATAATGCCCCAGTCCCGGCAAGGTAAGACCGGTAATGGGTGCATTCTGGATTGATTGTTCAATTAACGTCCACGAAGAGGCAAAAAATAATTACGAAAACAGCTGTGCAGCAGCGCTGCGATGATACGCGGAATAACGCCCGGTTTAACGCGGAACAAAGAGTGAAACCTCAGTCGCTGAAACGAATGCTCGTATTATAATTAATCGCGACTATATGAGCGTAATCCAAGCATGCACCACCGTCCAATGAATCCACTCAGGGGAAAACCACGTGTGCTCCTATGGAGGAAAAAGTGCACTAGAAAAGCATTGAATGACTAAATAACCAAAGACTAAGGATAAAAGGACCGATTACCAGAAACAATGTTCGTTAGCGAAAGAAGGGCTTCTTTCGTATTCTTTCCCATCGCCCGTAAAAGTCCTTTTACGAAGAAGGCCAGCCCACAGGACAGATGACGTTGCATAAGTGGGGACTCTGGCTGTTGCAGCGTCTCCGGTTTCGAATCATTAACGCCAGCGTCGTTGCTTTAATCGTCCATTAATTCCGCCACTTTGCAAGCGCCGGCTGGGACGAGGCTTTATTCAAAGCGTGCCCGTGCGCTGTTCTCTCCGTACTCAGAGGCCTTTGGGTTCCGTAGCGGACGAAGGACACAACGATTAGGAGCGGTTTGTGTGGGCCGACTTTTGTTCTTCTTTACTAGAGGATGCCTGGGAAAGGGCTTTTATAACTTGGGCAAATAGCCATCCCAAGAAAAGGAAATGGCACGGACCCTAGCCTAACTGGCGAACATCTCGTGGATTCCCCGCTCTCTATTGCTTCGGACGTTAGCTTAACTAACGGATAGTTCGTGGTTAGATGAGCCCAACGCCACCACGCGGGACAAGCGAGCTTGTGTGGTCCTTCTCTCCTCACGTGCATTAGAGCTGCCCAGATCTGCGCACGTATTCGCACACAGAAAAAGTCAGGTTGTTCGTAAGGTAAACTGCGACCAATCCTGCAGCTGGAAAAATTAGGGCAAACAAGCGAACGATGGCAAATATTAGTTACGAAACTGGAGCAGTGTTAATTCGGTCTCTGAATGTGTGTTTGCACGTATATGCGTGCTCGCTTGTGTGCGTGTGTTTGTGAAGGCAGTCACTTTGGGATGTCATTCATCATTCGTTCTTAAACCAAGTATTGAGTAATGTCCCGTCAATCTGCTTCCGATCACATTATTTGGTCCCTGCTGAAGAAGGGTCTTACCAAGAAACCTGCAATCAAACCTGTCTTGCATCTGCTCGACTAGAAGTCCACCCTAAGGAAATGACACTGGACTCTTTTTGTAAGCGTCCCCCCCCAAAAAAAACCTGCAGGGAAGGCCTCTTAAGCAGCCTGAGCTAAATATCCTTTCGGTAATGTATCTTATATATGTTTTACGCTCTTACCTAAAGAAAGGGTGGCGTTGCTTGGATGCCTTATGCGTGGTTTCACGCTGACGCACCGGACCAAATCAGATGGACAGCACAGGTTACTACTCCAACCGAACCTGGCAATGCGATTCTGCATGCTACGGGAACCGAAACAATACGCTACAGTTGCGACTCCACGGATTCGTCTTTGTGGCGCACTCAAAGGCTTTGCACACCACATCGACGGTGGCATCGGTCCCGATCCCGATCATGGCAAAGTGCCAGGAACACTCCAACACCGATTTTTCACGTTTCAAACCGTTGTCAGCTAAGCTTTGGTCGAATCTTTGGCCTCACTCCAAGATCGTAGCTGTGCTTGCAGCATTGGCTAATGCCTTCTTTCGGCTTAGTTCATTGAGCTTGCCGCTCTAGTGCTCTTCAAGCGTTATCGTCGTGTATAGGAGCAACTCGTTATGTAACCATTGTTATCAAGCTTTCCTGTTCTTGCATTTAACTGTGAAGAATAGCGAGCCAGGGCAAGACGTAGCTCCGGCAAAACTCTCTGCCTCTTGGAGTTGCTTCTTTATTGTTTGCGATTTCATGAAATGCGTGCACATCATCTGAAGTAGAATATCGCGAATATATACTGCTATATCGAGTTTCTTTTTTTTTTTACATTGGTTTCCACGTGCAGTACGTGTGTGCGAAACGCTTTTATAGTACTTCTAATGTTAAATCAAGCAGTGTGACATATCTTCCACCAAAGAGTTGCCTGTTATTTGAGTTCTCAGAGTTGTACCATGTGGAAGAGGGGTTCTTTATTCTTTGCTCATTGCCTTTACATGACCCTACATCAAATGCCTTTGAAGCTACACGCCCCGCAACGGTAGGTTCTAATGGCTGTGACACTGGGCTGTTGATCCTGAGGTAGCGGGATCGAATCCCACCCACGGGAGCTCCATTTCGATGGAGAAAAATGCAAAAAGCCGGTGTACTGTGCGATGTCAGTACAGGATAAAGAATCTCAGGTGGTCGAAATTTCCGGAGCCCGTCACTAACGTGTATCTCCAAACGGTATCCTGGTTTTGGAACGTGAAGTTCTGTGCCTGCCTGCTTGCCCAGAAATGTATCAAATGGAAGCTGTACAGATGTTGTGTAATTAACCATGCGCTATAGGAGCTGGCACATCATGCAAGCAATGTAGAGCTGTCATACATCTTCCCGTAGTACCCACACGGTAACAGCCCACAAATTCCGTTTCTTACGTTCAACGAGCCGCCGCTGCATTATTAAGTCTCCAAATGTGCTAAAACATCGGAAATCTAGGAATTTTCTGGTGAGGCAGCAAAGAAAAGTGTGAACAGGTTTTGCCGTGAGAACTATTGCAGTGTCTAGATGTTCTCTACAGTACAGTGACACCAAAGAAACCAATGCGGTTAATCAAGGAATATTCAGAGATCGACTACCTAATGCAGTTTCATCCGGTCACGCTGTCAGAAGCGACGACTGTTATTGTGACGGTGCATCCGCCTGTCTACGCAGTGCTTTAATTCATCAGAGGAAATTTGTCTCTGAAGTGTGCCAGACACGCATTGACCGTTATTGTGGACGTTAGAGAGTATAAGGGCCTGTTCTTGTTCTTGTTAATCTCTGCAGCTATGGCTCGCGCCAAATATGGGGAACTTACCAAGAATTCGGCGATAGAAGTTAGTCTAAAGGTTATATAAGTGCGGTAACTTGCAGATAAAGGAGGTATCGAAGATCGTGATGCAGTCTAGAGGGGAAAGCTTTAATAATTGAAAATGTACGGAAATTGAACAAACACTCTTACGCCGGCTCGTATGGCTCGTTGTCTACTTTAAGCAAGATACCACGAACATGGGAAGGCATACGTACGGAAGCGAACGAAGCCTACTGCACATTCAGAATAGTTCATGGTATGGCTGCGGCTCAGAAATCGCTGGAAGATTCACGGTTGTGTCATTACACATTATGGCGACGTTACATCCTCCTAATTCTTCGATGGCAGCTTCGGCTGTCTTTCTTTAGGATCTTAAGTAGAATCGGTTGCTGGGGCAGAGCTCCGGGAGATTATGGGGGCCCATTAAAGTCGTTGGAGATTCCAAACCAGCGTCTTCTTTCCCGAATAACCGTCTAAAACTGCGTGTCACGCGGTTTTCATTTTCCAAGACGTGGAAGAACTCTCATAAATCTTGGAAAAAGTACGAACACTTTTCTTATCGGCATTGTCAAATCTTTGCAATGTCAAGTCTTTCAGAGGACATAAAGAGCAGTGCGTTTCTCGCGTCTAGTCTCCTTTCATCGAGCAAAGGGTCAACACTGAGGCACTGCTCGATAAGTGTGTCCGCAAGAAAAGAACATATTGCCCGCCGCCGTCTCTCGGAGTTTATTTCGGAGTTCCTTTTCCCATATCTCTTTCTCTGAAGCATTGGCGCTCTCTCAAGCGCGTCTATTCTGCTTGAAAAGACAGGCACTTCTGATGCCTTTTCTCGGTTGATTCTCTCCGAACCTTTCGATTTAAACTTTTCCCATTGAAGGGTAGCCAACCCCAAAGTTTGGCTAGTTTAAGTTCACTGCCTTTCTCCCGTTATTTGCTTAGGCGAACGTAAGAAATAAAATTGTCTTGTCTAACGAGATCGGGACTGCCGATTATGTTTGCTGTCGTTGATTTTCACTGGATTTCAATGGCAGATTTTATCGTTCTTCGTGTTGATTTTCCAGCTATCAACCCAGACCAGGACATTCCATGTGACATCTTAAATTTTTTGGAACCCTCCTCAAGAACAGCCGACCCGCACAGGGCTGCCTTCACCATTTCCATAGTGGGGTTGGAAGGCAAAGGTGGAGGGCAGCAGCGCCGTACAATGACAGTTCAAGATACATATAACCGTGCACATGACAAGTCTGGTTCCTGACAAGTTTCCCTTCTTCACAAATGACCGGCCAGCAAATGATAACTGGAGGCATTTTAAACAAAGGTTTAAAATGGTTGCACTTATCATTTCCTGGCAGGTCTTTGGTGAAGTGATTGAAGTTGAATGTGCAACATATCTTGCCAGGAAATGTGAGCGCCATCAAAACTGATTTATTTTTTCAAGCAAACCCAATATGTACGCGGCAGAGCCGTGAGGACCGGTGTTCATCTTGTTAGATCAGTTGGACCTCACGTTATTGCGTAATTGAGGCATCGAAATAATTCCAAAACCACACTTCATTATTCGTCTTCATGTTAGACAGAGCCCGCATAATTGCAACATATGCTAACGAACGAGCATATCCTGTCGAAGCTTGTATTGGAATGACAGCAGTAATGGTACTTGGCATTCAGCCACTTGTTGCGGGTAAAACTACCGTCTTTGTGCACATCAAGCTGTGCACGTGCGCTGCCATCGCGGTCTAGTGGCTATGACACTGGGCTGCTGATCCGAAGGTCGTGGGATCAAATTCCGGCCGCGGCGGCTGCATTTCAATGAAGGCAAAATGTTGAGGCCCGTGTACTGTGCGACGTCAGTGAACGTTAAGGAACTCCAGATGGGTAGAAATTTGCGGAGCCCTTTACTAAAGCGTCTCATGATTATAGCTGGTTTTGGGACGTAAAAAGACCCATAACTCAATCAAGTTGTGTACGAGCCGTGGGGTTTACCAGGTACGTCGATAGCTCTGGAAACTAAACGGTGGCTCATGGTAGGACGTAACCTTGGCGCTCAGGTTAATACACAAGCGTCTGGTATGTCGAAGAGAAATGCATACAGAAGGCGTGCTGATGCGCGTACGTCGCTCGTCGAAGTATCCCTACAGAATCGAGCAAACCTAAGAGATAGATAGATAGATAGATAGATAGATAGATAGATAGATAGATAGATAGATAGATAGATAGATAGATAGATAGATAGATAGATAGATAGATAGATAGATAGATAGATAGGTTAACTCCTGTAACAGCATTCGTCTCGCATATGCAAAAACGGAATATAGTCGAATCATCTATGATCGTTGCATCTTATTAATAAAAGGTTTTCTTGCTTTTTCAGCCAGGTCAACATGTGTCAGTGGCGCTGCTATATGCCACCCTAATTAACGATCTATGCCGCCAGTAAACTTAAGTTAAATTTGTAAAGCCACCGCTTAAATCCAAGCCCAACCCTGAGCCGACCGTGCGTGAACCTAGCATACCACTGCTTATATTGAGCGCGTGGAGCAGTTTCAGTGTGCAGTTTGCCGCGTACAAGTGCTCGCTGCGCCCAGCCCTGACTAGTAAAGATGTGTGTGCGTCACTTCGTGCGCATCAGAAGGTCCCAGCTCGCTACAGAAAAGAAAGCTGACGTCCCACACTATTGGGCATGCGTAAACCACACAAACAGCTGCTGCTGAACATGCTCAAAGAGCATGATGTGCTTCAACGTTTGTGTTCACCGTGGTTAGAAAATATGGAACTCGGTGCAGCAACCTTGACTCGAGCGCAGGGAAACTTGGCACCCGTAAATTGAGGTCATATATTAGCTCCCTCTAAGCGGACTGAAGCCAGACTCCTAAATAACACAGCGTGGGTGGCTTTTGTAAAGACGAAGCCAACCAAAAATGCAATGTCACTAGGTGCTGGCGCCGTGAACATCTTTTAAAAGGACCAACATTTGGCCGTGTTGGTAGTCAATACCTTGTGTTTGAGCCTAAACTAAAGACGTTGAGTCAAAAACAAGCACCGCGCCGACTAACGAGAGCCGAACATCCAACGCACCAACAGTCAACCGCACAAAAACACCTTCTGGGACGTAGGACCCCTGAAATTAACTATTCCATTAAAACTACTTTGATTGGGTTTCAAGAAAGTGATGAAACCACCAATCCTGTTGGCAGAGCACAATGGGGCTTTACGCAAGGATAACAATGCTGTGTGTCTCTCTTCTACAAGGAGGCGGGGCTGTGTGCCCCCGCTAGACTTGGCAAGCCAACCTCCTCTGATGCCTTGTTCGCGGTTTCCACTTGGGTGGGATTACGCCTACGCGGTTGCCAGATCAGTGGTGGTTGTTTGGTACTCGGTGAGCTCTAGTGGACCTTGACCATAGATGATTCTACCACTTGCCTATCACGTGACCAATGTCTGTTCGCCATGATTCTCCCCATTAACATCTTGTTTTACGATTCTACTCCTTTTCATACGGAGTAACGCTGTGAAGTCTACGCAAGTGGTCTGCAAAGGAAGAGAATTGATGACTTGATTTGTGGGGTTTAACGTCCCAAAACCAGCTGTGATTATGAGAGACGCCGTAGTGGAGGTCTCCGGAAATTTCGACCACCTGGGGTTCTTTAACGTGCACTGACATCGCACAGCACACGGGCCTCAACATTTCGCCTCCATCGAAATGCAGCCGCCGTGGCCGGGATTCGATACCGCGACCTTCGGATCAGCAGCCGAGTGCCATAAGAAAGGAAAAGGAAAGGAGAGGTGTATCGCTCCGACAAACGAACGACAAACATAAAATACAAGCTCGATATTTAAACTCGTGTCACAGCAATACGAGCGTGTTTGTCAAGCTTATAAAAAATGTATTATGATTTAAGGCTGCCAGGGAGGCTTATCGTATCTCGCTCACAGCAAGCAGCGTACTACTTTCTGGTCGCTGAAGTACCCAGCGTAAGCACAAGCACTAGCTTCGACAGCATTGCACCTGATGTATGAAACGGAGTATAGGCTACGATATTGTCCACGTGGCGGCCTCTTCTAGCTTCTTTCCAGGTTTCCTTGACGCTTCCGACAAACGCTTCCGGAAATAGCAGTACAGCTTCCGCCTACGCACGTCCTCCAGTTCACCGGTATGATTTAACGTTCGTACACCAGCCTCTGCGCAAGCAACAAAGGGGAAAAAATGAATCAGAAGAGCAAGAAAATGAGCCGAGGAGATTTTGGGGGGTGTTCGGGTGGGACAACAGGCACCTCTTCCGGCCCGTTGGCGCCACGCCCCGGGAGATGGCACCGCCGTAGGTGCAAGCGGAAGCTTCGTTCGCCCGTGCCCAGACGCGTCCGGACCGCGGGCGCACCGCGTGACGTCACACGGGCACGTGACGTTTTAGGTTTTTGTTGATTCTCGCTCTCTCCCCGGCGCGCCCGGGGTGCGGACCACGTGCGTTCCCGAGCACGCCAGCCGGCGAGTCGTCAGTCGGCCGACGGCCCAGCAACCCTTCGGACCGGAGACGAGCGAAGGCGCCGATAGGGACCCCGGAGTTCCGAAACTTACTCCGGCGCTCCGCGCTTCGGATCTTTCACTCTTCACTGCGTGTCAACTTTGTGACATCATCGCCTGTGACGGCGTCGGCTGGCTTTCAGTGTTTCGTGTGTGTTAGCAAGAAGGGGTAAAAAGAAACCGTGAAACAAAAATAAGGAAAAGTGACCGCTGAAGTTCGCGTTATACTGGGAATCACGTTTCACCCCTCTGCTGAAACATTTGTCAAGTCGCCGAGTGTGTCGTTGCCATCTGTGTGCTCTCGACGATGCCAATAGTGCAATTCACTTTCACGGTAACATCCAGTGCTTTGTGATAGTGTGCGTTTTTTTTTTTTTTTTTCAGTTGTTCCTTCGGTCGGTGTGCGCCGCTTCGTACGCCCCTGTGGTGTTTGCGAAAGAGTGCCTGGAATTAATGCAGCAGTATGTTGCCGGTCTGTGTGATATGAGGCGTGATTTTTGTTTCAACCTGCAAGTGTAATCTGCTCGGCAGTCAACGTTGAAGGCGTCAGTGCGCGTTGTGAATTTTCCGCCTTTTAACTGTTTGTGTTAATAGACTGCAGTGCTTTGGCTATCGTCCACTTCGCCTCTGTACTTCTGCAATTCGCGAAGCTCTGGGATACACAGTTATCCAATTCGTGAAATATTTGGTGCAATTGTGAGAGAACAACAGCAAGGCAGTGTCGTGCGTACAGGTGTTGATGTGGCAACATTTTCCGGTGTGTATTGTGGCGGTGCTCCTGCTGTTATGACAAGTGCTGAGCTCCTAGTGTATCAAGGACCGAATTAGCAACGGATTCCCGATGGATAAGCCCGATTAATCCTTGCGCGTCGTTAGCGTGCCATCGTCGTCAATGGCGTGCCTGCGGAGCGAAGTATCACGCGAGGATGTAAGCGTCATATCAACGTCACCGCCGGCACAGCAGCAACAGCGCTCCATCGTTCAGGTAAGCTGCTCTTCGAGATCGCGGCTGCCCGAACGGGTGTGTGTTCATTGCAAAGCGAGCAATGGTTGCAGAGTTCTCGCCTTATAACTGCATAATGAAGTTTGCGGGTTATCTATGTGTACAGTCTAACTGTACAACTCACCGCGCCGCAGTATTGGCGCTGGTTGACGCTCTGATGAACGACTATAATGAATCGGAGTGTAATTATTGCACATATGAATGTTTCCGACTTCGTAAGAATAGCACGGTCCAAGTGGCCTCCCCATGAAAGTTCAGCTCCGCCTGGCCGTGTTAGATGGGATTGATGCTTTAAATTATTTTCTCTCTCTGTGTGTGTTGGGGGGGGGGGGGGGTACGACTCGCCCCCACTGTCACTTGGAAATTGCGTACTGCCTTCGAAGTAGCGGCATAGCGATTGTTCGTTTTCATACTAATTCTCGTGGAAGGTACTTCATATAACGACAGCTGTCTTGTCCACGTTTACTATCGGCTGCTGTAGCAATTAAACAGCGTGTCTCGCATGAATTCGCATTATCCGGGCATCTTATGCGTGAATCTAATTCGCACCGCTACGCTGCTACACGCATTATCGCGCAAAATACCTTGAAGTATGATCTTGTAAACTGTAGTTCTCCTATGTTTTTCTTGATCGCCTTTCCAAGAACGTTATATTACCTGTTTTTTTTTTTTTTTCAGTTGTTCCTTCGGTCGGTGTGCGCCGCTTCGTACGCCCCTGTGGTGTTTGCGAAAGAGTGCCTGGAATTAATGCAGCAGTATGTTGCCGGTCTGTGTGATATGAGGCGTGATTTTGTTTCAACCTGCAAGTGTAATCTGCTCGGCAGTCAACGTTGAAGGCGTCAGAGCGCGTTGTGAATTTTCCGCCTTTTAACTGTTTGTGTTAATAGACTGCAGTGCTTTGGCTATCGTCCACTTCGCCTCTGTACTTCTGCAATTCGCGAAGCTCTGGGATACACAGTTAACCAATTCGTGAAATATTGGTGCAATTGTGAGAGAACAACAGCAAGGCAGTGTCGTGCGTACAGGTGTTGATGTGGCAACATTTTCCGGTGTGTATTGTGGCGGTGCTCCTGCTGTTATGACAAGTGCTGAGCTCCTAGTGTATCAAGGACCGAATTAGCAACGGATTCCCGATGGATAAGCCCGATTAATCCTTGCGCGTCGTTAGCGTGCCATCGTCGTCAATGGCGTGCCTGCGGAGCGAAGTATCACGCGAGGATGTAAGCGTCATATCAACGTCACCGCCGGCACAGCAGCAACAGCGCTCCATCGTTCAGGTAAGCTGCTCTTCGAGATCGCGGCTGCCCGAACGGGTGCGTGTTCATTGCAAAGCGAGCAATGGTTGCAGAGTTCTCGCCTTATAACTGCATAATGAAGTTTGCGGGTTATCTATGTGTACAGTCTAACTGTACAACTCACCGCGCCGCAGTATTGGCGCTGGTTGACGCTCTGATGAACGACTATAATGACTCGGAGTGTAATTATTGCACATATGAATGTTTCCGACTTCGTAAGAATAGCACGGTCCAAGTGGCCTCCCCATGAAAGTTCAGCTCCGCCTGGCCGTGTTAGATGGGATTGATGCTTTAAATTATTTTCTCTCTCTGTGTGTGTTGGGGGGGGGGGGGGGATACGACTCGCCCCCACTGTCACTTGGAAATTGCGTACTGCCTTCGAAGTAGCGGCATAGCGATTGCTCGTTTTCATACTAATTCTCGTGGAAGGTACTTCATATAACGACAGTTGTCTTGTCCACGTTTACTATCGGCTGCTGTAGCAATTAAACAGCGTGTCTCGCGTGAATTCGCATACTCCGGGTATTTTATGCGTGAATCTAATTCGCACCGCTACGCTGCTACACGCATTATCGCGCAAAATACCTTGAAGTATGATCTTGTAAACTGTAGTTCTCCTATGTTTTTCTTGATCGCCTTTCCAAAGAACGTTATATTACCTTTTTTTTTCATTCTTGTGCCACACATTCTGGCAGTTCTGCCTTCTATTTCTCTCTTTCTGTTCTTTGTAACTTAACTGCACGATTTGTTCATTAACGCTTTTCAAGAATGAATGAACAAATGAAAGTTTCTGCCCCGTTCGCAATGTGCAATTTCGGAAAAGAGGAGATTACATTTGACTTAAGTGTCATGATAATCAGCCTCTCATGTCCTTTTCTCAGACTGTCTGAGATCTGCCTTGCATTTGTTCTTGCGGTGAATGTCTGGGCTTAGAAATTTCGCACATGGAGACTTTTATCACTTAAGGTTTCTCGCCTACTTTGCTAAAGGCAACGTCGGAATTCGCATTTAAACACTCGCGTTCATTTTATTTTCTTTCGTGATATTGCGCCACTGCGGTACAGCATATTTCGTGACTATTGTGGCTTACCTCAATATATTTCGTTCTGTGTTACAGAAAGAAAACACTGCCAAAAAATAATAAATACCTTTGTATAAAACAGCTTTTCTAGTTCACACCCCCGAAAAGAAAGCATAAACAAAAGAGAAAAACCAGGAGCAGTTGCAGCACCATGGTAAACATGGAAACGTGACACTTCACGGCAGTGTGCTACAAAAGGGCGTGCATATTGAAGTTCTAATTATCATGCCTATATGTGTAGAAGAGTCAAAGCAAAATTACTAGGTTGTGTTTAAATAAAAGAAATCGAAAACATAATAACGTGATTGCCATCCAGAAACAGTGGTACGGCGCACGATACACTGCATACAGAAAGATTTTGAGGTTACCTCCTACAATTAGATATAGCCAATTATAAAAAGAAGAAAACCAATTAGTTATAAGAGTTTTGCTTTGCCACTGAAAGCAAATTGTGTAATTGAAAGTAATTCCTATTGACTTGGAAGAGTAAATTTTACACGCCACTGCAAATAACCCATGGACAATACTATCTGATAGTGATATCGGTTCGTCCACTGCGGCGTCTCGCATAATCACGTCGTGGACGTAACACCGAAGAAATCAGTCACTTTAGCTTAATGGGCGGCACCATTCTGGCCAGATGCACGCATGTCTTTTTTTTCTTTGAAGTTTTCTACGCCCTAGCTTCGAATAAACGTCACGACACGTCCGAGTGCATATGTGATATTCTTTTAATGCGTGTTTATATCAGTCAGTCAATGTTTATTCAATCAATTTAATACAAAAAATGTTACAAATGTATTTGGACCATTAGCGTGTGTGGCTAGTTACTGGTCCAATTACATGAGTATTTTCTTACATGTCAGGAACAAAGGTGCAGTTAACATGACTATGAATCCTTAAACAAATTCAATGACAGCGTAGCTTCAAAGCTCCCATGATTGCTAGTATCACTCGTATAATTGCTACAGATGCAAAATTGGAATGTTATCAGCCCAATATGGCGGCGCCCAAATGCGCACATGAAACGGTCTGCAAAGTTGACAAAAGGGGCTGACGGTCATCTATAGCCGTTCACGAGTGCTGTTGCAACGCCTCCTTTTCTAGGAGGAGTTGGTGCTCTTGCAACGCCTGCCATATCCCGATAACACATTTTTGTCATGTCGAGACATGGATGTTAACTTAAGGTTGATTGTGCGGTCTGTCGCGGTAAAAAAGGGATCATCTCTTGACAGTAAAAAGAGCTCCGTCCATTTCGCTGAACTGCGAAACCACCGACAGCGGCGGTTTTTTATAGTCTGCGCAACGCTCAGTAACTTGATTCATTTCAGCTGTCTTTCATATTTCATAAACGAAATCTTCGGTGGTCCAAGTGGGTCGTCATTCCTTTCGTGGCGTTTATGTGGTTTACACTCAGTGTCTTTTGAGGTTCTTGTGTTACGCGTACTTGCTCCTTTTTTCTTCTTTCATGGGCTTACACCTCCATTATGTGGTGTTCTCTAGCAATATGATTTTCAAATGGCCCTGGAAAAATTGTATTTTAGTTTTCTTTTTGCTTGTTACTAAGTATGTATTATATCTGTAGTGACGCAACCATGCTTAATTGCCAATGGCGTTATTCATTTGTAATCCTGATTTATACTAAATATGTTTTCCTTTGCCACTCCTGCTCCGGCCCGGATTGGCCTGCAGTATTGTGAAATAAATAAATAAATAAATAAATAAATAAATAAATAACCCTCAGTTGGGATTAGCGCCGTTTCAGCGTGCTTTGTTGTTTTCTTGTTTTATTGAGCTCCCAAACGACACGTGTTATGCGGTTTCGTAATTAGTAGGTGGGGAGAAATAAAAGCCTTCTGACTGCGTCAAGAAATGAATTCTAACAATATCGTGGACCCTTCTTCAACGAAATTTGATGTCTTACCATCTTAATGCTCAGCGATTTTCGCCTTCTTTTTTTCCACGGTGTTTCTGTTCAATGCAATACCCGAATCGTATGCGGCCCATATTATGCCTGGCATCATTCCACTTCCTGGCCAGGTGCTGTTGTCACCGGGCGTATTACAGAGTTCACTTTAATTATTTTTTTAAAACTTTTATCTCAACGGTTACACGGTGACCCAGTATAGCATGGAGTCCCAGGTTTGAATTCCAGCGCAAGCGATACTCTAACGGCGCGGAATTTCAAAACAACCGTAATATATGTACTCTTGAGGGATAGAGTAGCCCTCTTTGCTGATCAGAACAGCGAGCGTTATTGAACTACTCCAGTCTACAAACGGCATGACCAATATATAAGACATAATGCTGGTCATTAAGGGCAACGCTTCGGTGGTTATTTACCATGGTCCGTCAGTTCCTCCACTCTGGTTGCCCCGCCACCGTGGTCTAGTGGCGATGGCGCCCGGCTGCTGGTTCAAAGGTCGCGGGATAGAACCCCGGCAGTTTCGGCTGTATTTTGATGGAGGCGAAATGGTGAGGCCCGTGTACTCTGCGATGTCAGTGCACGTTAGGGAACCCCAGGTGGTCGAAATTTTCCAAAACCTCCGCTATATACATAAATGGCTTATCCCAGAATCATATCGTGGTTTTGGGATGTAAAACCCGGGAAATCGATCAGTCGTGGTGAGTTTAACATTGCCTCCTTCTTATGACTTCTTTTCTTTTAATTTTGTTGTCATTCGTGGTATTTTGCGGTCAACCTCAACTTCAGGTTTGCCGGAAGCAAACGGAGGGTGTCCCGGAAGAAACATAATGTCGCTACGCGCTAGCACCATTAAGCACCCAAGTGTCCATCGTTACAAGGCTTGTCCTTGATGGTCTCGTCGGAGGAGTCGTTGGAATGGATTCTCAACACACTGTCGCTTTTACGATCGCTCACACTAGGAAAAACAACGCGCTTTCTTTCTGTTGAAATGAGTATAGCAGTTTCGCATTGGCACTTTCATCTAACGGCGAACTGCATAAGAACATTGGAATTCAGTTTCCATTAGGAGCTTCATTTGCGGCTCGATCGCATCGCACCCTGAACTATGCTTTCAACGTAACCCGCAGCACCAGTGCCAACTGAGTTGAACGCGTCGAGCAAGACGTAATCGACTTTCTGGTGGATAAGAGGCTCTCTATTATATCCTACGCACACATGGAATTTCTACCGAAGCACGCAGGCATTAGAGACGTTACTGAACGTACCAGGAAGTCTTCGGGAGTCAATGTTATAGAAGTGGAGAGATCCGGCAGTATTCACGCTTTCATTCCAATCTCTTTTTTTATTCGTTAAAGCTCTAGCGCTGAAAAGGCATCACTCGATCGCAGAGCTAGATGTTACGGTGGAACGCTATTTCAGTCGTCGTCACTGAGTTACGCAGGAGCCCGTCGACGACTGCTATCGTCGAGGTGGAGGGGTCGCCCTTGAATAACGAAGAAGCGATGGAGAAGCGTCGCCATTTCAATGATAATAGAATTCCTCTTCGCCGTACTTCGTTCGCTACTTTTCTTCCTCTTGCATTCTCGCAGTATCCTCCCTTCGCCTGTCCCTGATAGCTGCACTTCTTTCTCTTAAACATGCCTCGCCCGAACGCGGGCCCTATAGCGTTCGTGCTCGCGCTTGTCCTCGCGTTCATCCTCGCCTCCCTCATTTCCTTTCTCGTTGCAGGGGAATATCGATTCGCGTGACTCTTATCCCGAACACGGTTCGAGCAGCTCACGCCACAGAAACGCTCGCAATGGATGACGCTATAAATAACTCGAACGCACGACTAGGGCCTAGCTAGGTTGTTGTGAGTCCGCGCTTCCCTGCCCGATCATCTTCGTTATTGCGATGAGATGGGGCCGGGCAACCGATTTTTGTCTTAGCTCCACTTGGGCGACGGTGATTGTCGGGCTTTTCTTTTTTTTTTCACCCTTTTTCTTTCTTTTTCCGGGAGCAGCCCTTCTTGTGACGCCAAGACAAACAGTAGCAACTGTTCTCGTACCCTCGTCTCGCATTATTTTTACTTTGCTGAGGAAACGCGATGAGAAAATATTGCAGTGTAAGATGCGCCGTTTGATTTTAACTCGTTAAAAAGCTCGTCTTGGAGAGAAACTGCTGATGACGGGGTCCGTAAGCGAAAAGAAAAGTCTACACGGTGGCATGTTGCCAACCTGGATAGCAAAAACAGTCAGAGGCAAATGGCAGCGGCTCGGCATGCGCTGATGAAATCGAGGCGGTGCATTGGTGAACGTCCCATTAAGGAGAACGCCTGACCCATTAGAGCTGAATACCGCAAACACAAGGCGAGACTTCAAGTAATCTAGTGACAGACATTACTGTCACGTCGTCGTGACGACGAAGAACGCAGCACACGAGCGGCTAAAGGTCCGACTCGTTTATAGGGCTAACCTGAGCCCAGCGATGAAAGCAGCCATCACTGAACAAGTTTAGCGGCTGGCAGAATCGTCGGTCGTCGATAAAACTCATCAACGGTGAAGTGCTTCGGCTTTTATACATGTGCGAAAGTGCGTTCTGCTATTATCGCTGACGTTCGCGAATAATCTGGGAGGTGCTAAAGCATACACTTTGGTTATGTAAACTCTGCAGAACACTCGGCGACGTTCGCCAAGCAGCGTACACGATCAAACGTGCCATGTTACGAGAGATCACGCGAGTCAAAACAGCGAAAAAATGTGGTCCCTGTGAAAGAAAAAAAAAAAAGAAAACTAGTACACAGGTCACTATGTTAGGGGGGGGGGGGGGGGGATCATGGGTGTCTTGTGAATTTCATTTCATTTCATTTATTATACCCTCAGGGCCAAACAAGGCATTACAGAGGGGAGTGGTTTACAATCGGAAGTTTGTACAGGATAAGTAAAGCATAAATATGTAACACAGAATAAAAATAAATGGACCATTACAAGGTATTAAATCAAGGTAAGTTATACAATGAATACACAAACAAAACGCAAGAAAAACAAATATACGTACGGAAAAATAAATGATAATCTAGTTAGCAATTCTATTTAATGCAACACGAAACAACGAGTTACCACTAATAGATACAATATCTGCAGGAAGGCGGTTCCACTCTAGGGACGTGCGAGGAATGAATGATTGATAAAATGTGTTGGTGCTGCTAGACGGAACATCAACCTTATAAGAATGATCGATGCGACGCGATATGTAATGCGGATTATGTATGAACATGTCATGCAGTGTTGTGTGGTGAAATATTTTATGAAACAATGATAAACGGGAGATTTTACGCCAGGCTGCAAGAGATGAAAGTGATAGGCTAGTTTTCATGGCTGTTACACTGGCAGTTCGGCTATAAGTAGAAAGAATAAAACGAGTTGCGTTATTCTGAACTAGTTCTAATGCGTTAATTAGGTTAGTGTTATGAGGGTCCCAAACTGATGAGGCATATTCTAATTTTGGACGTATTAATGTTTTATAGAGTAACAGTTTCAAAGAGTCAGGAGCATTAAAAATGTTTCGCCTGAGGTAGCCTAGGGTGCGGTTAGCATTGCTAATTATGTAGTTGATGTGTGTTGCCCAAGTAAAATGCATGTAAAAGAGCAAGAAAACGCTCTCGTGCTGCACTGCCGCAGGCGTACATTAAGCTCCTCCATTTTTTTTTTCTCGTTTTCTCGATTTTCATTAACAAACATTCATATGAGTGTGTAACCGCACCGATTTACTTGCCCGAATCAGACCAGTATTCAGGCCCAGCCACGGTGGTCTATATGTGGATATGACACACGGCTGCTTGATCCGATGGTCGCGGGATCGAATCCAGGCTGCAGCAGCTACATTTCGATGGAGTCGAAATGTTGCGGCCTCTGTGCTGTGCGATTGCTGTGCGCGTTACTCAGGTGGGCGAAATTTCCGGAGCCCTCCTCTACGGCGTCTCACACAATGACATCGTGCTCTTGGAACGTAAAGCCCGCGAAATCAATCAATCACTTGAGAAACAAGGGCGCGTTATTTAGCACTCGGTGCCACGTAATATGAAGAGACTGCCAGAGTATACATCCGTAAAACTTCTTCTTTGATGGTCGCACACACAATCGACTTGGCGCTTTTGAACCATGCGAGGCCCTTACACAATTGAAGCCTATATAAAATTTTATATTTTTAGACAGATAATGCACAACAGAAAAAAAAATAAAATGAAAGGAAGCCACGTCCTACAGCCTAGAACCCTACGCCACTTACAGATCGAAACTTACTTGAGCGTCCGCAACATGCTACAAACTGACGCGCCCTACCATCTGCTGCGTGGCTTTCAAATGGCTCTCCGACGCGTAGCTAATGGACAGCGGTAGTCTATATAAGCGCTCCCGTTCCTTTGAGTACGTGGATAAACTGTTTTATTATGGATGTTGTAATGACAGGTTTGCGTCGTACCTTCCCAGCAAATAACAGACCGACGTGTCGCGCCGTTTCGTGCAGTTCGCTTTCAGCAGGCATCGCAAACTCTCCGAATCATTTGTAAGCAGACCGGCCCTATACTTTCCTGCGGTGGTTGCGTACCTCCGGCACAGTGACATTTCCTTCAGTTATACACTAGCGATCAGGCGCTTTAGCCACGGTTTCGTTTCCCGAATTTTTCTTTTTTGGCAACTCAACCACAACGCAATTATTTGATATATTCCATTGAGTAAACGCTGCTTTCATGAAAATGGTTGCGTGCATAGGCCTAAAAGGTGAAAAAGGAAAGAAGAGGGGCGCGACAGTTACCCCATTTCTGATTAGTGAAACGAATGTGAACATGCATGCACTACGCAAGCAGGGCTGGTGTATGTTTTCGTGCGTAGCCTTAAGAGTGGAGTTGTTTATGCCATAGACAAGTCCATCCATTGTGTCCGCTGTCACGGCAGAGAAACGCCGATCAGCTGCTTTCCTGAACCCAGTACCCCCAATCTTGGCGTCACAACACTGCTGCATTACAGTGGTTATACGAAGGGCAATAAAGAAAGAAAGAGAGAGAGAAAGAGAGAAGGAAGAATGAATGAAGAAAGAACGGGAAAAGAAAGAAAGAAAAGAGAGACAGAGAAAGAAAGAAGGGAAGGAGGAAAGGAAGAGAGAGCGAGATATAAAGAAAGCAAGAAGGGAAGAAGGGAGAGAGAAAGCTTTGTCATCAGTCTCTTGTCTCGCCCAGCAGCGGAGGGAAAATCGGACCTTGTCTTGCCCTCTACCCACAACCCACACTCGTGCCCTCAACCCGCTACTACATGTTAGTGATAGTAAAGAGTGATAGTGATTGCGACACGTGATAGCGATACTGAACTTGACATCCTTGCCAGTTACGTCATGATTAATGCTGTAAGTACAGCTTCGCTGCCCCTGCGGTATTCAACTGGCGGGAAGATTCGTGTTTTTATTTGATTTCTTGTACTTGCATATAATAATCGTAGCGTGCATCTATCGTGCATAATATTTTTAATCAATCGTTATGATTATGTGTATATATACAGGTATACATAACGAAAGGGAACCTGCCTTCGATGGCAAGCGAACCCACGGCCTTAGGATATATATATATATATATATATATATATATATATATATACCTGGTACGCCTTCCTCTGGTTCCATTAATGCTCTTTTTCTGTCTCTCCTTCCAACCTGCCTTCTTTAAACACAAATTATTGACGCTTCATGAGAGGTTACATAAGCTCACTATACATATGTGCAATCACACCAAATAACAGAAACCAAAGAACGCAGGCGGCCCTCGTCTAATTACGCTGACCTCGGCGAAAATCTCAATCATCGCCAGACATACACATTCTCGTGCGGTGCGGCTTCGTGTAAACCTCCGCCATAGCGCAGCCTCGCTTTTCGCTGTGCGTTGATTAGCGAGTGCTTTAATTAAGCTCTCATCGGATGCGTGGACAGCCCTGACCGCGGCGTCGACGCGGCCTCGACGTTATTATTGCGCCCCAGACAGACCCCAGGCGCGCAGGCATGCAGACTCCTATCAGGGAGGGCAGGGCTCCACTCAGAAACAAAAGCATATACATATGCTATAATGCGCGTCTCGTGTTTTGAAGCCCGTAATTGGGCTGCGTTCGAGTTTCCTTCGCCGTGTGCCCTTCAGGCCCACTTAGGAAGCGCGGTGCAATGTTGCCGATCCTTCATCGTGCACCTGTCTTTCATCTTATACACGCTCTGGCCACGCCCCAGAAGGGAAAAAGAGGCAGAAATAAGAGAGTACCCGGTGGGGAATCAAGAAAACACATTCAGTAATGAGGTAATCATTGCATAGTTCTTTTATTTGACTTCCCGAGAGCCGTCTGAGTGTGCAAGAAATAAAGTTTATAAAAGGGACTGGCGAATGACTCAGTACCGCTTTGCAAAACAGTAAGTTTGTTATGCGATGTCAGTGCTTTTGCAAACATTATGGACATACACTCTGATCCGCTACATTGCATTGTAGTCATATATATATATATATATAATATATATATATATATATGAAAGAGGAGGAAGGACCGGATCAGTCAACGCCAGCAGACCCGTTTATCTCCAGGCACTCCGCGCCTCAAGCACGCAGAAGAACAGCGGATCATGTTGGGCTATGTACAGATGAGGAAAGATGACAGTACGTCGAAAAGTGCTTACACTATTCAACGTACTTCATCTTTCTCATCTGTAAACGGCTCTGCTCGCGTTGACTGGTCCGGTCTTGCTCGCTCTTTCAAAGTGGTGGAGGTTAGGGGTATCGATCTCAGTACCTATATGTGTGTGTGTGAGTGTTTCTGCATCTAACAGAGCACACATATCATTATATTTAGCAAGGCTAGGAAATATCTCTGCTCACAATGTAGTCGTCTGCATCACATGCGCCGGAGTTCAAGCAAATATCAGGTACTTACGTAGAAATGCATGCAATGCTTGCA
>CM023490.1:47611489-48090946 GCA_013339685.2 Hyalomma asiaticum
AGCATTGCCGTATTTTTTTTCTTTTTCCTTCCATGTTTCTTTTTTTTGCTTCCTGTCTTTGTTTTCTCTCCTTCCTTCCTTGATTTACCGACTGATGGGTGGCGCTTATTCAGCGTTTTCTTTCTTTTCTTTCTTACATCGACACGCTGAAACAACAAACAGTCCTTCACGGCTGTCGGCGCCTTCAGACGCTTGAGGGTGCGAGCGGTCGCGTGTTCGTGTAGCGTGGTTGTTCCAACCACGCGATGCGCTCCAGAGGGGAGGGACCTGGTAACCGTCGACGCCGCTTATTATCCCGGAAGAGTGAGCCGTTGAAGCGTACATGTACTACGCTACGCAGCCAGGGCAGGGAGAGGTGCTGGGACACATACCCAACGCCTCCTCTACGTGCGATGTCTCCACTGGGATGAACTTTTTCCGAACCGGAAGGTCCTTAGAAAACCGCGAAGAGCAACACATAACTGGTGATGATGATCGCACACAAGTGACGGAGAGGACAGGCAATACTCTTCCGACGATGATGATGATGGTGATGAGCAAGATGAGGTGGGGTAACCATTCCTCAATAAACAACCACAGTCTTAGCAGATGTAGACGGCAGCGTCGTTATTGTGAGGCAGTGACAACAGAAATTTACGTGAAACTAACTTAGCGGCAGTATGAGCACCAACGAAAAACCTTCGTACCGTACGTATTCCGTGTTGGCATTTTAGCTATGGCGCTAGCTCTGGCTGTTACACCGTCCACTTTCTTCAACACTTCGCGCGTTGCGAAGGTTGTGACTTCGGCTCACTGATAAATGAAAGAGTTCCCTTCGGAAGTTGTTCATTTTGTTGGTCACTTTATCATTTCACGTCGTGGTAATTACTATTTTAATGCCAGAGGCCCGCGTAGCGCGCGTTATCAGTGCACGTTAAAAAAACCGTGCCATCAAAACTTCCACTAAGGCGTGCATCATGGCCATAATAATGTTATGGCGCTGAAGACTCCCGCAAATATTGCTACCCTTTCATGGAAACCCATGGATAACCACAGCCATTTTTGCGCGGTTCGTTGTACTCAGGCGTTTACCGGATCAAAGCAATACGCTCTAATTTTCACGCAACTTACATTAATGCACAAAACTTACATGCCATGGTCCTTGTGCTTTAAACGCAATTGATCTTTGACCGCAACTACACATTTGCATTTCCGTTATGCCGGTTCCGGTCGTATTTCCTAGCCATATACGTACCGTACTCCTGTTTTAAAATTTTTTAAACATTCTTAACGCCTCTTTGAGAGAGTGATTATCGTTTCGTAAAGGGACACTAATATAAAACACTGAAGTGGGTTAGGCTTTCAAATTGAATTTTGGCAACTCTGCTTTTGTCAATTTCGCCATATCATGTTCAATATTTGGAAGGTAAGTTGTGGTCGAAGTTTCATTTCTTAAGTCCGCGACGAAACATTGAGTGCATGGCTTTACGAACCCCATTCCGTAATTTACCACCTACTACTCACATGGGCTCGATCAAGTTTATTGAAACACGCAACGTTAAGTAGCAGCATCCCTTAAAGCACTACGCGTATTGTTGTTCCGAAAAATATTTATGCAAGCCTGAGCACACGTCGTCAGAAATCTACGACGTTGCTAGTATTAGCAGGGAAACTTGAGAGCGCCATCTTCGTTTGTACTTTTCTTTTTGTGCACGTTCTAGCCTACACGTCTCTTCTCGCAACAGGAGTAGATACTGATTTCGGCATAGTTTAAAGGGCCCTCATGCGATATCGGTAATCTCGTGCAAATGCACTGCAATCTCCGGTAGGCCACGACCTTCCGGTAATTAGCGTACCAATATCAGATCTCTGCATTGATTGCGATAATTTGCTGGAAGGTTTAAGTATCCGCATCGGTAAAGATCGACGCGACTCGGCCTATGTATGTTCTTCAACGCCCCTGCCCATGTGTCGTGCAATGGGCAAATGGGCATGCAACGAGTGATGCGATTGGCTCTCCGCGCTTGACGTCATGAGATCTGGAGGGCCAGCTGCCAGTATCGTCGCGCCCCTAGTGGCGCACACTCGCGTTGCCGGCGAGCTACTAGAGTAGTATTCTAGCTACAACAGCACAATTTAGGCCTGGGGGCCTCAGTAGCCACACGGAGGGACCATGTCTCTCCTACCATGTCAGGCGCTGTGCCAAGGCCTCGGTAGCGACATGAGGGACCATATGTCGCTCCTGAGGCCTCGGCACAGAGACTGTTGTCGTGCATGTGAGTTGAAATGGTTGCCCTCACCGTTTGATCACGGCGTTTCTTTCTAAAGGGCTGCTGACCACGCTGGGGGCCTACTTTTGTACAGCTTCTTTCGGCAAGCATGCCGCATTAAACCTACTTCTTTCTTCTCGCGGCGGCGTCTTCTCCCGCCTTGGAGCCCAACTCGGCCAAGCGTAACACAGGTCAGCTGTAGCTTTTATCAAGACAACAGCGGGCTTGTTTGTAAAGCTTTCCTCCTGTCCACACTGTTTCTCTTGAACTCGCTTGGCTGTGGGACGCTGGCTAGCTGCAGTTGACCTCCAATGTCAGCCGCTGTGTCGTGGCCCCAGTAGCGACATATGGTCCCTCATGTCGCTACCGAGGCCTCGGCACAGCGGCTGACATGGTAGGGCCATGTCGCTACTGAGGCCTCCATATACCGGCTGACAATGGAGGTCTTCCGTCGCTATCCTGCGTCCCCCAGCTATGTAAGTTGAGCAGAAAAAGCAGTGGTAATGGAAGCCGATAGAAAGAAGCCCGCTGTTGCCTTGATTAAAAGTGCTTCGCTTAATCCATAGTATCAACTTTTTTTACAATGACGCAGCCTAGCCAGTGATACAATGTCAAGAAACCGTTTCAGGGATTCCTTAAAAAGTAGTTTATAAGCGAAAAAGCTTGCTTTTCCGTTAAGTGTCCCTTCAGTATTCCCGTGAACATGTTCAAGAACGTACACAACAAAGGCTTAAGCTTTCTAATACTCATGTATATAAAAAAATTCGCATATATCTAAACACAAGTCACGATGCATGTTTATGCCGCGGTCGTTTCTCTCTTGTTGTGAACTCGTATTTTTTTATTCCTTGCCCTTTTAAGCGAACGTTTTATCGACTCTCCAATGTGCATATCAACTAACCGCACTTGGTACTTTCCTCGTAAATACGGCGTCCTAAGCAGAAAAGAAAAGATACAAAAACGCAGGAAGTGTCCTTAATTTGCTAACATCCCACTCGCAGCGCCCGCTGGCGTGTGAAATGGCAAAATCGATCGCAATGTTTTCTTCACGCGTGCCTCGGCGAGGTTGGGCCGCACTTTCCCTAACCGTCAAACGGTAATCACATTTCGATGCAGATTGCGGCCGCTTCGCTCGCGGGTCCCGCCGCTCCATGATTGTCGCTGCGTCCACCGCACATTCGCTGAAGAGAGGAAAACATTAAATCGAACTTGTTCGAATCATTTTATTCAACGACGCTCTCTTTTTAACAACGGAAGAGAACTGTTTTCCTATGGATGTCAGGGCCGCGGCATTTTCTGCTCATTGTTCCTCTTCGCATGACACAATTGGTGTTCAGAGCGGGCGTGCTAAAATTGGCGCCGCAACGACGTCGTATGTTGCGAAAAAATTATATTACAGTTGACTAACACCGGCAACATTACGACAAAACCTCATAACGTTACAACACGGCGCTTTCATATGAGACATCCAGTTACGAGTACCATAACATAGATGTGAGTCACATAGACACAGCAAAGTAATGCAGCCTGTATGATAGAACGTTCTACAGGTTCACACAGCATACACAAACAAGTAGTTACACAGAAAAGCATCAATAAGATGTAAGTATGGGCACAGTACAAATATAAACATCATATTGTTGTCGACGACGAACCTCATCCTACCAAAAGCCAGACAGGCCGGAAAGAGAGCTTCAGTGGATCCCCTTACAAAAATGCCATATAGGGCGATATCAGGGATTAGACATATCTGGCTATACATGGATAGTGTCCGTATGTATCCGTATTTAAACGTGACAGAGGTATATGCGAAAATGAAATACGTACACAAAGAATGCCACGCATGGCTCTGACATGTACTGGGTAAATACGGCCACGTATGGCCACGTGTCACATATGGTCATTTATGCATCTTTGGCCATATACGCATATCTGTGTGTAATGGCACGTGGCCATATGTGGCCGCATTTGCCCCATGCATGTCCGTTGCGCGTGGCATTCTGCGTGTATTTATTTTATTTCCGCATATACTTCTATCACATTTGGGTAAATACAGATACATGCGGACACTAGCCATGTATAGCCAGGTATGCCTAATTCCTGATATCGCCGTATATGGCATTTTTGTAAAGGTTGCAGATACGGACACAAAGGGCGTTTGCAACTGTAGAAACGATTCAGGGCAACAAGGCACCTTACAGTGGGAGAGCCGTTGCAGCCGTCCCTATGATTACTGCCGTACTTGGAAAGTAAGATGAACGGAAACGCAAGAACAACCAACAACGCTCTAATATACCATGATGTAAGGTACACTGAGCGACTGCTTATTTGGGGGGGTGCACGATTATTTCGCAACTTGCCGCCTCATTGGGCACAGGCGTTGTAGATCGTGGGTGGTGGAAAAACTAGAAGACAGTTTAACCTGCGTCAAGTGTGTTGAAACATTGGGCCTTTAGTTGTCCTCTGCCTCTATTATTAATCTATTGTCTTCGGTGATTTTTCACCACCCCTACGGCGTAATTGCAACTTTCTTTAGCGCACAGAGACAATCACTTTGCGACGCGTTCAACCAGCTCGTGTCCAACCTCTGTCGGAACATACACTTCTGCGGCATGGACTCAACGTCGCTTGTAAAGGGCGTGCTAGTACAGGTGGTGACGACTGTGCTTCGGTTAAGGAAAGGACGCTAATTTCTCCAGCCCATGTCAGGGAGCACGGCTAAGCGTCCGTCGGGGTAAGGAGGGAAGGGAATGAAAGAGACACAACGGAGAGAAATGCCATAGTGGAGGGCTCCGGAAATTTCGACCACCTGGTGTTCTTTACCGCGCACTGACGACGCACGGTACACGGGCCTCTGGCATTTTCGCCTCCACCGAAAATGCGACCGCCGCAGCCAGGATCGAACCCTCGTTTTTTGGGTGGCAGCCGAGCACCATAACCACTACACCACCGCGGCGGTGCTTTTTTAGGGGCGAAACTCCTTAGGGTGTGGGTCGTTCCCTCGTCTGTAGTAGTATGTCCGTAGTATTATGTATGTAGCCGCCTCGCGCCGCCGGGAGGCTCGCGGTCGCCCTCGGCGCGTGCCTCCCGGCGCGCGAGCTCTCTCACTCTTCCATCTGCTGTCTTGTGAGAGAGAGAGAGAGAGCGAGAGGCGCGCGTTGACTATGGAAACGCTCTTTCTTCGATGAATGCTCTACCAGCTCGCAAAGGAGGAGAACGCGCCCTCACCCGCGAGAGACAACGTTGACGCAGGCAGCGTGTTCTAGCGAGTTTCTTGATTGAAAAATGCCGACTGCTCGCGCTGGAGAACCGTTCACCGGCCACCCATATATATATATATATATATATATATATATATATATATATATAGATACTAGCATTGACTTGCAATGACTTGGAGGCGAAATGTTGAGGCCCGTGTGCTGTGCGATGTCAGTGCACGTTAAAGAACCCCAGGTGGCCGAAATTTCCGGAGACCTCCACTACGGCGTCTCTCATAATCAGAGCTGGTTTTGGGACGTTAAACCCCACAAATCAATCATGACTTGCAATGAAGTGCCGGTGGGAGATTTCACTTGTGCGTAGTTGAACCATAAGGATTCGCAGCGTGCGCGTTAAATAAATTAATCCGGAACTCGGCACGATCTACGATGAACATCCGGAGCTTCGCCCACTCATCATCATTCACTCCGTGGATATGCGTGGATTTTTTTTGCGAGAGACCTGCCTGTCTGGAACACTAACTAGAATAACTAGAACGCTCTTCCTGTGTGTGGTCTGTGTTTTAGGGGTGAAGCACCTTAGGGCCGAGCTTGCAGCGTACACCTGGCGTAGCCAACTAATTACAGTTGCACCCGTTATAGGGCGCAGCATCTCGTGAGAGAGCGTCTCGTGCCTCGTAGATCAAGGGCAAAGGAACGGTTTGCCTAGAGCGTGTCGATAACAACGACGGCGGACATTGCTTGCCCCTAAACGACTGGGCTGTTAAAACGGTATAACATAAAAACGCATGATATTATTTCTTACCTTGGCGTGAGGAGCATTAATGGCAAAGACGCTCGTTTCAAGACATGCTCCTATGCAAGCTTCATGACGTTAACTTTCGACCACCCCCTAAGATAACATGCCGGTTTTCAGTTGGTGCGAGAGATTTTATTGGTAGTGACCCCTTTTAGCACGTATTTTCGAACACAAAAGAAAAAAAAATCAGCCACTGAATACTAAGTACTAACGAACTGAACAGGCTTCGGTGAAAGCTTGCACATTTCTTTTTAAAGACCGCCCAGAGTGCCTGCGCGCTGTGGGCATGTGAGGGTCACATGTTTCAATGCATGAAGCTTGCCTTTTTTACATAAACACACAAAAATGTTCATTGCATTAGAAACACCCTAGAACACTCTGTCACGGATATGGACAGCCCCATGCCAGTAGGACGATTACTTGTGTAAGTAACAGAGCATTCTGTGCAGCGCACTCATAATCGTGTGCCTCAACGTAGCGCTGGTGTATTATGTGCACTTTTGTTGGCACGCTCGTTAAATCACGTGAAGGTGGTGCAACATTGGCTCGTGCACTTTACATTGGAGCCAGCAGCCCATGCGGCGTCTAGATTTGCTTCGACAGTGCACGCTTATCTCGAGACGATGTTGGGACGCTCTTTCCCTTAGCGTCAAACGGTGATCACATTTCCTTGCAGACTGCGGTCATGGTGAACGATTTATAGTTTTCCCCATGTTTCATTTGGCGAGCACTGCACATGACACCTTTTTCACACCAAAGTCCAAAAACACCCCGAATGACA
Source organism: Hyalomma asiaticum (assembly GCA_013339685.2). Lineage (NCBI taxonomy): Eukaryota > Metazoa > Arthropoda > Arachnida > Ixodida > Ixodidae > Hyalomma > Hyalomma asiaticum. The sequence continues at coordinate 47,618,540 of CM023490.1, forward strand.
CCTACACGTGCTACCAGAAACTAATATGACCAAACGTTCAACATAGACACGAATGATGAGACGCTCTGAATGACTAAGGGAGATCAAGCATCCATACGACAGTTATGAACATTTGAGGATGTGGCGTAGACAGTTGCGTGTAGCTAAGACAGCGACGGTGTGGGATGCTTACACACTAGAGGAGGCAGACGCAAAGAACTTATCTCTCTCTCTCACACACACGCACACATACGCACGCACGCACACACACACTAGGTACTGCATGACAAAAGCGCTCGCGCCCCCCAACCACTGTTAGATCCTCGTCTGCCACTGTGGTAGAGGGGTCACGATGCTCTGCTGCTGCACCGAAGGACACTGCTTCGATCTTAACCGCGGTGATCGCTGCCTCAACGGAGGCTGAAATAGCGGAGTCATGCTGTCTTTATAGCTCTTGTCTTTGTATCCTTATCATTTTTTAAGCGTTGCGCGAATTTTTGCAATTTATGCGGCATATTTCACTGGCTGCAGTAGGTACGGCAAACCAGGGCTGGTTGCGTGAAGATGGTGGAATGCCTTTGTTCGGTTTCGACGTTATTGCTGCTGCCCGCAGTTCTCTTTGCAGATGCTGCCATCGCTGTTGTGCTTTTTGCTCACAGACACAGTTCATTATAGAAAAAGACACAGTCCATTCGTACCATTTCTATAGTGTGCTGTTCCTTCCTGCGACTGCGCATTGACCACACCAGCTACATTGACTACACTACACTCCAAAAAACGATTGAGAACAGGGAATGCCGCAGAAACCAATGTTTCGTCAGGTGTACCTGCCTTCGTCAGAAGTTCCGGATGAAGACAATCCGCGTGTCGAAACGTCGGCTGCCAGTGACATTCCCTGTTCGCCATCGTTTTTAGCACTCTGTTCATCTATTCAAGCCTCTATCTTCCCCTGAACTTTTCTTCTAGATTTGTATTCCTTCTGTATGGTCACGAATCGTCACGGAAGCATCAACTTTTCTTGCAATGCGAAGCGCTCCGCGACTACTGAGGGGTCCGGTGACAGATGGCGCAAGTCACTTCGAGCCCACGTTTAGTTAGGAATGGAAAGAAAAGGAACGGGCTCTCTTTTCTCCAACTCAAACGAGGCAGTAAGAGGGTGAATAAAAGAAACAGCAGCGTTCGTAACAAAGTACATTTCTTTTTCGGTGCCTCCTTCAAATATTACTGCATAAACACGAACAAAGACAACATCCCATTCTGAAGCACAGTCCCGCCTGAGAGAAACTACGCATTAAGGCGTCTTGACCCCCGCGTTATGGCCTCCGCAATATCCCTGCCGCCCTTTTGTGGCACCGGCCGAGCGGCACGGACGGTGATTGATGTCTCGGGGCGCTGCGCGTCTCCGCCTTTCGGCCTCCGAAATTGTTCTCGTATTTGGCCGTGTTTGCTTTTGACGTGCTAATGGCTTCTCCTTGCAGTTCCGGGCTACTGATGAAGCGGTGCTTAACAGACCGTGAACGTCGCACTCTACGTGTCTCTGCTCTCTCGTGTCTCTTCTTTTTTGTTATATCTGTGAGCTTACGCTGCGTCTTTTTTAAATGTTGTAAACTGACTTTCAGCTGTACGCTGTAATGTAGAAAATAGCAAGATAAGGAGCGTGAGCGAGGGAGAGCAAGGCAAGAAAGAAAAGACAAAATTTACACGAATTTGCCGGGACGTGCGCTGTTAAAAGTGATGTACCCGGGCTGTGCTGCGTCCAGTCCAGTTGTGTAATGGAGTTCCTGTTGTCCTTCTTCTGCTTGTATTCTGTGACGGGACCATTATTTTGTTAAGGAAAGATGTGAAAATTCAGGAAAAAATATGAATGTATATGAATGGGAATTAGAATGCGCGATTTATTTCAAAGCGAATGTCCTATGAGATCTGTGCCAAGGAAGGCCTCACAAAGCGGCGGCCAAGAAAGAGCCTACAGTAAGTTGCGTACAGAAAATAGCGTGCAGAAATAGCGTGGAATGTTGTCACTATCGCGGAATGATCATCTGTTATGCTTTTTTTTTTCTTTTTGCGTTTCGAACCCGAATAATGAGGAAAATGTGTGTTCCCATCTTAAAGAGGAACGAAAATTCCAAGCGGCTCAGTCGACGCCCCATGTGACGTTATATATTCAAAGAAATGCAGGCGCTTTCCAGCTCCGTTTGAAACTAAATTACGGATACGCTGGTGCGTGCAGGGCAGTAATATTAGGCTCATGTTTTCAAGACCCTCCACAACTGATGATACCGTTTTCTGGCCATGTTCAAAAAGTATTGAAGAGCGCCCTTTTGAAGGAAGCGCGGTTTGTGATCAGTGTCTGCGAGCACGCATATATATATACTATAAAGGAGATTTATTGGAGATCAAGGAGATCAAGCGGCTGCCGGTTGAAGGATCTGCCAAGCGCGTTCTCTGAGCTCGAGCTCCCTGCTGCACCGCACGATGCTGCTTCCTTTGCGCCGGTGCTCTTCATATATATATATATATATATATATATATATATATATATATATATATATATATATATAATTAGGGAGGTAAACCTTCTGTTGTTACTGTTCGAAGGAGGATTTATTCACTGTGCATCACGCCAACGGCCACACCTCGCCATCGCATATATATATATATATATATATATATATATATATATATATATATATATATATACGCTATATGCTCAGGAACACTGATCTCGTAGGGTTGGTCTCCAGACGAAACGTCAGAATAATTACTACACAAGATGTTTGTCACTGTGAGTTTCTGATCGTATATTTAACCCAATAACCAGGAAGAGTTTTCATATATATCTTGACCTGCGGCATATATAAAGTCGGAAAATGACTCAAGGCTCAAGCTTAGTTTTTTTCGCTTTCTGATCTTCCACGGGGCTATGTCATCGTATTATAATCGTACGCCGAGTTTTACTCCTCATCCGTAGTAAACAATTTCTGTGCTTTTACGAGCCAAAACCACGATATGAAAATGAAGTACGCCGTATTGTGTGGCCTCGCAATTTTTCTCTTTTTAACACGTTGGGCTGTTTAACGCGGACTTACTCAGGCATTCAGTATTTCGCCTACACTAAAATGCAATGTGGCCGCGCCCGGGATCGGACCTCACACTTTTCGTGTTACTATCCAAAACCCTAACCACTGTACCTTCGCAGTAACTTAATTGTGAAACTATTCCGATTTGCGCGTAATGTTATAATAATTACGCTGGTAGCATTTCATATTCCCATGTAAACAGGAAAATGTCAGATTTTGCTAGGGCAAAGAAAATTCATGTGAGTAAATGTCGGCGCGCCTAGAAGATACGCCGGTTGTCTGTGCTCCGCCAGTTCAGTTTTCGCTGCCAGCCCAGCTTTGCGAGTATCTTTACTTTTTCCATTAAATGCCCCGCCACGGTGGTCTAGTGGCTAAGGTACTCGGCTGCTGATCCGAGGGTCGCGGGATCAAATCCCGGCCGTGGCGGCTGCATTTCGATGGAGGCGAAATGTTGAGGCCCGTGTGCTGTGCGATGTCAGTGCACGCTAAAGAACCCCAGGTGGTCGAAATTTCCGGAGCCCTCCACTACGGCGTCTCTCATAATCAGAACTGGTTTTGGGACGTTAAACCCCACAAATCAATCAATCAACTTTTTCCATTAAAATACGAAGCAGCTGATGGTCGAGCTTGTTCCCTCCCTGCGCTGTCCGCGCCCCCGCTGCGCATGCGCAACAGCTGGCCCAAGCTTCTGGAGGAGACCGCTAGAGGCGCCACGGCAGCTCTACTAGATGAAAATGTTTGAAAGCGAACGGTGCGCGTTGACTATGGAAACGCTCTTCCTGCGATGAGCGCTGTACCAGCTCGCGAGGAACGAGAACACGCCCTCTACAACGTCGACGCAGGCAGCGTCTGCTGGAGAGTTTTTTGACTGAAAAAACTGAGTGCTCGCGCTGCAAACCGCCCACCGGCCACCCCATATATATAGGCACTGGTCTTGACCTGCAATGTAGTGCCGGTGGGACATTTCGCTTGTCCGTAGTTGAACAATAAAGATTCGGAGCGGGCGCGTAAACGTAAGGTAATCCGGAACTCGGCCCAATATACGACGGAACCTCATAAAGACCAGGAACATGAATGACAACGCGTGTGTAAATATGCACACTCGTTGTCACTCATTTACGTGCGTGAGTGGGCAATGTCACGGGTGATTTACGGTAGCACCGAACGATCCCCATTGCTTCGCCCACTCGTGATGATTCACTTCGTGGAGATGCGTGGATTTTTTTTTGTGAGTTTACTTCCGCCGCTATTTATTTATTTATTTATTTTCATACTCTCAGAGCCCGAAGGCATTACAGAGAGGAGTGGCTTAACAATGTGTTATTAAGTGACACTTTGAAGGCGGCAGGTTCTTTGATTGCAGCCACTGAGGCAAGAAGGAGCCATCCTTCCGCATTAAGTGAAAACTACAGAATAATTTTTCTTACGTGTATTCGTTTCCTCAAATTGCGTGTTCACGTGAAACATGCAAGAATGAATGACAACAATAATATCTTTGATCAGTTATTCATGTTCAGGACGAAGTACATCTCTTGTAGAACGCTTCAGCTGCTGCTCCTTCCATTTTCGCTATATTTATCTGTTTCTCGGGGGCCCTGTCCCCTCCTTCGTGGCTACGGACACGGACTCGTCCAGAGGTCCGCCCAGCCAGAGGTCTACCGTGACGAGCGCAGCGGTACATCAGCGCGCCTGGTCCAGTACCGGTGAAGCCACCAGTCACCACGCAATGGATATGGACGCGGAGCCTTCTGTTGCGCCGACCGTCCAAAGGTCAGTTATGCCAAGATCATCAAGAAAACGCAGCACCAGCCCCAGCAGCAGCGAGGACACCGAGGTGTACTCGATCTCGGGCGATGAGTCGTCGGATGATGGCTTCGAAACGGTGTGGAGTAGGAAGGCAAAACGAAGAATCGTCGCGGCGTCATCGCCAGCGAGCACCCTAGTTTCGAAAACTAAAGAAGAACGATGGCCGCACACCATCTTATTCATGCCTGATGACCCTACCGTTAGCCTCCGAACAGTCAACAGGCAAGTCCTTTCGGTATTTCTCGAGGGGATCGCGCCGAACGAAATCAAGGATGTCCGATTAAACACGCGCAAGAACATCCTTGCTGTGGACATGATGAATGCAAGCGCCTTAGACAAGCTCCGACGAATATCGGATTTGGCTGGCATCAAAGTCCGATCTATTATTCCAATGGATGGCGCCTGCGTGGCGGGTGTCATTTACGACATTGATTTGGCAATCGTCAACTCGGACCTTCCAATCTTTATAAAACCGGCGGAGGCGGGGGTCGTCATCACTGGTGTTTTTCGTCTAGGAAACACCCGCTGCGTGAAGCTGGTCTTCAAAGGGGACTCTCTACCATCCCATGTAAAAGTTGGGCATTTCAGACATCCTGTTCGGCCTTTCATGCCCAAACCGCTTCAGTGTCATAACTGCATGAAGCTTGGCCATGTGAAGGGTGTCTGCACAAGCAACACAGTGTGCCCCCGATGCGCTGAGCAGCACACGGCCGACGCTTGCCGTGCGGAAACTCTAAAGTGCGGCAACTGTGATGGCCCTCATGATGCTGCCTCTAAAGACTGTCCACGAATCAAGCGGGAACTCGCTGTTATAAAACAAATGGTGAGAGACAGCTCAACCCACAAAGAAGCTGCTGAAAGGGTACGGCGTCGGCGCAACCGTCGACGAAAGCGATCTAGACAGAGTGCTCATCTCAAGCTACCTGAGAACAGCACGTCACCGTCGAGCACGAAGACTACAAGCACGAACAGAAACGTGACACAGGGATCTAATAAGGTCGAAGACTGGCCTGCGCTTCCGCGCATACAGCCTGCGAAGGAACCTGCCCAGCCTTCCCGCCCAGCACCGACATCTAAGCCTATTTCAGCTGATGATGCGCCAAGGGTTGATCGCCAGATCGTTCCGATGCTGCGATCCCTAGTGGCTGTCATAACAGAGCTACTGAGAAGCCTGGGAACCCCGACCGCTCGAAGTGGTCTGCAGATATTGGACGCGCTGAGCCCAGTCCTAGCAACCCTCGGATAGAACAATGGCTGCAAATCACCAATCATTCCGTGAAGAGGTCAGACATGCGTCTATAATCCAGTGGAACGCGAGAGGACTTAAATCTCGAATCTCTGATTTCCGTCAATACGTTTTCTCCAACCGTTTTCCAATCGTCGTTATCTGCGAGCCAAAGCTATCGCATCCATTCAGGCTATCCGGTTATGAATCAACGATGTCCTCAACACATAACGAAAGCAGCAAGGTCCTGGTGTACATTCGTCGTGAGCTTACCTACATCATTCGGCCTGTGCCACCTCACGATGACAACCAATATGTTTGCATCACCGTAAAAAAGAAGAGCCTCACTTTTACATTAGTGTGCGTGTACTTATCACCTGCGGCCCGATTTGATAAAAAAAGACTGGACGACATTCTGGCAGGGGTTCCTGGCCCATGGATCATTACAGGTGACTTTAACGCTCACCACCCTATTTGGGGAAGCTCCAAAGTTAACGCCACAGGCAGGCGGCTGGCTTCTTTCGTGTCCGATCATGACCTGTGCTTGCTTAACGATGGGAGCCCTACGTTTTTACGAGGCGCAACGTACAGCAGCTGTTTGGACTTGACATTCGTGTCACGTCGCTTTGCCTCACGCGTTAATTGGTTTTTAGACATCGAGACCCACGGGAGTGACCATATCCCCAGTTACGTCAACATCAAAGGCCTGGCTGGATGTCATCCTTCTAACACATTCCGGAGGATTGATTGGACTGCGTTCAAGACGAACGTCGAAGACGCTTGTCGCAGCGGCCTCCCGTCAGGTCTAGAACAAGCTATAAAGGAAGCGGTACAGACGGCGATGCGCACACTGACATGCTCCCCGAAGAGCTCGGAAACGGACGTAGAGTTGGAACGACTCCGTACGATTCGTCGACGTGCCGAGCGCAGATATAGACGGACTAATTCCGTACACGATCTAAGGACAGCCAGGCGCATGCAAAAAGAGATACAGCGTCGCATAGCTAAACTTGAGTCTCAACGGTGGGTAAGGTTCTGTGAGTCTCTGGACCCCCGGAAACCTTTATCGCAAATATGGAGAACAGTGCGAGGTCTGCGTACGCTTCCTGAGCAGCGGTTTCCGTTCAAAGCTTTAGCGCTTTACCAAGGTCGACGGGATATCGAGGTAGCTGAAGATTTTTGCAAGAAGATTGTCGGCAATGCAGCTTGCACAGGAGTCCTTGCTACACAGAACACTCCACATTCACTGGACTCACGCATGGACCTGCCCTTTACCATTGAGGAGCTGGATGCGGCCCTTGTGTTGTGCAATCGTTCTTCATCACCTGGCCCAGATGGCATCTCCTACAGGATCTTATGCAACCTAGGTGAGCAGGCGCAGAAAGCTTTGTTGGAAATGTTCAATAACTCATGGCGAGACGGACATGTCCCCCAAGAATGGAAAACGAGCCGATTGGTTCCGCTCCTAAAACCTGGGAAATCGCCTCTAGAGCTCTCGTCATACCGCCCAATAGCGCTAGCTAGCTGTGTAGGGAAGCTGATGGAGCGCATGATCCTCGCCAGACTGGAGTGGTTCCTAGAGCGCTACGAGGTTTATCCAAGTGCCATGGCCGGTTTTCGACGCGTTCGTTGCTCTATCGACAACGTTGTTGACCTCGTAACGTACGTCCAACACCAGAAATTGAGCAGGCGATTAACCGCGGCACTATTTTTGGATATCAAAGGAGCTTACGACAACGTTTCTCACGAGGCCATACTCGACGCCCTTGAGTCCGTCGGTCTTGGTGGCCGAGCGTACCGCTGGATTCGTGCCTACCTACAGATGAGATCCTTCTTTGTGCAAACCGACGATGGGCCAACCTCTCAGCACTGCACACACCGTGGAGTTCCTCAAGGGGGCGTCTTGAGCCCCACGTTATTCAATTTGGTTCTGATTGGTCTCGTGGAACGCATACCAGGTTGTGTACAGATATCGATTTATGCTGACGACATCTGTGTTTGGACGTCAGGCGTAACACGTCCTCAGATACGCGCGAGGCTCCAAAAAGCCGCGACTTCGATATCGGCATACCTTAATGAACAAGGCCTTGAAATTTCGCCTGAAAAATCGGCGCTGGTCGCTTTCACGCGAAAGCCAATGACAGCCTATGCCATCTCTATCAAGGGGAAAAAAATTTGTTACGCTAGGACGCACAGGTTCCTGGGAGTAACCATCGATCGGGACCTCTGCTGGAGTCCCCATGTGGCCGGTCTCAAGAAGCGCCTAACGGCCACCTCACAAGTTTTCCACTTCCTCGGAGGGAAAACGTGGGGTACGTCAGTGACCGCCATGTTGCACCTATACCGGACGCTCTTTCTCGGGTACTTGAGATACAGCTTACCGGTGCTGACTGACACCTGTAAAGGTAACCTACGCGCACTCGAGAGCGTTCAGGGCCAGGCACTCAAGATCTGCCTCGGATTGCCACGCTGCACCTCAACAGCGGATACTATAGCAATGGCCAAAGACCTTCCTGCCACCACTCACATCACTTTGGAGGTGCTTAGGACACACATTCGACACCTAGCTCGTGCTCCTGCTCACCACCTCGCCTCGCTTCCAGAAGACCGGCCCGGTGCCTCTTTTTGTAAGAGGATATCGGCATTCCGCGAGTGCCTCCCAAAGAATTATACTCCTGCTGAGAGACTTCCGACGCCTCCTTGGTGTTTGGCCCGTCCAAAGGTACGGCTGACAGTGCCAGGGATTCGGACGAAAGCGGAGCTCTCACCGCCGGTTTTAAAACAGCTGTCTCTACTCATGCTACATGAGGACTACAGGAATCATCTTCAGCTTTACACTGATGGCTCAACAGCAGCAGGCAGATCTGCAGGAGCTGTGACCTTCCCTGCCAAAGCAGTAGATGTGCTGTTCAGGACGTCTCATGGCACAACATCGACAGCCGTGGAGCTTGAGGCACTACGCACCGCACTTTGCGTGATCGATGGAGAGCCACCACAGAAATGGCCATCTCTACAGATTACAAGTCAGCCCTTCAGTGCCTTTTATCGGCCTTACGTAGCGGGCCGCAAGACCAATTAGTGCTTCAAACACGACAGCTCTATCACGAATTAACCGACAAAGGCCATGACATCACGTTTCAGTGGCTACCAGACCACTCTGGAATAATCGGCAACGAGCACGCAGACAATGCTGCGAAACGTGCCCACGAAATTGGAGTGCTGCAAGCCATCCCACTGTCAAGAACGGATGCAGTCAGAAAACTTCGCTCGCTTGCGCGTGATATGACTATAGCGCTGTGGAACACTCCTGGTCTTCTGCATACCTGTCTGCACCGCCTCGACCCATCACTACAACTTCGAGTTCCGCGTGGGCTTACCCGCTGTGAAACTACCGTACTTTGCCGCCTGTGGCTAGGCACGTCATTCACAAGAAGTTTCAGCTGTCGCATTGGACTGGAAGACAGTGCTGCCTGTATTCACTGCGGCAGCGAGGAAACAATTGTGCACGTCCTCTGCGATTGCCCTGGGTACTGCTCCCAGCGACAGACTCTCGCCACAGAATTGTCACGCCTTGATGGTCGACCGCTGTCCGAGCAAACCATATTGGAATGCCGGACAGACAGTGTCTCGCAGCAGAAAGCCACGAAGGCTGTGCTCAAGTTTTTGCGCGCAACGGGCCTCGTGAACCGTCTGTGACACATGCCGTGCTTGTGTGTGTGTGCGCGATTTGACCTCTCTCTTTCTTTATTCTTTTTCCATCTCTTTCTGTCTCCCTTCACCCCTTCCCCAGTGCAGGGTAGCAAACTGGATATTTTCTCTTCCGGTTAACCTCCCTGCCTTCCGCCCATCATCTCTCTCTCTCTCTCTCTATTCATGTTCATGTGGTCTTCATGTGCATGCTCATGTTCATCATTCGTGTTTATGCGTGTGTTCAGGTGCCCTTAGCTCGTAGCGTTCGTGTTTGTTCTGTAATAAATAGCAACGAAACGCTTTTCCTTATTAAGGTGAATCCTGGTAAGACATGGTTGTTTTCTTCTGCCGCGCCCTCCGTGCGTGTGGCCCAGTCGTCGTTAGCGCATCCCGATAGCGCAACACCAAAAAGCAGGCATTAACACCAAGGAATGTCCAAAACAGGATAACATCTGTTGGCTCCTGGATCTCGTGCTAGTTTGAGCTGTACTTAAGGCTTGCTTTGCTTAGCTTGCTTGCTTTGTGGGGTTTAACGTCCCAAAATCAGCACTGATTATGAGAGACGCCGTAGTGGAGGGCTCCGGAAATTTCGACCACCTGGGGTTCTTTAACGTGCACTGACATCGCACAGCACACGGGCCTCAACATTTCGCCTCCATCGAAATGCAGCCGCCGCGGCCGGGATTCCATCCCGCGACCCTCGGATCAGCAGCCGAGTACCTTAGCCACTAGACCACCGTGGCGGGGCGCTTTGCTTAGCAGTTGACCTTGTTAAACGCGATGCGCTGCTGCCTACGCATGCCACATGGTGGGTCTTTAGAAATGACGGGCCTCGTCTGGGCACTTGAAACTTGGCGCTTGCACGTAGGCGTCCGTCGATGGACACAGTCACACTTTTTTTTTTTCAGGCAATGCTTAACAGCTTTGTTATTGTAGTGTAGAGGAAAGAACCTACGCTAAGAGCGGAGCTCAGGCGATAACCGGCTCGAGCTTGCGGTTCTCCTTCCAAGGGCTTGTTGGCGCAAATAGTGCTAAATAATATTAATAATAGTAATAATGAGAGGTGAGCACATTGAACGTAAGGTACATTTATTTCCTCCTTTTCCACAGCGAGTGCTGCCCGATGGTGAAGGGCGAGGGAAACAGCAGCAGCGCACCAAGGGCGTTGAGTGCAAGTAACCTGTCCGCCGCGGTGGTGTAGTGGTTACGGTACTCGGCAGCCACCCAAAATGCGCGGGTTCTATCCCGGCCGCGGCCATCGCATTTTCGATGGAGGCGAAAATGTCAGAGGCCTTTCTCTCCTCTCTATCTCTTTCATTCGCTTTCCCCCCCACCCCCACGGATGCTTAGCCGTGCTCCCTACATGGGCTGCAGAAATTAGCGTCCTTTCCTAACCGAACCACAATCATCATCATCAAGTACGGCGTCCGCCTCGGTGGTGCAGTGGTTACGGTGCTCGGCTGCCACCCAATAACGCAGGCTCGATCCCGGCCGTGGCGATCGCATTTTCGATGGAGGCAAAAATGTTGAGGTCCCTGTACTGTTCGATGTCAGTGCCCGCTAAAACAGCCGAGCTGGCCAAAATTTCTGAAGCCATCCACTACGGCATTTCTCTCCTTTCTCTGTTTCATTACTTTTTCCCTACTCCTACGGACGCTTAGCCGTGCTCGCGACATGGGCTGCAGAAATTAGCGTACTTTCCTTAACAGAATCACAATCAAGCGTCGTTTTTGGCACCCGTAGAGCAACCTTCTGGAAATAGCGCCGCTAACCTCACACAAAGCACACGTGCGACTGAGGTACTCGTCCTCGCGGGTCCCCAAAGCTCAGTTCTACGGCATTATAAGTGACAACATTCCCGGCCATCGTTGAGGCCCGACAAAGCCGAGAGAGTACGACATGGCTGAAGAGCAGCTCCAAATGTCGCTCAAGGTAACCAGGAAACGGCAGTGGTCCTACAGTAGCAGCACATCAACAAGAGGTCCATACCGCCTCCACTCTCATAGAAATGTTGCAAGTATTCCCCTAGTTTCTTTAAAGATTACCTTAATTTACTTTTAAGTTTTCAAGTTACTTTAGCTTTAGTTTATTTTGCTTAATTTTGGCTTGAAAACATATATTACATTAGGCGTCATCGCCCGTTCCTCTCCCCGCGTATCGACTCGGGAGTTGGCGTTATTTGACAACTTTTAACACCCCTGAGCATATACTTAAACAACCACCTGTATTGTTTCATAGTGACTGCCTTTTTCGCTGTGTGGTACGCCTGTTCCCAATAGGTGAGTGCCACGCTTGAATTTACGTGGGCTTCGCGAACGCTACAGACTGCACGACCAACTTCGCACGCATGACGCATTTGTACGAATATACTTTGCAGAGCATAGGCGAACGCAAGTGATACGTAATGCTGGGACATTAAATGAAGCATGCATAAAATCGGGCATATGCCGGCACGGATCATTTCTCGACGACCGACGAAATTGGTGTAATTTACTTGTTTTTATGGGCACAGCTTAGCGATATAAAAAAGTCCATCTTTAGCTGTTTGGATTCTGCGTGCCTCGTCTCTGCAACCACGTAACATCATGAGTCATGGCAATAATACTGTCTGGGGTTTCACACCTTAAAACCAGATACGATTATGAGAGACGGCCTATAGGAGTGTCTCCGGAAATTTCGACCACCTGGGTTCCTTGAAGTGCACTGTCGTCTCACAGTATACACGGGCCCTCAACATTTCGCATCCATCGAAACGCAGCCGGCGCTTGCCGTGATTCGATCCCATGACCTTCGGATCAGCAGCCGTGTGCCATGGCCCCTAGACCACCGTGGAGGGTCATGGGTTACGATAAATGAGCACAGCCACGACCTTCAAGGCGTTCTTCTTGTTCTTTTCACCTGACAATGTATGGCTCACGGCCACTGTGGGGCATTGGCGAAGAATTGAGTGCTAAAAATTTTAAGTTTAAGAATGCGGTAATCTACACAGAGAAAAGGCGAAGTGACACGCGTATCTCGCAAACGCGCCCTCATTAAAACGCGTTGCATTCATCCAGTTCCTCACGCTAATCGACCGAACACACATGTCACGGAACACTCGATGCGAGCACAAGCACCACCTCCACAATATCAATTTCCGCCCACATATAACGGGCAGAACATTTGTTCCGCGTGCACGCCAATAAGTGCGTACAGCCACTTCCGCGACTAGTCGTACAAGCTTCCTGCCATAAGTATGGCTCGAGCAATTCTGCAACGTTATAACGGTCCACTCACGTGTCAGCGACGCTGTTGTATAGGGACAAGTCCATTCCGACGCACTTTGCCGTTACGATGGCGCCGATGCAAAGTATAGAGCTCGTCCCGCTATAGTGGCTGGTTGCTCCTGGTTGAAAGCTATCGTTCTTATGACGTTCCATACGCACGACATCCAGGCAGTATAACGCTATAGCGGTCGACTATGGCGGGAAGGCGAGCGCGTCGCTTGCTCTCGGCAGACATCCCGTGTGTTTGCTCGCGCTGCCGGAGAAACCGTTGCCGCGCTGGGGGAAACATCGTTGAGCACGCCATTTCCGAATCTGTTGGGGGCACTGTATAGGCGGTCCTCTCGGAGCACGTTTGTGGCGTGCCGATGCGAACTGAGCCTCCGGATGGCGCCTGACTTCTCGCCACTTCGGCCGGGCCTTTGTGCATCGATAATAGAAGGCTCGCCCGGGATATCACTCATTCCGTTGCGCAAAGCTGCACCGTAACAAGGGAACGCTTAAATGATGGCATTTTACGGGCCAAAGCCACGCTTTGTTTGAGACACGCCGCAGTGGAGGACTACGCAAATTTTCATCACTCCTATAACGTACGATGATGACGCAAACTTATGTGCTCATGGGAGGTCGTGACCGGTACTACACCGTGGTGGCCAACGCTGCTCTAGTGAGGGAATTGCTTCACCGGGTATGGTAGTCGGGATCAGGCCACACCCCTGCAGGCCTCATTCTGCAATTCCATCAACACGCGGATTTTTTTTTCATACGGTGGACAATTGCCGGTACAGGGATTCGACCCACGGTCCTTCTGTCCGATCGGTGGATCCTCTACCTCTACGCCACCGCTGCCCCATTGGACATCCATGGGAGAGGCTTTTGTCCTGCAGTAGGCTTGACATAGGGACGACAAAGACGACGACGGCGGCGATGATAATGATGACGATGATGACTACGCAATGTACGCGAGTACCTAGCACTTTGATTCCTGGTGTTACGTCCTAAACCAAGATCTGGTATGACAGACGCCATATAGTGGAGGCCGCGGGCTCCGGAAATTTCTACTACACGAGGCTATTTAACGTTCACGGACACATAGCACTTTCGACTCCATCCTATGTGCGAACGCCGCTGCCGGGATCGAATCGTGTCCATCCGCTCAGCCGAGCGCCATAACCACTAGGCGACAAGGAAACGCCAACCATGCCTTCACATGCACACGTATACATAAACAGTGGCAGAAAGCACGAGGATGCGGAGCATTTAACGAGATATTGGTATCAGATTTGCTACGCTGCAGTTGCATGGGAGTACTTTCGATGCAGTTATGCTGCATATTTGATTTCCGCCGCATTGATCAAGTGGCTATGGTGCCTGTCTATGGACCCAAATATCGCGGGTTGGAACCTCGCAGCGCTAGTCGCATTTTCGAGGGAGGCGGAAATGCTTGTGGGCTGTGCACTGCGTATTATCTATGAACGTTAAAGAAAACTCAGGTGGTCCAAATTTTTTTGGCTCCATCTATGCTGAGGCTTCCTTCTGCTTTTCATTCTTTTATTATCCTTCTCGTATTCCCACGGTCACTGACCCGTGCTCACGGCAAGGGCTGCGGACACTGTATTTAACCGAACCACAAACGCGCAAACATACACAACATACACATGCATGCACATACACCCACACTTATTTTATTATTGCATGTTTGTACAGGGCGTGTGCGAAAATAATTTGTAAATTGCTAAAAAAAGCGCGATACCGCAACATAAATCCGACCCAGCAGTGACGTCAAATCAGCTAAACCACCTTTTGCAAGGTGGTTTCCCCTGGCGGTAATGTCGCGAAGGTTGGCGGCGCGTGCAGATCTCGAACGCCATGGTATGGTACGGGTGTCGATTTTGCCGCTTTGCCGATTGTGATATCAACACACAAACTGTGGTCAATAATTGCCGGAAGTCAGCTGGAAGGTTGGAGATAATCGGTAACAATTCAATTGCAAGCAATCTGCAGCATCTCTCGAGCCTATAATGCAGCGCAAATTACAGGAGTGTGCCAAGAAATGTACACGGCGAATTTTATTGAGATCTATTGACCTCGACAAAAAACACCGGAATTGGCTTTAAGCTTTGGCCTTAAAAGTGTAACGCTATAGCGCCAATGGACTCAGCTTGCATCGCCTTCTCATAGATCTTTCACTACAATTACTGCTTTCTCCATAAAATGCTGCAATTATTTGACTTTCATCATGACAGTATTGCGTTTTCTCCTGTATTCAAATTATAGTTGTAACTGTCGTGCGCGTTTACATTATTCAAATTAATAGTTGAGAATTTTTGGGGGGAATCTTCTGTCATAATTAAATTTTGTTGACTGAAGCACCTGCGCCGTGGCTGGGGGCTGGCGTGGTTTTGTGGTCCTGGAAACGGTGGTGGTTCGGCATGACTATCCCTCCCAAAAAAAATTCACAGCATATCCACGGGGTGAATGATGATGAGTGGGCGAAGCTCCGGAGTGAATCACCGGTAAACCGTTAATCTTCCGTGTAATTCGCCCAGTCGATCATCATGTAAAGACGTGAGAAACACTCTATTCGAACGCTGGGATCTCGCGTTTAAGGGGACGCTAGCACAAACGCGTTAGAAACATGCAGTACACTCTAGTAAGGGGGGAGAGGCCACAGCGTCTTACGCAGCCCCTTACACAGGCCGGAACGCGCACCGCGTTTGCCGACGCCATCACATGACTGCTGAAAGAGTATAAGGCGGAGAGGCCACAGCGTCTTACACGCGCCGTAACGCGCTAGCACAAACCCATCATCATCGTTAGAAACGGACAGTCTTTCGCTCTCTCTCTCTCTCTTTCTGTCTCTCTCACACAAGACAGCAGATGGAAGAGTGAGAGAGCTCGCGCGCCGGGAGGAACGCGCCGAGGGCGAGCGCGAGCCTCCCGGCGCGCGAGCTATCGAGCGCAATCCTAGAACGAGGTGGTTACGACTACAAGGGACGAACGACCCACGCCTTAAGGAGCTTCGCCCCTAAAAGACATACGTGGTGATATGTGGAACATGCGCGTATGTGGTCGTATTTGCTTAAATCATCCCTTACAAAATGCCACATATGGCGATATCAGGCCATCTGTGGCCATATGTGGCACGTGTCTGTACGTGGCCGCATTCGCCCCAGTTGTTATGGAAGCATATGCAGCAGTAAAAAACCAACTCGAGGAATGTCATGTAGCACTCTGATACGTATTGGGGACATACGGCCGCATACGCACACGTCCCATATTTAACCATATATGCATATCTGGCGATATACGCATATCTGGCTATATAGGGCACGTGTCTGTATGTGGCCGTATTTGCCCAATACGCATCAGTCTTACATGACATTCCTCCAGCTGGTCCTTCATTGCTCAGTATGCTTCTGTAATGACGTAGGCCAATTCGGCCACGTACGGGCACATGTCATATATAGCCACATATGCCCAATTCCTGATATTGCCATATATGGCATTTTTATAAGCGGTGACAGGAGCATATGTGGCAATAAAAGACCGAGACGGGGAATGTCATGTAAGACTCTGCTTGCGTATTGGACAAATACGTCCACATACGGGCACGCGCCATATATTGCCTTATATGCATATCTGGCCATATGTGGTACGTGTCCGTATGTAGCCGTATTTGCCCAATACGTATCTGGCA
Source organism: Hyalomma asiaticum (assembly GCA_013339685.2). NCBI lineage: Eukaryota > Metazoa > Arthropoda > Arachnida > Ixodida > Ixodidae > Hyalomma > Hyalomma asiaticum. Next base: position 47,635,283 of record CM023490.1, read on the forward strand.
TTGCTCGTGTTGGTTTTTTAATGCCACATATGCTTCTCTCACGATTTAGCCAAATACGGCCGCATACAAGCACGTGCCATAAATAGTCATATATGCCCTATTTCTGATATCGCCATATATGGCATTTTCCCAAGGATATTTTTTTCTACTGGGGTTTCCTATGCCGGGGGCGGCATCGGATTTTCTGCTGCACGATACCCAATAACTTTAGGATGACGCAAGCACACAACGTTGTTTTTCACTCAGTCTCGCTCGAAGGTATGATTCTGTGAAGCAATCTGTGCGAAAGAATTGACGACAAGAAAGAAAACTACCGTGAGCGCCGTCCTTTGTATTTCGATAAGCCATTAGACAAAATGAGAGAGCAGACCAACCGTATGCTAATCTTACATATTACCAAGAAATGTCTTGTCTGTATGAAGGAGGTTTAAAAATGTCGCTGTAGTGGCAGTCCCTGCCAAACCAAGCCGACGTTGGCCAATGGTTGAACTTCAAAACCTTGCTAAGAGAAATGAGCCTATGAACACTCGCCGTTTGGCCCTTCCTGGTCTCATAATGAAAATTCTTGACTCATCAGAATGTAAAAGTCCGCTGTTTCGATTGAAATATTACAAATGGCTTAGCTCCGAAGTGATGATCCCGCAAACAAGCTTTGTGACATTGAACTTTCATCGCGCAACGATTAATCCTATGTGCTCTATCTATCCAGCGAAACTGGCCATAAAAGGGCTTGTTGTTTTCCGCTATCTGCATGCTATTAATCCGGTTCCTATGATAAGATGGCGGCGGACACCTTCCTTTTCGGCATACTATCCCCACTCTAGCGATTTTAAATGTGGAGCATTTCTTGGCGGACTTAAGTTCATTTGGTCTTCTATCTATCTATCTATCTATCTATCTATCTATCTATCTATCTATCTATCTATCTATCTATCTATCTATCTATCTATCTATCTATCTATCTATCTATCTATCTATCTATCTGCTTACGTCTCAGTGCTCTCCTACTCGCCTCGCTCACGTGGCACCCCCAAGTATTTCGGAGGTAGGGTGTAAATGCACGACCAACATATATGACTGATCCTTACATCACTAACATGATATACTCCTCATGTATGTCATGATTAACGATAGTGCAATCAAGCGCAGTTTTCTGCACCTCACACACCGGACGGGTGGCTTAAAGAGCTCCGTTCTTAAAACAAGGAAGGAACACCGTTTTGCCTCACTTGTGATTGAAACGTAGACGTAAGAAGCACACAGACACGCCTACAACTTGCCAAGCCGTTGAGGGGTATCGAATACGGGCGCACCGAGGTGTCAAGCAAGCATGCTGTCACTAATTTGCAGCGGCGGCTTCTCCCACACGATATGTATAGAGTAAATAAATCTGTTGCACCTGCAGTTGTAATGATGGTGGTTGTGCAACGTGAACAGCGCTTCTAAGGTGGGGTAAGCACTATAATAGGAATGCACATGTTATGCTACCATTCGGTATGGTTTTGCTCAACTTTGCTCGATCGCGTGGGAATACTCCAACTAACGACGCGTATGATGGCACATCAGCGCACCGTATAAGGCATTTTTCTTCGACAAAATAGATGTGTGTCCTTTCGACTAAGTGAGTGTCAAAGTTACCTCGTACCATGGGGCTACCATTCCGTCGCCACGGTGCTGTTGATGTTCGTGTTTAGCCCATGTTTAGCACGCTCATGGGTGGGTACTCATGCACAATCGCGCAGGAACGTTGATCATGACAAATGAGTTCTGCAGAAACCCGCAAGGTGAAGTAACGTTTATGAAAGGGAAAATCAGCATCCAAAAAATTCATGCGGATCTGTGAGAAATGAAAACTTCTTAGATGGCAGAAAATTCTTCTTGATATGGGCTTCGGACCCGGGACCAAGGCTTTGCCTTTAATAAACGTTACTCCGCCTTGCAGGTTTCCGCAGAACTCATTTGCAATTTTCGCCTCGCCACGGTGGTCTAGTGGTTACGGCACTCGGCTGCTGATCCGAAGGTCGCGGGATCGAATCCCGGCCACGGCGGCTGCATTTCGATGGAGGCGAAATGTTGAGGCCCGTGTGCTGTGCGATGTCAGTGCACGTTAAAGAACCCCAGGTGGTCGAAATTTCCGAAGACCTCCACTACGGCGTCTCTCATAATCAGAGCTGATTTTGGGACGTTAAACCCCACAAATCAAATCATCATTTGCATTTTTCACGTCCATGTGCTTCGATTGTCGATAGATTCGCCCTCGCGCTGCCAATCGCGGGCCTCCTGGTTAGCTCAATATGCAGAGCGTGCGCTCCGGGCAGGCGTTGGTCCCGGGTTCGAACCCCGGACCAGAACAAATTTTTGTCCACTAAGACACTTTCATTTCTGAGAAATCCGCATGGATTTCCGTGAAGCGTTGTGCTACAAACAGGTGGGCGTTAATTTTCCCTTTCATAAAGACCTTGATAGTACTCGTCATACTTGGCTGAATGCTGAACGATTCGTCTTAGGCAACCTCCTCGCCAACTGTTTTGCATGATGCCCTCTCGCACGATGCTTGAAGTCTGCAGGACGTCCTTGGGCAGAGCAGATCCTTTTATTTATTTTGTTTTTCTTCTTTTATTAAATGTGGGAACATGGGAACGTAGGCTACGTGAGAGCCGGCTATCCCATCATCATAATATTGAAGCGGAGAAGAACAATAAACACACATACGAAAAGAAACGCCACAAGGAAGCACAAGAGCATAAGAAAAAAAGAGTAATGCACAAGCTGCGTGCATGCATGGTGAATAGCATATAAAGGACACCTCTAAGTTCAATGCATGCAGAGTGGCGCACACACCACCGCCGACACAGTCCGCACAAGCATTTACATTGGCCGGCCTAGAAAACGTCTATGCGGCATGACAACGCACAATATGAAGAGGTAACAATGTCATTCCCAAACAGTTCATATGGTATGTGTCCATTAAGAAGTCCCGAGGAGCACTAACTGCACGTCTTTGGTTTTCGAGGTTTGGCCATGGTCCAAGTACTTTACTCCGTGTGACAGGTCGTCGATCGAGTCTGTGCAACCGATCTCTCAGTTGAACGCGCTGTTCTTTGTATTGTAGGCACTCCATGGTGACATGGTTCACTGACGCGTCTGGATTATCACAGTGATCGCACTGCGGAGACGTTCGTCGTTTGATTCTGCACAAGAAATGAAACGTGTATGCAACGTCCAAGCGTAAACGACGGTGTCGAACGTGCGATCGATCTTCTGAATCGGCGTAAACATTAGGAGTGGATCCACTTTATACAGAAGTGAAGACTTTGTATGGTCATCAAACCATGCGACCTTGCATAGTTGGTGGCGCAGGGTGGAGAGAATATTTTTGCATTCCGAATAACAAAGGATCACGGGTGTCGTGGTGCACTTTGTATGCACTGCAGTGGTTAAATTGTCTGCCATCTCATTTTCCAGCACTCCGATGTGTGGCTCGGTATCCACTGAAAACAAATGTGGTGACTAGCCGTGGAAGCGATGGTGACTGTTCTTTTCTTATCACTTCAATAATCCATATAGTTGACAATATTGCTGCCCCGCCACGGTGGTCTAGTGGCTATGGTACTCGGCTACTGATCCGAGGGTCGCGGGATCGAATCCCGCCTGCGGCGGCTGCATTTCGATGGAGGCGAAATGTTGAGGCCCGTGTGCTGTGCGACGTCAGTGCACGTTAAAGAACCCCAGGTGGTCGAAATTTCCGGAGCCCTCCACTACGGCGTCTCTCATAATCAGAGCTGGTTTTGGGACGTTAAACCCCACATAACAACAACAATTGACAATATTGCTCCCGGACCTCCGCGGGACATTCTCCTTTTGCAAGACTCATGAGCGTCACTGCACAATGCCAGCCCGTTCCTCTCATTTCTCCACCCCTCAACCAGGATCACGTCGTTAACCCGATGGTTCGTTCGGACTTTTGGTGCTCTCCTAACTACACAGCCTGCCGCTGGTCGTGAACGTCACGTAAGGCGAACTCAATTAAACATGCCGGAGCCAAAGTAAACCCGGCGACGCCGGCAACGCGCGCAGGAGGGACTGTCGGGTAATTCCGTTCCATGGAACGACGCACCATCGATCACTGCGAGTACCGCGGCCTCCGTTTGGTTTCTCACGTTCGGCCGCCTGGCATTTGGGTTCCGAAATTTACTTGTTCTTTGCAGAGAGCACGCCCGCTGTTCTTCTCTGGCCGCCGGCCTTGGGCCTCAGCTGCTGGTTGTTGTTGTTTTTCCTTGGGCGGGTGCTTCGATCCCAATTCTTGCACGTCGCCCGTGTCTCTGATGAGCGTTTCATTGCGTGCATGCTGTGAGGGAAGCGCCGCGTTTTGGTGGGTTTTTTGGGCCTCCGTTTCATACCATTCGGATGTGCCCGCTGGTATAATGCTGCGGCATGTTGCGCGCTATGCATGCGAGAACGTTCGAAAGTATGCATTCGTATGCGGTGGAGGTTGTTTGTTGGAAGCAGTTGGGGTCAATGACTCTTCTAGGAGGAGAAAAATAGGAAGGAGCCTTCCAGTGGCCACGCCGTGGTGCTAGGAAAAGTGAGAGAGGGACGTTCCCGAGGGACGTGCAGTGTCACGCGATTTTTCATTCATCGCAAGTGCGGCTATGCACTGGACGCATCTGCGTAGGTGAAGAAGGTTGAAACCAGTGAGACGAAAGTTCGCATACATAAAAGAAACGAGTAAAAAAAATCCTTGCATGAATTTATTATCTCAGGCGATACTTGAACAGCTATATTGCGATGGCTGTTTTCGCTGTAACTTGAAGCCTTTCACAGCATGCCTACTGACGGCGCATTAAGAGCGCGGTAAACTTTGCCTTCGTTCGCCTCTCGTGTTCTAAAAAAAAAAGAGAAACGCACAATACTTGTGCAGCCTTCCGTGACAAAAAGCGCGATATTGACAGGGGTACGCGTTTCCTTTTTGCTAGAGTGACACGCCATCGACATTTCAAACTTTTGCAGGCGTTCTCGCATGGCAGCGCATTTATGGGCGAAATCTTCTCCCAAGTTTCCGAACGTTCTCATGGAAAATTAGTTTTGCGGAAACCCACAAGGTCGAGTAACGTTTCCGAAAGGGAAAATTGGCGTCCACCCGTTTTGTAGCACAAGGCTACAGGGAAATCCACACAGATTCCTCAGGAATGGAACCGCCCTAGTTGACGAAGAATTCGTCCTGATCCGCGCTTCGAAGGCGAAACCAACGCCTGTCAGGGGCGCTCGCTCTGCCAATTGAGCTAACCAGGAGGCTAGCGATTGACAGCGCGAGGGCGAATCCATCGACAACTCGAAGCACGTGGACGTGAATATATGGCAAATGAGTTCTGCTGAAACCGGTTAGGTGGTGTAATATTTATCCTCGTGTGCATTACGTGTGCAATTCTTCTCCTACATTGCACACATAATGTGCATAGTCGAGTACGTAATGGAACCAGCGACAAGGCTTGCATGCCAAGGGTGTCGTTATCGAGTATCGCGTCATTTCTCAGACCCAGCTAGGTCAGCCTACTAACCAATTGAATCTTCAACCGTTGCAGTTCGGCGTTCTTCGCCGTCGCTACTACGCGACGAGCTATCAATCAATCAATCAATCAATCAATCAATCAATCAATCAATCAATCAATCAATCAATCAGCTTTATTGGGACATAACAGGTTAATTACAAGGCATAAAATATACAGATGAGGGTCCTAAGCAGTGTTGTACGGAACGCCGTTCCAAGGAACGACGTTCCTGGAACGAGTTCCTTTTGGGAGGAACGAAGGAACGCCATCGTTCCATTTAGGATTGGTGGAACTGTAACGGGAACGCGTTACATTTACGAAGGAACGGCAGAGGGAACGGCGTTCCTTCTATCCACGTTCCACTCCACGACGATCGCACGTACGCAGCACATCATGCAGGGGGGTGGGCTGGGCTACAACAAGCCCTCCCTGGAGTCCCCGTTTACCTGCCGCCACTATCGCTCCCTCAGAAAATCACTCACGAAAACGCCATTCTGCGGCGGTTTCGATAATTCGACGAGGGCGACGCTTCCCCTTCACTGTGGCGGCACGACGTCAGGGTATCCTACTCCTTGGCGGTGACCGCTTACTATGACCGCTGGACGAGTAGATTCCGGCTGTCAGACAGCCCTGCATGGGTGTACGGCAACGCGGAAGGAACTGCGTGCAACATCGAAGTTCCTTTGGTCTCTTATGATCCCGCCGACAGGGCTCTCTCCGAATTGAAACACTGTCAACGCATGCTTTACTATATCGCCTCACCGCGCATTGGTTCTGAGAAGGTGCTTACAGCCATGCTTGTCAAAACGCGTAATTACGACATCCGTGCGTCAATCTCATCGAGGTATTTTAGTTGAACTGAACGGGCCGCGCCTTAATTTAGGGTCAACAGCCCTATGCCCTCGTCAGAAAGCAGGAACGAAAGGCTTTTCGAAAGGATATACACAAGTTCTAACGCGAACGTGTGCTGAACATGCTTACGTGCGTGCGCGTGTGTTTGTAATGCTGAGGCAAATTAACATCGCTCTAACCCGGACATGGCCGGTTAATTATGTTCGGTGATGCCCAGTTTGTTTCTAATAAAGACTATAGTTTCATTGCTATCACTACTACGCGACCACGGGTTAGCTACGCAGGCATAACCGAACATTTAACGCACCGCACCCCGTCCACTTTGCTGTACAGCCTCATTTGTTGTATTCCAATGTCCTGTCATTGATGCTTGTGTGGTGTGGCGTCATTTTTGGTTGGGGTCCCGTCAAATTATGCATGTGAGGCTATTTATTTTCTATTTATTTCCTGCACCACAAAAGGCATTTCACATTTGCCTTAATGTCGTCGTTCCTACGAATTTATGAGGAAAGTATGCTTATTCCTAACGCCACGAAAGAAAGAACACAACAGTCCCACGTTATTTAGTTCTGCGGTGAACGCAAAGGATAGCCAAATAAAAAGTCCTCACACCGACATACATTCACACGCAGCTATAATTAGCAACAAAATTGTATATCACGAACACTTCAAGGTGATGAGAGCTAAGTGAAATCAAAATATCCAGAACTGCCAATTAGTTTATTAAATGCTACAAGGGCCACCATTTGAGCAAAATCGTTTAGTATCGGGAATGCTGACGACCATCGGGGAATCTTGTTCCAGTATTTTCGCGCAATGCCACATGGGTCAGACATTAACCTTTCCATGCCATCCTAAATCAAAAAGGTCTATTACTAGCCTTTAGTGTCAGACGCACCGCTGTTACATGTTTTTGTGCATGTGAGCAACTACATATATTTGCTCATTGAGAACGCAGTACCCTGGCTATAAATCTGAAGACTAGCTGAAGTGGAAAGTGCCATATGTGTCGCACTTCTAAAAGACTAGCGCCAAAGTTGCAGTGGCGTTGTTCGGAGTATGTTCGGTGCTCCTTGAATATATTTGCCTAGGAGCCTTCCTTGGATATTTATTGTCTCCAGATAATATGGCCGCCGATGACGTTGAAATTCCTTAAATATACATAAGTCGATGCGGGATTTAATATGCACACTTAATATGCCTCACGATTCATTTTAAATTTAGAAATCAAATGTAACGTTAATGTAACGACACGTTCCAATTTCGAAATGTAACTGGAACGCGTTCCTTTTCTATTAAAGGAACCTGTAACGGGAAGCAACGGGACGATCGGTGAAGGTCACAGATAAGTAATACAAGGATTAGCAGCAGTATGAACACTAAAACATAATACAAAACACATACCGGAATGAAAACAAGGACGCGACAAGAAAAAAGTCATGTAAAATAAATACAGCATATAGAAACACAAAACTAGTATTACTAAAGTAAAAGACAGAGCAAGATTTTACCACATATTTCATTAATGAATTCTTGAATGATATTAAAGAAAGTTTTGCAAGTTTATATGGCCGGCGGTAGTTTAGCGACATTCTCAATTCACCTCCTCAGGTTGCCTAACCAGCACATCTGGCCGCATGCGAATCTACAATTTGCTTGGATCGTGGGTTAGCCGCTATGATGGCAAGTCGGGAATCAAGGAATAGGTTCTGGCACACAAAATTCCTTAACACTTTCTTGCAGCGCTTCTAAGACGGCACACACGGAAGAGAAACATCTGACGCCACATAGCACTATGTGCCATCGGATGCTTCTTGTGTGTGCGTTCTTGGTCCTGCAGTGCTACAATGGAGTGAAAATGTCAAAGACAAGCCCAGCTGAGCACCTTTATTGATCGGCACCTTGCAGACGCAGTGAGCTTGAGTATTCAGAAGAGCAGACAATCAGATAATAATAATAATATAATAATAATAATAATAATAATAATAATAATAATAAGTGATGGGGCTCTGAGGGCGGAACCTAGCTATGAATATGAGGTACGCCCCCCAACGGCGGGCTCCGGAGTAATTTTGACCACATAAGGATTTTTTTAATGCCCACCTAAATCCTCCGTAAGTACACGGCTGGTGCTTTTTTTTTTTTTGCATTTCACCACCATCGGCATGCGGCCGCTTTGGCCGGGATTCCATCCCGCCACCAAGAGCTTCGAGAAGAAGCAGTTAGAAGGGCCGGGGATGTTGAAATGCACCACGACCTGTATTTTTTCTTCCCTTTGTACCGTGAACCGGAGTTACAGGGCCGTGAGTGTGCTGCAGCCCAAGAACACGGGGAGAGTGTTCAAATTATTACAGTGCACAGAGATGCATTAGTATCTATCTCACGAAGCTACCTTCGCGGAACCTCATCAAGGCTAGGCTTGATGAGACGACAGCGGGCCTTTCGTGTGCGCAAGCTAGGAAAACAGTCGCAGTGGAATACTGCGCAAAAGATGTCTTGAGTATACCTACGGGTTCCGACACATATTTGTTGACCTCTTTTGTTTATTAAGCATATTGTTGGTCCTCACATCGTTACAGGGGTAGGTCGCAGCAGTTATTGCAGATGTTAGCAGATATCACTCGTGTGGCAGTATAAAACGTGTGAAATTAAACTTTCTTCTATAAGAAGCGCGGTAGAGCAATTACAAGCGGTGTAGCGGCGTAGTTAGTAAGCGAAATCTTAAAGAATTCAGAAACAATTTCAGCGCTATGCCAATAAGAGGAAATAGTGGAGAGGGAAAGCCGGTATGTTAACCACTTCAGGACAACCGGTTTGCTACCCTAAACAGGGGAAAGGGTAGAGGCAGATTGAAAGAAGGAGAGGAAAGAGAGAGAGAGAGCACACAACACACGACATGCTCGGTCTGCCACTGTCCGTCACTCTCGCGTGGTACGCCTACAATACATCTATACTTGAGGGGTTACCTGGACAATCTGGTTACACCCGCTAAAACAAAGTACATGTTTTTCAAACCTAAAGGAGTAACTCATATACCATGCACTCGAATTTACTTCCAGAGCACCGAGATTCAGCGCACAACAATGAAATTTCTAGGAGTTCTATTCAAGAACAACTTCTTGTCTCCTCACATCGACGCGATAAAAAAGATCTTTCAGGAGATCGGCATTTTAAATAGACTGAGATACTACGTCCCAACAAATGTCAAGCTACAAATATACTACGCTCTAGTACATTCACGGCTAACATACTGCTCCTTGGTGGGCTAACAACGACCGCCACAAACCTTAATTCTCTGTTGATATTACAAAACCATGCTATACGTGCAATATCTAACCACTCCCCTTTCCGAAAAGCGCTCGACCAATTTTTAAAATGTACAAAGTATTGCCTATAAAACAGTTATACAGACATAAGCTATGCCTAGAGATACTACACCAGTATAGACTAAATACATCACTATTCTTGGACACATATTATGTGAAACAAACGCCATACGAGATGAGAAAGAAACTTAATATACAAATATAGATCACGCACGAACTACGGTGACCCAACGATTAGCTTCACAAATTCCTAACATCTTAAACAACACCCAAACTATACTACATTTACTGGAAGATGGAATTTCAGCTAGATCATTTAAAAAAAATAACGAAAGTGTTTTTAGTTGAAGAAAGCGATGCTTTTTCTTGATTTTTAAAATTTGTAGATATTGATGCTTTGGATTCATTACACCTTGTTTATTATTCCTTTACCTGGTGCTTCTTATACTCTATTTTTGTCTTATACAGCAACTCGATGCCCTAATCAAGATGTCTCTTGTTAATTTATTTGATGAAAACATGCATTTGTTTGTATTTACCACCACTCGAATAAGGATTCTGTTAATATTTCTATGTTTTATTCATACTTCTGGTAGTTCGTTCGACAACGGTACCCGTGTAAGATAACACGTGATGTTGTAATTTTCTGCGTAGTGTACCAACGATATGTTTCTGCATTGCTGCCAGGGTGGCAAGACGTCAGGGATTTATTTACTTAGCCTTTAGTCGTGTCCCCCAAGGCAAACTTGTTCAATTTTTGCCTTGAATAAAGCAAACCAAACTCCCTTATCGATCGGCATCTTGCAAAGGCAGTGAGCGTGAGTATTCGGAAAAGCAGACAATCAGATAATAATAATAATAATAATAATAATAATATAATATAATAATAATATAATAATAATAATAATAATAATAATAATAATAATAATGATAATAATAATAATAATAATAATAATTTATGGGGTTCTGCGCGCCGAAACCAGCTATGAATGTGAGGTACGCCCCCCCAGTGGCGGGCTCCGGAGTAATTTTTACCGCGTGAGGTTTTTTTTAATGCCCACCTAAATCCTCCGTAAGTACACGGATGGTGCTTTTTCTATTTTTGGATTACACTACCATCGGCATGCGGCCGCTGTGGCCGGGATTCCATCCCGCCACCAAGAGCTTCGAAAAGAAGCAACTAGAAGGGCCTGGGAATGAGGAAATGCGCCATGCCCTGTATTTTTTCTTCACTTTGTACCGTGAACCCGAGTTACCCCGGGCCATGAGTGGACTGTTGCCCAAGAACACGGGGGTTCAATGTATTACAGTGCACAGATATGCTTTGGCATCAATCTCAGCAAGCTACCTTCGCGGAACCTTAGCAAGGCTTATGGAGGCTGACGACAGCAAGGCTTTCGTGTGCGCAAGCTAAGAAAACAGTCGCAGTGGAATACTGCGCAAAATATGTCTTGAGTATACCTACTCGCTTCGACCGCATATTTGTTTATCTCATTTGTTTATTTAGCATGCTGTTTGTCCTCACGTCGTTACAGGGTTAGGTCGCAGCAGTTATTGCAAATATTAACAGATTACTCGTGTGGCAGTATAAAACGTGCGAAATTAAGCTTCCTTCTATAAGAAGCCCGGTAGAGCAATTCCATGCAGCGCATCAGCGCATTTAGTGAAATCTTAAATAATTCCGAAACAATTCCAGCGCTATGCCAAAAATATGAAATAGAGGAGAGGGAAAGGTGGGAAGGTTAACCACTTCGGGACAACCGGTTTGCTTCCCTACATAGGAGAACGGACTGGGGGAGATTGAAAGATGGAGAGGAAAGAGAGAGAAAGAGAGCACACAACACACGAAATGCACGGTCTGCCACAGTCCGTCATTCTCGCATGCTACGCGAACAATAAATTTGTACTTGCGGGGTTACACCGGACAACTTGGTTATAAGATGCATTAAAACTCGACACTTTAACAGTATTCAAATCTTCGTACTCCATTGGAATGTTCCAACGCCTTGGAAAACGTAGTGACTGGAGTAAATTCTTTCCATTACATGTGAGTGCAAGTACCACGTCCCGCCTGTGCCTGCTCCTTATTTTGTTTTTTCTCGCTCGAGTAATTGTTTCCTTTTTGCTAGGCTGGGACAGTAACAGAAATTATTTTTTGAACTGAGGTGCTTCAACGGAGACTCAATAAAACTCTGTACCGAAGGAAACAGCGCGAGAAGACACCAACACAGAGCCGTAAGGACAGCCCAAAAGCGTGAATTTTACTGCCCTGAGCCAAATTATGCAGCTTTCCTTCGAAATTCTCCGACAATACTCACGTTTACTAAAATTCCGGATTAATTGGGAAAACTTGCATTTACCGATACCAGAACAGTTTCTAACGTTTGGTATAGTTGTTACAATAGTTGCAACAAAGCCTCATACCAGGAACCAGAATCGGGGGCCAAAATTGTTGTTAGGCAAGTACGACCCAGCAGGCTGCACCAGCTAGCCTCAGTAAAAACACTCTTGAACGTTATCCCAGCCCGTGGTTTCGGTGCGTAATTTATTGCCCTCACCGCAGCGCGGCAATTTCGCGCCGCCAGTCGCATATTAGGTCCCTTACTTGCGTGGCTTCTATAACTGTAACACCAATGATATATGACTCCTCCTACGCTTTCCGCACCAGAAATCTTCTTTCTCTACCTCGTTTTCTGATTGCCTTCTCCCTTAAACCACTACGTGTAGGGCACGTGGTATTGTTACTGCTATACGAAACAAGAAACAAGCATCGCACCCCCCCCCCCTTCCCTTTCTTTTACTCCTTATCGACGCCTACACCCGTACAAACGATCTACTAAACGGACCTTATACACCTGCGCGGCTCATTTTTAAGGAGAAAAGGAAATGTTTTAACTTCAAAAGGCTCGAGAACGCGGAAACGGCGCGCGGTCGCCGAAAAAACCGCAAGCCGCAGAGTGCGCCAGATAAAGGGAACCAGAAGCGGGAAAGATAGGGGAAAAGGAGGAGAAAAAAAGGGAAGCAACGACGGCAGCGGCGATTCTTTTTCTTCCCTAAACGACCGTGTGCGTGTGTGTGCTCGCAACGTAGTGCCTCGTGTAATACCTCGTGCGCACGCGCCACTCACAAAAGGAGCAAGAGAAAGCGCGCGAAGCCAGGAGCGTTCAACCGTCGAGCCGTGCAGAAGTGGACGGCTGCGGGAATATGTCTCCCCTTTCGGCTTCATATTCGCTCCGGCACTCCTTCTTTCCCTACGTACATCCCACCGGCCCTTCTGTTCCTTCCCGTATCGCGTTCTCCGCTACTGCGTGCATGTTTCTTTTTTCTTGCTTTCTTTCTTGTTTGCCTGCTTGTTTTCATCCTCGGTAACGTTCTTATGAGGTTGTTCTTGCTCTCTTTGTTCTCGCGTGCTGTTTCTCTCCGCACGCCCCCTCCACTTCCTCTTCTTCCTCATTTCGCGCGCAATTCCTTTCCCGCGAGCGCGCGCTCGTTTACGCGGTAAAAGTGCGGTCCCGTTTGTTCTTGTTCACTCGGTCGTTATTCGTGCGCCAACGACGACGACGCTTCTACCGAGATTGGTCCCTGCACGGTCGCCGATGTTTCTTCTTCTTCCTCTTTTTCTCTCTCCCTACTCCTTCTTTTCCCTATTCCTCTCGTAAAATCGCCGCCATGTAGCTGTTTATTTCCCCAAGTGTGTTTGTCCCTAAAGAATTGCCTATGCGATTCCGCACCTTTCTTTTCCCTTTGCTATATTACACTCCGTTCTCCATTCGTTCTTCAGACCGCTTCTACCCGTTTGTCACGCGCTACTTTATTTCCATCGTCACCACTTCCGCGCTGACGAGGTGCGAGAGCTATATGCTTCGGCACGCGTCGTGGTTTATGTTTCAATTGGCCACATCGCAAATGTGTCGACAGGGCTTCTGTTTTTGTTCCTTCTAGGAATGTATCTGAAGTGACACAAGCGCAATCGACTGGCGAATGTATCTAGTATATTCTCCAAGGAAAGAGAAAGAGGCTGTTTTCTACCGATTGACACATGGCTTGCGAGAGTGCGACTCTCGCAAAATTCTGCGCTTTCACGTGCTCGCCTCTTCACCACACGGCGTGCACAGATGCATGGACATTTACTTCTTTCGCTTTTCCTGTTTACTGGAGGTCTTGAAAACCAGAGTGGCCAGATCTCTTAGCTCCGTTTCTTGTCTCTCTCTCTCTTACTCTCTCCCTCTCTAGGATCAAATTTAAAATTACATTTTTGTTCTGCCACTCATGTTTATGCGTGTGACACGCAAATAGCAATTAACGCGTGTGGTAGAAAATTGCGCGCGTGCGGATTTTGTTGATGTACGTTACGTTTTTCCTTCGTATGCGGTAGGTCCACGCTGTAGGCGACAATAATTGTTTGGCTTTCAGGTGCCGAAACAACGATATGATTATGGGAAGCGCGAGAACTCGGGAAATTCCTACCTCCTTTGGTTCTTTCACGTGCAGTCATTGCGCACGGTAAGTGAGCCTGTAGCGTTTTCGCCTCCGTCTAGAATGTGATCACCGTCGCCGAGACTTGAACCGACGTTGTTCGAGCCAGCTATGAACATACCATTCAGTATATATGGCGCTAACATTGATTTGTACTCGGTCAAAAGCGTCTAGGTCCGAATAGACATGTCAACTTGGCTATGGCGTGATAACAATAGATGCGCCTTCAAATGCCTCGTTCTTCCTTACGTGGCATTAGGTATGAATACTCCCTGCTTGACATCAGTACTTCCAAAAAATTAAAGGACTTACATTGCAGCCTTGTTCTTCCTTACGTGACATTAGGTATGAATACTCCCTGCTTGACATCAGTACTTTCAAAAGATTAAAGGACTTACATTGCATATTAGAATGTGCAGTCTACTAAAGCTAGCCATTTTCGTAATATACCTCTAAAATAAAACCTTTAATAATTGCTTATTTCGCTGGCTATAATTTCGGAACACTCGGAGTAGGAAGTTAATATCTCACTCCTTAGGATGATTATCAGCTTGTTGTTCACAGAGCGCCGAGCTACGCCACGTAGTTTCCGAAAATTCAGCTAAAATCAGATTAGTGTATTAAATTAGAGAATGTTTCGATTGCAGTTTCGATGGAGGCGAAAATCCTCGAGGTCTGCGTGCTGTCAGTTCTCAGTGCACTTTATGAAGAAACTCAGGCGATAGAAATTCCCGGAGCCTTCAACTACAGTGTGCTTGATATATCGCGGCTTTCTTACGTAAAGCCTCGGCTATTATTAATATTTTACTTAGAACCCCGGGGGCCGCTATTGCATAAGGAGTGGTTGTGGGGTTACTGAGACAAAGATAAGTGAAAAAAACATTGATTGTTGAACAGAATAAGCTTTTTATACTTAGGTGTCAGTTTTACTTGCTTATTAAATTTGAAAACATGGGAAGCTGCTTGTGCAACAGGGGAAGCTTTATACTACACCGTCAAGTTCAAAGTGTTTTGTAAGCAAAGTATAAAAAAGAATTTCGATTCTTCCTCTCCGTGAAGACGGTCTATGAGCGAAACACTTTAATGTTTCTACGCCCGGCAGCGCCGGTCTTTAGGCTATGGTACTTGGCTGCTGATCCGAAGGTAGCGGGATCGAATCCCGGCCCCGGAGGCTGCCTCACGACAAAGGCTGAACGTTGAGGCACGTGTACTGTGCGATTGTAGCGCACGTTAAAGATCCCCAGGGGGGCCGAAATTTCAGGATACCTGCACTACAGCGTCTCTCATAATCGCAGCGTGGTAATGGGACTTAAAACTCCAGAAACGAATCAATCAATCAGTATTTCTACAAAACATTTGTTTACCTGCCCCTTGAACACTCCGTTAATGCCGAGCTTCGATTAATTTATCCTTGCCGGCTTTGCACAGTCATCATCAAAGGGGGAGTTCATTAGTGCCGATAATCGACTCATTAGGAAATAGAATAATTTGGCAGTAAAATATCAGCGGAGAGGAAGGGTTGGTCCTGTGGAAGAGAAGAAAAAAATTGCGGGAACAAATGTCGGGGCATGATAAGAACAGGCGGCGTCTCTACTGCATCCTGCTCTGCATCTAAAGTCCCTAGATATTTGGAAAAAAATATCTAGGAACGTTAACTGCATCCTGCGAACGCAGCGGACTGCGCCGCACTACAAGTATAGCTTTTATGTGAAACCATCCACAGCTATCAACCATTAAACAGAAGAGGCAGTAGCGGCCTTCAGAGTGCATTTCCCTGCCTTGACGAATAATATCAGCGCCAGAGTAATCAGTCAGATCTACAGATGTTTGAAGGCATGTTTGCCATTTTTTTTTAAAGGCGGTGCCTTTCAAGATGGGGTGGCACCGCGGTTTCGACCGCGTGCTGTATGTGATGCCAGGGACGGTACGGCGACGTCTTCTGCATTTGTCTCCAACCAGCAGTCGCATTCACGGTGGCGAGAGAGAGGACGCACGGCTTGCTTACGCCCTCGTTTAGGAGGCACACGCGGTCGCACTATTTCGGTGTGGTTTGCGTCTGTGTTGCTGGCGGGCGGCAGGAAGTGCCAAGCGGTACCGAGTCAAGACAAACGACGCAAATGAAGCAAAAGAAAAGAATAAGAAGCAAACGCAAAGTACGGTTAAGAGCGAGGTAGGAATGATTCAGTAAAAGAAAGAACGAAGCAAAGCAAGGGAGAAGAGGAATGAGAAATCCTCTCCGAGGGAGGCGCACGGCTTCAGACTGTTAGTTATGCCGCAGCAAGCACCCTCGTTCTGTGATCATATTTAGTTCTTTTTGGCTTCTCTCTAGGACCGGTGTCTAAATTTGGCGACTGCCAAGAAGGAAGAAGTTAAAAAAAATGGAAAAGGAGGCAACGCTGAATGGAGGTACAAGGAAAGCGTTTGTAACATGCCTCACTCGTAAACGTACACGCGTTTCGGCTGTCTTAAGGGCGGCTGCAGACATTGTTTCAAGGACGGCAGAGCTGAATATGGGCAATTACGGAAGACGTGATGTAGCCGGTGCCATCGAAGGTTTTGAAGACGCTTGCATTGGGCACTGAGTTTGTAACGCATTTACAGTATTTCTTTCTTTTTCTTCTTTTTTTTACGCGAAAGTGTTTTATGCCAGGGTCTACCATGAAATCACTGACGCACTTCCAGCACGGAAGTGGGCGTCAGAAAAAAAGAACACACATTCGATAATGAAAAACTACCACTACTGGGCTTCAAACCCATAACCATCCGGGACGCATTGATAGGAGCTGGAAGCTCTATTGATCACACCACAGGCGCACGAAGAAAAGCAGAGCGGGCCTTGTACCTTTACTACACCGCTTTACAATTTTCATCTAACTGACCGCCGATTAAAGCAAAGGTTCATTTAGCAAGCAAGTTATTCTCAATTTAACATAGCCTTCCTTTCACTGCACTCTTGGTTCTTCTCGGTGGTACCGCCATCTAGAAAGAATGGATCGAACCCGTAAATTGTCGCACTATAATTCGCGCCATTGTCTCTGAAGAGGAAAGTGTATAACACCTGCATCTTACCGGTACTCACCTACGGGGCAGAAGCTTGTAGGTTAACTAGGATGGTTCAGCTTAAATTGAGGACGACGCAGCGAGCTACGGAACGGAAAATGGTAGGTGTAACCTTAAGGGACAAGAAGAGAGCGGTGTGGGTTAGGGAACAAACGCGTGTTAGGGACATGCTAATAGAAATTAAGAAGAAGAAATGGGCCTGGGCGGGCCATGTAATGCGAAGACAAGACAACCGTTGGTCATTAAGGGTAACAGAGTGGATTCCTAGAGAAGGCAAGCGCTAGCAGGGGGCGGCAAAAAGTTAGGTGGGCAGATGAGATAAGGAAGTTTGCGGGGATAAATTGGGCCCAGTTAGCGCAGGACAGGGATAATTGGAGATCCATGGGAGAGGCCTTTGCCCTGCAGTGGGCGTAGACAGGCTGGTGATGATTATGATGATGATGATGATGATGAATTCGCGGCAGCAGCTAGGGCTTTCGTAATATAGCGCGTCTATCGCACCGGAGGTTTGGGCTTCCTGCCGGCCCGTTGCTTCGCCAATGTACATTCGCGGCCGTTACCTAGTGTGTCATGTGTGGCGTATATGGTAGCCAGATGTGTGGCGACGCGTTCTCCTTCAGGAACGTAAAGACCGCAGATAACGAAATCACGCGCGTTTCACTGTAGTGGACTCTTTTCTCACAAAACAATCCGCTGACAAGCCGTTCGGTTTCGCTTGAAAGGTTTCACCGTTTGCGGACGCTCCTGGTTTATGACATGTTTGCACAGGGCTTCGCGCAAACCTGTGAGTTTCTCCGGCTGTGTCTACGGAGAAATGTGAGTCGTCCGAGAACTTTTGCTTGTGGCCTTGCTTGTGGACAAGTGTAGAGGACCCCTGTGCAATGTCCAGGTGCCGCTGATGTCTACATGTGACGTGCTAACATGTCCAGAGTACCCAACGCACCTCCCGTCCCTGGATTCGCCAGATTAGCGCATATGCATTTTACAGCTTCGCGAAGACAGGTTCACTTTCATGTTTTACTGATTCTCATGAATGGGAAATCAAACAAAATATTCTTCTCAATTCTCGCGGTAAGCTGCCTAGGCATGCCTGTTGCTTCAGGAAATATTCTGCTTTATTTATTTAAATTCTCCCGCAGGTTTTGTATCGCCATAACTGTGCGACTTTGGGAACAAGTGCAGTCTCACCATTCAAATCAAAGATATTCATTAAGCTATGTAAATTTCGATGGCAATGGGAATATTGCCAGATTTTTTTTTTTCTTCTAAACGATTTCCCATTTTATATTGGTACACTTAGAAAATGTTTTATGACAAGCGAGAAAAGAAGCATTGGCAACAGGGAAATTGAGGACAGTATTGTTTTCAAGAAGGGTTAGTTACGACATTTGTCTTCAATGCGGGCCAGATGACAGCGTAGTAGACACACGCGCAATGCACTGTTGCAGTGCGCAAGTGTTATTAGTTGCTATAAATCGACTATGGTGTTTTTAAACGCGTTAGGGAGCAAACAATAAATGGGTATATCTAATGTATGCTCACAAAGAGGACACCAGCGTCATTAATAAAAATATGCGAGTAATGTTGTTGCACAGTTCTGGCAACTATACAGTTCGCCGATTCAAATATCCATGGATTTGTATCGTATTTACAATTAAGATTCCTAACGACCGGATTTTAGATGTAGCAACATCAACGAACCAATTGCCGGCGTAATCGTCAACACGCTTACTGCGCAATTTTTCTTCTTTTTTTTTCGTATGATCGGTGCGAAGAATGCTCGGTTGTCAGATCCAATCACAAAAAAAAGAGAAAACCTGCTGTAGTGTTCGCAAAGAGCGGACTGAAGTGAAGCAACTCCTCCAACCGACATGAACTGCATAATAGAGAACAGAAACTTTTTTTGGGGCTTCAACTGAAATAGAAGAGATGCGAGCAAATGAACCAAGCAACTGCCGGCGGAAGCAGACGGGTCACCTTCCCCTACACCGCTCTTTTTTTCATATCTGTCGCAGCCCGCCCTCAACCCATGGCGCTGGATGCAAGGTCAGGCGGAAGCGATTAGGACGTGTCTTATAGGCTGCAGCCTCTCCTGCGCAAGCAGGGGGCTTCAGTGAGCGGTGGGGGGTAAGGGGGGAGGCGGTTGAAGGGGGGCGGGGCGGAAGCGGTGCCTCAGTGGGGTTCGAGACCGGGGTGCCGGTGATGAGGTGACGTCTTCGAAGCGCGCATGGCTGCCATATGGGTGATCGTAAGACGAAGAGGACGTCGCAGACAGCATGACCTTCCATAATGCATTCCTTTTAAGTGCGTCTGTACGTATGCCTTCCCAATAATAACCGCGCTAAATTTAGTCGCGGCCTTGAAAATTTGTTTCGTTGTCGATGTCCGCATAGTGGCACTGGTTACTCATTATTCATCGATTTGAAGGCCCGGGCTATCTCTTATTTCATGGCCATCACGATAGCTTAATCGCAATAACGCAGATACTGGGATTGAACGCAGGAGCGGGTCGGCTTTTTCCCATTTGCGTGACAGCGGAAATCGAATTTCGTAGCACGTGACGACGCCCTAAACAGTTCTGCTGTTAGAAGCGCAGTCGTCGTGCCGCACTGTTTGCCACAAAGAAGCCGAGCTACTCAATGACAGGTGAGCTATTGAACGACGTATGCGATAGCCTCTTCTCTTGCATACCATATACTGCTGTTTCTTTTCATCGATTTATTTTTAGAAATTGAATACAAAAACGGCTGACAAAAGCATCTAGTTATTTACCAGCTTCCTAGCTGGCACCCACGCAATAAGTGCGCGGAATAATGTGCCCGGCGACAGTACAGAGTAGTACAGAACATGAGTAATATATGTAAACTCTAACAAACATAACTTACGTGAATGTGATGTTGCAGAGAAATCGTAACCTGTTAGGTGACCATCGGATCGTTTTTTGTTTTTTTTCAACATCTAGAAAATTATGTACAGTGAGCGGAAAGTTTACCAATGTTTGTAAAGTGCTGAAAAAAGAAAGAACTAAGAAATACGAAGCCACAGAAACGTACGTCGAGGCAAGTTTATTATTGTTTTAGACCAAAGTCGCTGAGAAAACGTGTTCTGTGCAGCGCCTTGGGGGCGTGAAACTAAACATGACACGTCGAATCGCAATTGAAATTGTTACCTCCATCACATCGCGGCCTTGCCGGAAGCTTGGGGTAAGTGCGCGCACCCACTGACGCACGTGCGCACCTTACATTTTCTTCAAAGATATTAGATTTCAAAGCGTAGCTTCAAGTCTGACGCAAAAAACTCAGCTATTTACGAGGAGTTAATTTTGTGAACCCATAATTTACTGCAGGAAAATACTATTAGCCTTACACTGGTTCACCGGGATTACAGCAACAAATGGGGCCTTGGACCGAAGGGCTCCGCCCTCTGGGATAACATAAAATATTGCGAAAACGTTTTCTAATACTGCTACTACGTACGAGCAGCTACTAAGTTGTCCTACTCTATTGACCGGCAGGTTATATATATATATATATGTACGCCAAGTACAACCGCACATACGTGCTACCTTAATAAAAATATCGCATGAAATGTAACTTGGGAAGTAATGAAATAGTTTAGAGTCATGTTTCGATTGCTTTGCGGAGACCACCATTGTACTTTTATCAGTGAAGTAAGTCTAATCGGTTACATTTCTCAGTAACGTATGCAGATATGAGCAGGTACTACTCTAAAGGCGGTAGGCTTTCTTGGGCATATTTATTTCCGCTTATCCTTCCAGCTTCTGCGCCTCAACAAGAAACTGGAAAAATTTTGGCGCCATATTTTTTTTTGTCTTCTCTGACTTGACAATCCTTGCCTTCACAGCAGCTCGTCCATTCTTTCTCAAATGAGTGCCTCACTTCAACTGAGACAGATCTGGCTTAAAGGATTTGGAAGTCCTACGGAGACTTATGCGTCAAGCAGTGCACACACTGAGTCAACCCTTTTGCTTATTTTGCTCCTTTCACTGTTGCACACTGAGCGACTTGCTTCGGCTTCTGACCTGTAGCAACTTGGCCTGTAGCCAGCACTGCCGGTGCAGCGGCTGTCTTTGAACCCCAGAAGAAGCGGCAGCAGGAGAAGAAGGGTGCGTCACTCGATGGGATGCTTGGAATTAGAAACACTCGGCTGCGGCTGCAGCTCAGAAGCAGCACTGGCACCGCTGAGTATTTGGCCTCAGATTGGAAAACTAATGTAGATTCCTTAAAGAAATCGAGATTTAGCTAACGGTATATAATTAGAATGGGACTTTCAGACCTTGCGTTCGTTTGGTTTGCCTGCCGCCGTGCGTGAATGCTCAAGATGTTCGCATAAAGATTTTAGGGGCGAAGCTCCTCTTAGTCTAACCTTGTCCTGCGTCAGGCGTAACCGGCGTGCCGGGAGGCACGCGCTCGCCCTCGGCGCGTGCCTCCCGGCGCGTGCCTCTCTCTCTCTCTCACTCTTCCATCTGCTGTCTTGTGAGAGAGAGAGAGCGAAAGGCGCGCGTTGATGGAAACGCTCTTTCTTAGATGAACGCCCTGCCAGCTCGCAAAGAAGGAGAACGCGACCTCACCCGCGAGAGACAACGTTGGCGCAGGCAGCGTCTCCTAGCGAGTTTCGTTTCTTGATTAAGAAATACCGACAGCTCGCGTTGGAGAACCGTTCACCGGCCACCCATATATATATATATAACAGAATTGACGATGCGCCTCTTAGAGAACGACGGTTTATTACATCAACGTTTCGGTCGGAGCCCGACCTTTTTCAAGACATGTTAACCACAGGCCAGTATGGCCATACTGGCCTGTGGTTAACATGTCTTGAAAAAGGTCGGGCTCCGACCGAAACGTTGATGTAATAAACCGTCGTTCTCTGAGAGGCGCCTCGTCAATTTTGTTATAAACTAGCGGCAACCCAAGCTATTTTTGCATATACAGTCTATATATATATATATATATATATATATATATATATATATATATATATATATATATATATAATTCGGGGAAGAAGTTCTGTGGGTCCGGTTCAAAAGTAGTTTAGAAACAAATTGCGCACTTGCGAAAATCGCACGTTTATTATTCAACGTTTCGGCCGTGGCACGGCCGAAACGTTGAATAATAAACGTGCGATTTTCGCAAGTGCGCAATTTGTTTCTAAACTATATATATATATATATATATATATATATATATATATGCACTGGATCTTGACTTGCAATGAAGTGCCGGTGGGAGATTTCACTTGTGCATAGTTCAACCATAAGGATTCGTAGCGTGCGCGTTAACTAAATTAATCCGGAACTCGGCACGATCTACGATGAACATCCGATGAACGTTCGATCTTGCGTTGTTTTGTACTTTCCTGCGGGTCAACCATTAAAAAAAAAAAAGCAGCAACCGAGTGCCATAGCCACTAGAGCACCGTGGCGTGGAACTCGTGTGTCTCATGGACAGTGACAACACAAGGCGACTGCTTGCGGGAACCTCTCCATACCTTATTCTAGATCTCTCTAATTGGATAGATTTAGCAATAGGTACAGTTGTGAGCACAGTTTAAGTGGACACGCGAGCCCGTTCCGGCACTTTGCTGAGCGCCCAGTGTAGCTAGAGTCCCAACATTTCTTTAACGGAAAAGATATGTAGGGACTTTAGGCGTAGCGAGTGCAGCCACGCATAGAAGACGACATGCGCATGCGCAGGAACGCCTTGGTGGAAAGATTCCGTGTCGGCCTCTGCATACTTCTCCAAGTTGTATTCGCCGAATCGAAATGTAGCTCACACGAGGCCACGCCCACAGTTATTACCGCGCATGCGCGCAGGCTTGCTTCCACGAGCGGCCACTTCGGCTACACCGCCGTTTTACCGAGAGTAGTCAGCGCACGTGTGTACCCCAACGCACGTCCGCTTCTTGCTGTGATTGCGTAGCATATTCTTGCTTTGGTCGTCGTTCTGGCGCATGAAGTATCTCTAAACCTGAGCGCGCCATCGGCGGGCGCGGGATGTAATCTATGCTGTAAACCGCCAGTTTTGTATTGCGGTAGCGAGCTCGCACGTAAAAAAAAAATGTCGCAGTTCTATTACCTTTAGATAATTAATTAATTTATGGGGTTTTGCGTGCCAAAACCACTTTCTAATTCTGAAGCACGCCGTATGGAGCACTCCGGAAATTTCGACCACCTGGGGTTCTTTTAAAGGGCACTGACATCGATTGCCTTTAGATAAAAGGGATAATATTTTCATGCTAGTGTTTGTACTCGATAGTAACTTTAGTGAGGTCGTACTCTCACTAAATAAAACAATATTACTACAAACTTAAGCACCTTACACGCTCTCAGCTGATATATTCTCCTGAAAAGTGCAAGAAAATGTGTGGGAATGCACAGGAGGAAAGACCGATCCTAATCATGCCCAAGAAATGAAAGACCGAAAGTAAGGGTAGACCACCCACATCACATGCAATCAGATTTTGCTTCTTGAAGACCCCTCACATGCTGCAAATTATAATTGTGTAAGATTTCTGATTGATTTCTGATTTCTGGGGTTTAACGTCCCAAAACCAGCTCTGATTATGAGAGACGCCGTAGTGGAGGGCTCCGGAAATTTCGACCACCTGGGGTTCTTTAGCGTGCACTGACATCGCACAGCACACGGGCCTCAACATTTCGCCTCCATCGAAATGCAGCCGCCGCGGCCGGGATTCGATCCCGCGACCTTCGGATCAGCAGCCGAGTGCCATAACCACTAGACCACCGTGGCGGGGCAATTGTGTAAGAAATTGCATGCAAACACTGCTATCAGTTGAGTGCAAAATCCGTTAGCAATTCTGCTGACACTATAATGTCCCTAAAAGGTTCATTTGCACTCTTTTCTACAGAACTATTTGTCCACACTCGAGTATTTAGAAAAAATGAATTTGTAATGAAGGTGTGGAAAAATGTAGACAACAATCGTTCACAGAAATAAGT
The DNA here is from genome assembly GCA_013339685.2 of Hyalomma asiaticum. NCBI lineage: Eukaryota > Metazoa > Arthropoda > Arachnida > Ixodida > Ixodidae > Hyalomma > Hyalomma asiaticum. The sequence goes on from CM023490.1 coordinate 47,659,531, forward strand.
GAAAAGTTTGTTTGGTGGGGCAGCACAATGACCTTACTCCATAAGATCCATGCCTATCAATCACTTTCATTTTTTTTTTCCTCAAAGTGAAAACAGATAGAAAAAAGCTGCAATAGCTTGAAGAGGGCCTTTGCCCCATTTTGTACTTATCAGCGTGTGCGGCAAAAGGCATGTTCCTAAAACAGCCCAATAGATGCTAGAAAAATATTCACAATTACAAATATCACAGAGACGCTAAAGATTTTCAATAGCATACTTGGCACAGCATAAATTAAAAAGGGTTCACAAAAGCACATGAATAATCAACAGATATTGTTTACACAATAAGGTAAATTAAGACACTGAATCAGAGAAATACTAACAAAATGAAAATAATACACACATTTCCATTCAAACAACGCATGCATTTTTATACAGCTCTACTGCATTCTGGAAGATCATATAATCGCACTGTTGATGGTACGTCCGGCACCCGGGCGCATAACAATGGTTCTGTTGCGACGTGGTGCCATTCCGCACGAAGAGGTCGATGACCGCGAGGTGTTTTACTACCAATCTACACTATTCACAACTATAAGAACTGAAAAATGAAACGTATTGACGAAGCAATGCTCGGCCGAAAACATGCAGCGACGACGAAACACAGCAGCAGCACTACAGCAGCGGGGCGAAGCAAGGGCGAAGGCTCCCATTGCTGACGATAGTAGCGCCGCCACGCGGGCACTTAGGAAAACGAAAACTTGTTTACATTTTTTGCGCCGCGGCAACGTACCCTCTCCCCGGAGAGTGAGCCCACTACCCCCTTCTAGAACACTTTACCTCAACAGTACCTGTCTATGTACCCACGCTGGTCCGCTTCTTTGCGTTCGCTTAGAGCGTCTAGCAAACGTGAGGAAATAAGAAAAAAGTTCCAATGATTCCGTCACGATGGGGCGCAGCCTACGTCCGCTTGTGCCAACACTATATGTAAACCAACAAAAGCGTGCACCCACACTGGTCGAGATAATTGATTTCTGGGGTTTTATATCCCAAAAGCACGATATGATTATGAGAAGCCGCAGCGGAGGGCTCCGGAAATTCCGACCACCTGGGGTTCCTTAGCGTGCACTGACACCGCACAGTACACGGGCCTCAACACTTCGCTTCTAACGAAATGCAGCCGCGCGGCCGACATTCGATCACGCGACTCTCGGGTCAGGAGCCGAGTATCATAGCCACTAGACCACCGTGGCGGGGCGAACTGGTCGAGATAGCTTACGTTGACTAGAATTATTGATTGATTTGTGGGGTTTAACGTCCCAAAACCAGCTCTGATTATGAGAGACGCCGTAGTGGAGGTCTCCGGAAATTCGGCCACCTGGGGTTCTTTAACGTGCACTGACATCGCACAGCACACGGGCCTCAACATTTCGCCTCCACCTAAACGCAGCCGCCGCGGCCGGGATTCGATCCCGCGACTTTCGGATCTGCAGCCGAGTACCATAACCACTACACACACCGTTGACTAGAATTAGGCAACATAGGCTATCGCTTGCCCAACCCTGCGCTAGCAAATATGACTTTTGCACCATCTTCACTTTATTCCGTTCGTCTATTGTAGTTATGACGCGCCTATCTTTCCAATGTTCGTGGATGCAGAACTCGCCGATCATGACCACGTGGCTATTGTGTACCTCTACTGTGTCTATCGATTCTTAAACATTTTAATTAAGTATTACTTCTTAGCAATTAACATTAACTAGTTGACTGATTCATCAGTGCTAACTAGTGCTGACGGTATACGAATTGATTGATTGATTTGTGGGGTTTAACGTCCCAAAACCAGTTCTGATTATGAGAGACGCCGTAGTGGAGGGCTCCGGAAATTTCGACCACCTGGGGTTCTTTAGCGTGCACTGACATCGCACGTTTATTATTCAACGTTTCGGCCGTGGCACGGCCGAAACGTTGAATAATAAACGTGCGATTTTCGCAAGTGCGCAATTTGTTTCTAAACTATATATATATATATATATATATATATATATATGCACTGGATCTTGACTTGCAATGAAGTGCCGGTGGGAGATTTCACTTGTGCATAGTTCAACCATAAGGATTCGTAGCGTGCGCGTTAACTAAATTAATCCGGAACTCGGCACGATCTACGATGAACATCCGATGAACGTTCGATCTTGCGTTGTTTTGTACTTTCCTGCGGGTCAACCATTAAAAAAAAAAAAGCAGCAACCGAGTGCCATAGCCACTAGAGCACCGTGGCGTGGAACTCGTGTGTCTCATGGACAGTGACAACACAAGGCGACTGCTTGCGGGAACCTCTCCATACCTTATTCTAGATCTCTCTAATTGGATAGATTTAGCAATAGGTACAGTTGTGAGCACAGTTTAAGTGGACACGCGAGCCCGTTCCGGCACTTTGCTGAGCGCCCAGTGTAGCTAGAGTCCCAACATTTCTTTAACGGAAAAGATATGTAGGGACTTTAGGCGTAGCGAGTGCAGCCACGCATAGAAGACGACATGCGCATGCGCAGGAACGCCTTGGTGGAAAGATTCCGTGTCGGCCTCTGCATACTTCTCCAAGTTGTATTCGCCGAATCGAAATGTAGCTCACACGAGGCCACGCCCACATTTATTACCGCGCATGCGCGCAGGCTTGCTTCCGCGGGCGGCCACTTCGGCTACACCGCTGTTTTACCGAGAGCAGTCAGCGCACGTGTGTACCCACGCACGTCCGCTTCTTTGCGTTTGTTGAGAGCGTCTAGCAATCGTGAGGAAATAAGAAAAAGTTCCAATGGTTCCATTACGATGGGGCGCAGCCTACGTCAGCTTGACCAACGCTATATGTAAACCAACACAAGCGTGCACCCACACTGGTCGAGATAATTGATTTCTGGGATTTCATATCCCAGAAGCAGATTATGATTACGACAAGCCGCCTCGGAGGGCTCCGGAATTTCCGACCACCTGGGTTCTTTAACCTGCACTGACATCGCACAGTAGACGGGCCTCATCATTTCGAAATGCAGCCGCCGCTGCCGGGATTCGATCCCGCGACTCTCGGATCAAGAGCCGAGTATCACAGCCCCTAGACCACCATGGCGTGGCAAACTGGTCGAGATAGCTAACATTCACTAGCATTACGTAACATAGGCTATCGCTTAGCCAACGCTGCGCTAGCAGACATGAATTTTGCACCATCTTCACTTCATTCCGTTCGTGTATTGTAGTTATCACGCGCCTTGTTTTGCAATGTTCGTGGGTGCAGAACTCGCCGATCATGACAGGTGGCTTTTGTGTACCTCTACTGCGTCTATCGATTCTTAAACATTTTAATTATTACTTCTTAGCAATTAACATTAACTAATTGACTGATTTATCAGTGCTAATCAGTCTTGACACTATACGAATGAATGAAAAACTTTATGAAAGGGAAAATTAGCATCCAACTGTTTTGTAGTACAAGGCTACAAGGAAATCCATACGGATTTCTCAGAAATGAAAGCTTCAGAAATGAAAGCATTTACCAATGAAAAACTATTTCAGCAAGTTATTTCAGCAAACACACACACACACACACACACACACACACACACACACACACACACACACACACACACACACACACACACACACACACACACACACACACACACACACACACACACACACACACACGTCAAGGAGAGCAAATTGGGCCCCGGTTTACTACCCATTACGGTGTTTCTCTCTGCAGAATTGGCTCGACGTTTAGGGATGCATTTGCCTAATGTTTGCATCACGGGAACGGCGCGCTACGCCCGAATGTGTACGGGAAATAGGGTGGTGCTCCGTTACTTGCTTGCTCAACCTATTTCTCTTTCCTTTGGCCGCGATCATCCTTGATACTGACCACGCGAATGAAATTACAAGTGGGTAGGCTATAAGGAGCACGGGTGGAGGCTTCAGCCAAAGAGTACAGCGTAGTGGGGCTCAGCGGCGCTAGCAGCATACCCGACTGTCAGCCGTTCGCTGAATGCAGGGACTGTAATGATTAGAATGTCTTTGTGGCACATTGAGACAGCGGTGAAAGCGTACATCCAAACATAAGAAACAAAGAAAGAAAGAAAGAAAAGGGAGGAAGGAAGAAATCGAGCGCAGCTTGTACTGGCCTTGGATATAGCGGTATGAGCACACGTGAATCAATTCGCCTAATCTCTCTCTCCCCAAGTCAGCAAACGCTATTAAACACCATTAAAGGAAGATTGATGTCGTCTGATACTTTATCTTTTGTTCTTACAATCATGCAGAAGTTATTGGTACCTATATTCCAAGCGCGGTGCGCACATCATTGCGCATGTGCGTGCCTGTGTTCCCACGAATTCGTACATATCAAACAGCGGTGGCGACTGACTTCGCAGTCAAGCAGTCTTCCGAAGGTCGCATTGGAGCACCAGCTGCACGTAAGAAATATCAAGCTCTCGAACGTGCACATTCAAGAAGCTGTGTACAAACAAGCACTCACGTTCCAGATATACATCTCACCCGCCATCATCTTGTGTTCTGTGCAACTTCCCATCCACTGCCATTCTTCTTTGTGATGCGCGTGCTGTCCAGCCTTCACTCCAGCTATGGTTATAAGCGATGCTTCCGGTTAACTTCTTCCTTCCGCATATTTCTTCTATTTCCTCTTTCCATCTCTCCTTATATGTAGTATTCATCTCCCTGCTAACGACAACGCCAGTCGGCCCTTCTTAGCTTAATGGCTAACACACTTGAAGAATAGTTTCCATGATGCTCGCCGATTTTTTCCCGCCCTAGATCGAAAGAAACTAAGCTATTCCTGTACTTCGTCTCTCCCTCTCTGTCTCTTAAAAGTACTCACCTTGCGTGTCAGCGATCTCACACGTCCGCGAGATCGTCTGTCTTGGTTTCTCTTCCCCTTTTTTTTGCTCACCGCTTTCGCCAAGCCCATCACTTCCTCCCGCTGTTCCATGGTTGCTGTAAACATTCCTCGGAAGCGAACACTTCCACATTTCCGCGGCGGCCGCACCACGTCAAGGGCGAGCGGGCATTACTTAAGCCTCCTCTTTCGCACCCTCCTTCTCTTCCCGCACTTATTCCACGCCATTTTCCTAAATGACCGCTCCTCTACCGACACGGTCTCCCATTAAAGCTTCTCCAGAGACGAGAACAACCGCGCTCGCCTGCTAAGTGCTCTTGCGCCGTCGGCTGCTGCTATCTTTTTCTTGTTTTTATCGTCTGTCCATGTATCACGCTGGTGTTTCCGTCTGCTCTTCGTCTTCTGGATCGCTTAAAAACCTTGCCTAGGTCTCCCCTGCTATATTACCTGGCCAGCGATTACGACTGATGACTCGCGGTGTAAAGCTATGAAAGAACTTGCTACTCTCTTCAGCTTTGGGTCTGAAGTTCGGGGCCCCCCTCCAGCCATGTCCTGTGCGTGTTTGCCCTTGGGAACAGGTGCCCGCGGCGCCTAAAAGTCGTGTTCTGCGCATGACCTCAAGTAGGGCTACCCGCCCAGTTAAGCCTTGCAGGTGAAAGTTGACTACGGTGTGCATGTCTTACGGTTCCTTGGTTTTTAGCCTTCTTTAGATGTGTGCGCTCACGGTGGCTTTCTGCTGGTCCTATAACGTGGGAATCGCGGGAAATGAGAAAGGAGTGCAGAAGGCCATTAACTCGGGTACTTCTATCTGAGTTCCTCTTTTTTTTAATTCCTGGATATGGCGCTGCCGTTGCTTCTTATGTAAAATGTTAGCGCCTGTAAGGGTCCATGATTGCAAAATGGGCCGGTAATTTTATTGTTTCTCTGTAAGTGCTTTACCTAGCCTTAAGTGTAAGGGGACGTACAGCCTCTTCTGCTGCACGAGAAAATAAAAAATAAGATTGCTGATTCAGTAAGGCGAACTTTAATTATGTATAGTACATTGTAAATCACATTATTCAGATTTTTCACTGATCTGATGGTAGTTCGTGTGCCGTGATAATGTCGATAACATCAGATTGCTGCGACATATTATTGTAAACGGGCTAAATTCTCAGAGTTCTTAATCAAGTGAGATGTTATTTCACGAAACTCGCACTGCGTCGCACTCTTGAAAGTTTACTTATTACGCCCGCACTTCCCAAAGACACTATATGAGCGCCCTGCAGAACAATAGTGTTGCAGTGTCTTAGGTCACCGTGAATATCGCAGATCAAAGGAATTTCTTTCTTGAATTCTTTGGCATATTGGGGCGTTACTTCCTGCGCTTAATGTTCATAAGCATCACGCGACTACCCACGACAAATTACAGCCGTGTGCAACAACTTAACGCTTGCGAGGAAACACATATGTCGCCTTCATGAACCACGTTATTCACACAGAGTCGGAGTCACGTGCTTCTGGTGAAGCAAAAGTGAACACATCGACAATTTTTTGTCCAACAAGGATGAGGAGTCAACGTCGGGTATAGAACAAGGAAGAGTCGTGTGCGTTCCTCAGGTACTGCAGTTACTAATATTGGCCATCTCCCGCAACTACCAAAAGGGTAATTTAGTCGTGAAGTGTTTGACATTTAGTTTTCCTTGTTTTAACCAGGCTAGCATCTCCCGAGTCGCCAATGAACTATTCTCTTTCTCTAGCTTTTTTGGGTTTTGCTTCTAAGTGCTGACAGTCTATGCTTTCTATAAGATTATGTAATTGTTATTTATTTATTCAACTTTAGTGTTCTTTACATAACTTTGTGTAACTAGGAAGAGGCTAGGAAGGTGCGTGAGCTCGAATTTCGTTTTTCCGCATATTATGGAACTATCATCTGGCGACATTATGTTCCTTCCACACCGGCAGTGAACAGGAAGTGAGTGGCACTATTAACTTCAAAATACCCCTATAAAAAGGTCGGAAAACTTATAAGAAAGAAGGTAACAGTCGGGCATAACATTTGTAAATGATACACAATATATAGGAACATAATGTTTGTAAAGATTAGCGTGAATTAATAGTTAGAGTAATTAATAAAAATTGATTCAGTGGCGGACGGTGTCCCTGTCAGTGAAAAAAAAATGAACCTATTTCCTTGCCCCTGTTTTTTCGTCGATGTCGTGATAAAATCTACTTTCCCGTCATGTAGTATCTTCTTGCCTTCGTTTTTTTTTCTCTCTTTTCTTTCTTTACAACTTAGTAAGGGTGCAGTTGTACAGCCAGAATAGTTTCTTCATGATTGGTCCCTTAGCGTGTATACGTTAATGAAATGAAAGAAAAATAAGATTGGAGCCCTTCCTTCAAAACAGTTCACTTTATGTCCTGCCTAATTGGGTCTCTCTTTTTAGCAGTTTGCAGGCGAGTTAAAGTTTCCTTCCCTTAACTGAAAGAAGCCCACGCTACTCTGAATTTCCCCGAGGGATCTTTTTATCCGTGCTCCGACTCCATGCGATGAGAGATCCACGAGTCTGTGCGCTCCGGTTAAGAAGCATGCTGAAGCATAAGGTTTAAAAGTTTGAGTTAGAGCACGTTCGTTGTCACAGAACTTCATTAGCTAATAGGTTCCCGTGCGTCCCCACGTATATACGCCCATAGTTCAGAGTAAAGAATGAAACCTTCATGCTATTCTTCGTCTCCAACAACAAGAACAGGGTGAGTGAACCCTTGCGCGGCCCGTTACGTCTTGGCGTCACTATACTTTTCTTCTCTCTTTCTTCCGGATCGTTTACTCTGTCGCAAAATAAGCCGTGACTCCGTGAAGCACAACAGGCCGTAAAATATGGCTCAGTAGCGACATTTCGAATGTTCGAAAAGAGGAACCCCCCAAAAAATAAAGCTGAAACGGCACAAAATCCTCCGCATAGATGTCGCTTACAACAACAAAGGGACGGGGGGCGCAACTTTCCTGAGGACAAGACATCATTTTCCCGACCTCACTCAGTGCGCGCGCAACAGTCCAGAAGAATTCACCCCACTTCTTCTTCTATGGGCGTCGTCTGCTATATAGCAGACGACGCCCACAGATCCAGCAGATGACAAAAGCAGACGAGCATTGCCCGAGAGAGCAGGCGGCATATAAAGCGAGCCGTAAAGAAAAAGAACCAGACGAGAAGAGTCCTTCCTGTTTCCTTTTCGCGTTCTTCCAGCGTCATTCCTTTCACGATGGGACGATGGGAACAAAAATAGTAAAACGCAAATGGATTTTAAAAAAAATAAATAGGAGGACTGTAGGGGGCGCAGCATAACATACGGCAACGAGGGCTTCTTATCTTTGAGTGTATGGAGAAAGAGATGCTTCGTGGCTGCGGTGAATTTTGGGTTTCGAGATTTTGCGCCTTCCTTTCATCTCGGAAGCGTATGCGCGCTGTTCGTGCCCACAGGACTTGTCTCGCACAAAAGGCTTGATTCTTTCTCTTTTAACCGGCCCGGGGGCAGTCAAGTTTTAAGAGTTACCCGCTTAAGGAAACCTTGAATGAAGAAGGAGATTCTTTGTAAAGCACTATGACCGGAACGCAAAGAGACGTAATAAAGAAAGCTGCAGCTCCTGTAGATTTTCTTTTTTCTCTAATTTAATAACACGCTGTTATTCTACTTAATTTCTTTTTTGTCTCGCAGATCTCGTTATGTGACTCTCAACCGCCTGCACTTGAGAGGCAACTAGAAATGGGAACGGTGGGGAACGGCGACGTTTGGTTAAATCAGAAAATACGCGGAATGGATAAAATATTCGTGTAACCTTTTATTTATGAAATATCTTTATTAAGATACTTACATTTCGGCTGCGATTCTACCTGTCTGCTCCGATGTGGTGTTCGTACGTCAAGTCCAGAATAGCAGAATGTCACATCCAAGAAAACCTTCTTGAAGATTATTTGTTTCAAACTCAGGTTTTCTTAAACTTCCTTGTTTCCGATAATGGGTTTACCGAATTCTTCTCTAGTCACTGCGCTCACAGAACATTTGAAGCAACACTGCCAACAGGTGTGCATCTGCTGAAAGAGTTTCAAAGGACAAATCCAACGCGACCCCATGAAAGCTGCAACACAATGTCGTCGGCGTTATGGAATTGATTTTCCTTAATTTCGTGTCATTATGCCAATAATTATTCTTCCTTTGTATCTTTGATTTTATTATATTAATCTGGTTTATCTTCATCATTTTCAACTTGGATCGACTTAGTTATTTTTAACAATTATTGATCGAGAGCGCGTTGTTCTGTAATTCTGCGCCTGCTATCCTATTATAGGGCTTCAACGTTTCCCATTTGCTTCCAGTAGGCATCGGGGTGTTTAAATCTGTGCCCTGTATTGGCGCGGCGATACGAGGTATTTACGTATCATCGGTCCAGTTCCCGCCAAAAGTAATTATTATCTGTTCTGAGAATGTAGCTCTGGGCTCATGGCAAGGGACTGTGTTGAGGGTTGACGCGTCATCGGGTACGCTTTTGCCCTTCACTTAAACCCGAGGCAGTAGCAAGAATGCGTTGCCGTCCTTCTTCTTTTCTTTCTTTTAACAGTGAGGTCTTGGCCAAAGCATAAACCGGGCAAAAACTATCATCGCCATTAGTTCTGCTCCCCATGAGTACCCCTACTTCTATGTAGTGTCCAATGCGCCGCGTTCGCACGCGCGCTTCTTTATTCTCTTGCGCTGATGTCCTCAGCTCACTACTCCACTGGCAAAACAGCGGCTGGCGGGTGCACGTGCAAGCAGAAGAAGACAAAGACTGTTTTCGATGGAGGTGAAAATGCTAAATGCCCGTGTACTGTGCGTTGTCGGTGCGCGTTAAATAACCTCAGGTGACCAAAATTTCCGGAGATCTCCACTACGGCTCTTTTCTTATATCTGTCTCTTTCACTCCCTTTCCCCCACCCTCACGGACGCTTAGCCGTGCTCCCTACATGGCCTGCAGAAATTAGCTTCCTTGCCTCAACCGAACCACAATATATATATATATATATATATATATATATATATATATATATATATATATATATATATATATATATATATATATATATATATATATATATATATATATATAAATATATATATATGCGTGAGGAAGCGCTCTATAGGCAGCGTGCGTAGATTTGTCCGGCACACAACGTCTCGTAAAGCTATGCATTCGTTTGTGCACAGCTTCGCGCCATAACAGCATGCGTACTCTAGTAGCATCCAAACAGCTCCTAGATTAGCATAAGCATGCACAGTGGGGTACAGCAAAGGGGTGGGACGTCGTCTGGCGGAGGCTACGCGTGGCGCGTCCGCCATAGTCTATGGTTCGAAGCGAACGTCGTTACGCTGAACTCGGTGCAGCACTTTGAGAAGCGTTCTCTGGGCTTCCCAGTCCTTCGCGAGGCGTTTCCCGAAGCCTAGAGCCACGATGGAATGCGGCTGTGCGGTAGACAAACTCGGTTCAGCCATGTGGCCATCAGCTTTGCTCTTTCGCTAGGCTTGCGCTATTAGTGCAAGCTTCTAATTTTTATTGTAATTCACATAAATACTGTAACTTAGCACTACGCTGAGGTAAAGAGCGTGAGAAGCGGGCCGAGATCATGAGTGGCTAGTCTTTTCCCTCTTGTGTAGCGTGACACAGAATGTCACATTAGAGGCCGAGAGCCAGGGCCCCTAAAGCGCGCCGAATTTAAAATACCTTCTACCCACTTTAATGCGAGTTACCAGTTTATATCTTTACTGATTTGTTCCTCAGTCATTTGATTGACTGAATCATTGATTGATTGATTGATTGATTGATTGATTTCATGGGGTTTTCCTCTAAAATTGACGATAATATTATCAGAGAAGCCCTAGCGGAGAACTCCGGAAATTTCGACCACCTCGGATTCTTTAACGTGCAGTGACATCGCCCAGTACACGGGCCTCAACATTTCGCCTCCTTCTAATTGCAGCCGCAGCGGCCGGGATTCAATCCTGCGAACTTCGATCGGATTAGTCGAGTTCCGTAATTACTGGACAACTGTGGCGGGGTGTTACGTGAGTGTGCTCCACAGATCACCCCTGAATCATCAATTTGGCACGCAGCGTTTGCTTGCTTGAGTGAAGGCAGAATTGGCCAATCCCTGACCAATCTCAATTCTCTGATTGGTAGTCATTGCTTGACATGCAGAACTGACAATTCAGGGAGGATGAAAAGGAATAGTATTTCGTATTCCATTTTGTGGTATAGGCTCCAATGACTTTCATTCATTCATATGAATTTCCAATTTAAAAACCTTTGCGAACTACCGCGGTTCGCCAAAACTTTGATGCAGTCAGACAGAGGCGCATCATAAGGCACACATGTAATTCTACTTCTGTGTTATACAAAAAGGGCTGGAATGAGCCAACTGTCTGCAACATTGCCCAAAGTCAGATTCTTCAACGCTCAATTGAAAATACGCTGGTCGCCCATCACCATAATCCACCATAACCACCATTGACATGGTGGTTTTTGTGGTGGACATGGTGGTTACATGGTGGTTGCATGGTGGTTACATGGTGGGTGATATTTTGTGCTTCATTAAATGCACACCTAATTGGCTGAACGCGCCCAATCCTCTTTTACACTTGCGCCCATTTACGTCGCAGTTATGGCGACGGAAATAAAGCATCAAATCACAACACCAAACGAACACTGAAGGTTCCTTCTCTTAATCAGAGAAGACGGCTACCTTGTACATTACTCTCGCTTTTCTGTGCTTTTTTTTTTGTCCACACAATAGTAAACAACTATAAAGAGGTGCAAAGAGGCCTGGATGGGCTCAGCCAAATAAATGTGCATTTAGCGAGGCACATAACATCAATCACCATCTAACCACCATGTCCGCCATAAAAACGACCATTGAGTTGGTGGTTATGGTGGATTATGGTGATGGGTGGCAGGCGGATTTTCAATAGGGTATCCATCGTTCTCCGGTGTTTGTAGTGCACGAGAGAGCACAGTGGGTCCGATAATAAAGGTCCACTCTGCTCAAAACAAGTGACCGCTCTAGCGTATATATAATAATTACTATATTTCCATGTGATAGTCTGTTCAAGCTTTCATCGCTGGTGTTGTCCCACATCGAGGCCGTGTTTCAGGTCGGCTTACGCGGACCTGAAACACTGCTTCGAATCGCAGCCTGTATTCCTTACAATGCACCGCGATTAATGTCGTATCCGCATTCATGTCTAGAAGAGAGGTCCAGTGTGCTTCATATAAATACACTCCTTCCTGCAGCCAGTGTAGCGAGAGTTTTTCCTTGATATAACACGACGCCAAACCAGAACTCGAGCTCGAAACACATTCTTCGACGTTAACGAGACAATTCTTCACGGGAGCCAGTCTACAAGATGTCATAAACCATCGGGTTTCTTCTTTATTTTGTTTTTATCTTGGCAACAACACGCGTGCTATTTCGCCACCAATTGGTCATCGCGCCGAGGCGATGGTATATACGTATACAATGTCACACACGCTATTGCAGTCCAACCAATAAACTAGCCACAGAAAAAATATGTAGCTATGCGATACTTGGCAGATAATAAAGTACCGATGTGCCCGCTGTGGCGACCGACTGTTCTACGTGAAAACATCGCGGGCACGTAATACAATTCCGGACATTGAGCGATTGGCCGTAGCGCCGTGTCGTTGATTGATGGCACCCCTCACGGGAGCCGTGGAAGCGAGCCCCGCGTTATACTGTAGGTGTACAACCGTGAGATCCACGTATCGTGTCAAGTGTGCGTGGGCCGCTGTAGTATTCGTCGGCTGAAGAAGAAGAAGAAGAAGAGCTAAAGTTAATGACAAACGAAGACGAAGAAACGGCGAGCCGTTCAATAAATGGAGGCAACCGTCCGTTGCAATGTTTGGGGGGCTGGTCAGTTGCGTACGACCGGCACCACTCTGACGACGAGTTAACGGTTCGTTCTTTATTTTGTTTTTGTTTTATTTGTTTTACGCTGACCACTCACTCGATGGGTGCGTTTGGACCGCTTCGTGCCTGGAGTTTGATTTTCCAATATCGAGCGCGACAGAGCGTGAAAGGGCGTTTCGAGTGAGCTTGGTGCGCGAGACGTTGTTTTTTTGACTGTGATGCCTTGTGAGGTTTACTTGCTTGTGCTGTGGTGTAGCTCTGGGCAGGGCTGGAACGCGTGAATTTTAACGCTGCTGCGTTAATACGGTGTGCGGGCTGGGTGTACTCGTCCGCGAAGTTTTTGACCCCGGCGTCAGGAGTGAGTGATGCGGAAATAAAAAGAAATGAATTCAGTGTAGGAAAACGCGGGATTTTCATACGTAATGTTTCGATGACTTCGATGACTTTGGGATGATGCGCGTGTCCATCGTGCGAAAAAAAAAATGGTGCGGAGGAAACTGTAATTTGATTTTGCAATTTTCTGCACCTATCGATATTGCGTGGCTGGATACCGCTTAATAAGGTCTCGGTAGGAATGCTAGACGTTTCGGGAGTTCGAAACCTGTCTCTCATAGATGTGTTCCTATTTAGTTTTTGACGGAGGTGTATCATGAAGCACTACGCTGGGTAGACTTGATTATTGTGCCGTCCGTGGTGTTAAATGGTCCCCAATAAACTTCCAAACAGGAAGGAGGTATTTATTTGCATTTCATGTGGTACAGAAGGTTAGCAAGAAATACCAAAGCAGCCCTCATTACGGCCTCATCAGTGGACACCAAAGCAAGCAATAGACAGGCGTGCTTTAGCATCACTGCCGTGGTTCACTTCAATTTACTTTGCAGTCGTTAACAAAGAGAAATGCAGAACTGGTTAAATTGGCCGCATTAAGATGATTGCTGGAAAAGAATGCGGGCTAGACTTTTTCTGTAAAAATATAATATACACCATGCTGTTAACGCCAGCAAGGGAGCGCGACGTCACAGGACACGTTTTATTGTTTCATGTTTCATCAATGTAAATAGACTAGATGCTCCAGAAACTTTCCATGGTTTGTTTTAAGGTCCTATAGAACATAAGTTCCATAGCACTTAATGGATAGTAGGACATAATGTTCTACTATCCAAATTGTGAGACTATGGTATTCGTGGCTAGCTCATGATCTTGTGAAGTGCTAACTTTGTAATAAAAAAACAATGTCTTAAGGTAGGTGACTTGGCATCTCCTACTACTACTGTGAGACATGGGGTACCTCAGGGCTCTATTCTAGGGCTTTTGTTGTTTATACTTTATAACAACGATGTATGTGATGTGCGTGATTCATCAAAATTATTCATGTATGCCGATGACCCCGACGTATTCTTTCCCGCACCAAATTTAGGAGCTTAAACAGTACAATAAACAATTACCTAATTAACTTCAACGGTGGCAAAGCTCCAATAGATTAACTTTAAATGTTAATAAAACTAAATATATTATATTTAAACCACACAACAAAAAATGCGATTTTGAAGGCCCGCAGGCTCGGGTAGGCAGCTTTAAAGGTGACGTCAAAAACACAGGTTGGCTCGCGTGGGATTTCGCTAAAATATTTTCAAATTCATTTCCAGGAAAACTAAATGACTTTCAACCGCCTGGCTTGACACAAATTATTGCAATATCAAGAGAAAACACATTGGAAATTTCACTGAGAGCAGTGGGCAACGAAAAATCGCCGGAGTTGCCCTTATAAAAGAAGGCGGCATTTGTGGGCGCCGTGGCTTTGGGACAAGGATCGCGCTTTCTTCTCCCGGTACCAGCTTGCACACGGCTAGTGTCTTTGGAAGAGTCAAAGGAGCAGCTTTCGACGCTATATTTGGCAATGTGGTGACCCTATAAATACCGTAGCGACGCGAGGGTCGCCGTGAGGACTGCGATGCGTAGCAAGACCGGCTCCTCTCTGTCTACGTACTCTTCAGCTCCCTCTCCTTTTTTTTCTCCCTCTAGGTGTCGTTGTTCCTGTAGCTCTTCGTCACTGCAATCACATTCTCTCTCCTTCCTCGCCTTGCGTACAGATCGTCTTAATGAGTTATTGTCGGCAGCTGCTCGCACGTTCGTCTTCGAGCAGCGTACTTTGGGGACGCGTGCACCATCTCTTCGGTTCTACCTTCTCGCATTCGTCATATAAATAGTAAGAAATGAACTGAAATCTGCTTACCTCTCGGATAATTGGCGTGGTTGCCACTTCCGGCTACCTTAATCAAAGAGGCGGTATGATTTGTTTAATTCCCATGGATCCAAGGTAGCACGTGGCATGCATTTTCAGCAATGACATAACCGAAGAGCTACAAGCCAAGAGTGACTTTGGCTTGTGGTTGTATGCTTTGTAATATAGGAAGTTCGGGCTGCCTACCAATGTGAATACCCAGTTGCGTGCACTATCGCATTGACACTCCAGGCGCACTTCTGTCGTCATCGTGGTGTTCTGTACGATGTAATGTAACACGAATCGAAATTTCAGCGACCCTTAGGCTTCTCCTTTAAGAGTGCAATGCAGTAGCACGAGCGCCATATAGCGGATGTTGATGCAGGCAAGCCTACTTGGACCGGCGATTCCTGTGTTAGCGCTGTCCGGGCGTGCTCCTGTTGGCATGGTAGAAATGCTGGAATAGGGGTGTGTATTCGAACTTCACCGTAGCAGAATTGTTTTGTAGCACGATGAATAACTATTCGAAATAAGAGAATTGCTTTCTATTCCTTTCATATAGCAGTCCGAGATATGGGTGGCAGCGGCGGCTACACATTTCCATGCAGGCGAAATGTTCAGGCCCTTGTTCTGCGCTATGTCAGTGCTCGTCAAAGAACAGCAGGTGGTCGAAATTTCCAGATGCCTCCAATACGGCGTCGCTCATAATCATATCCTGGTTTTTGGAGTTAAAACACCAGAAATTTTTGTTATTATTAGGGATAGGTGGATGGTTCAGAACTTTGTTAAGTTCATTTAAACGCGTCCGGGCCCCTAAATGATCAGGAACCCCCTTGCCGACATCTATAGGCAAGCCCTGTCATGTCTTTATACCAGCCACGGCTGGTCAACCGAGTAAGTGGCCCGAAGAGCGGCCTCCCATGAGGAAAAGGAAAGGTTGGGGATGGGTTCTACCACCATTGTCTTATTGCAGCTCCACAAATAGTGGAAGAGATCTGCCCAGGACTCTTGGCATGTAGTGCATTGCGAACTGATGAGTCCAAAGTAAAATAAACATGTCCTATAGGGAGAAATAAATACATTGGTATGGATCGGGCGCCAGATTGCACTCTGATAGTGGGTCAGTGAATGGTGTGGGGGAAGTAGCTCCCGCCTACCTTTCCTCTAATATGTTGTAATCTAGTGGTAGGTGTATTTCCGCTTTCCAAGTTCTTCCATGGGGTTGGGTGTGTTCTTCCGGGGTCCTGATGGGGAGGCTTCGAACCAGCACATTAATGCGCTCATTGCCGGGGACACGCTCCTGCACAGGCACCCAAGTGACAGCTAGCGGAAATGGTGCCTGGAAAATATTCCCCATGGCACCACACTATACGGGTGCCGTCGCTACTTCCCTTCTCGTTCTCAGCGCGACCACCGCGGTAGCCGTAGCCTTGAACACCACTACTATGCTCGTTTACTTCGTGATCCCTCGTGAAATCTCACGCAACCTAGGAGGCCGTCAAGGAGAAGGAGGAATGAAGCGTCAAGACCACAGTGTGCTCTTGACGTTTCCTTCCCTTCTTTTGTTCGGCTGCCACACAGGAAACGTGGGTTCGATCACTGCCGTGACGGTCGCATTTTCGATGGAGGCCAGAATGCCAGAGGCCCATGTGCTGTGCGTTGTCGGTGCAGGTTAAAGAACCCCAGGTGGTCAAAATTTCCGGAGCCCTCCACTACGGCTTTTCTCTCCTCTCTGTGTCTCTCACACCCTTTCCCCTACCCCCCACGGACGCTTAGCCGTGCTCTCGACATGAGCTGAAGAAATTAGCGTCCTTTCCTTAACCGAACGATCATCATCATCTTCTTCTTCCTCCTCCTCTTCTTCTTCTCCTTCAAAGCTAGTGGCATGAATGAGGGACAGCGCTGCAATGCCGTTCACTTTCGCACTGCCGTCGCTTGCGTTCCTGTGCTAGCGCAACGTCTTGAGCCTCCTATGTCTTCCACTACTTCACAGCGCGAACTCGAAGCATTGTAGTGCTTTCGCCTTAATATACTGAACGACCGTGGCTCGGTATACATATGCATATTAAATTTTAAAGGCAGTGTCTAGCGCTCGGAAAACTCGTGCAATTCTGGGGAAGATTAGAGGATCGTTTCTTACACTAGCATAATCGAGCATACTTCAACTCCATAAAAATAAAAATATTTCTTATCTTTGCTCTGAGAGTCGCCACAAGATAGCCGGTGCAGCCATTGTCAGGGATGTGTAAGAAACTCCCAAGTGTAACGACAAATGAAGTAATCATGCAGGTTTTTTTTTTCCCCTGTATAAAAGTAATAATTCATTTCCTAGTCATAGTTTAAACACATCTGGCACCGTTCCTTCGCGACGGTGAGTAATTTTCGCTTTGAAATTAATGTTCCAGGTACACAGTAACCAGAGTTGCCGGCAGCCCTAAACATGCAGAAACGATGGCCGCTAAGATCGAAAAATTTCTGCTGACTTTCCAGCGAAGCCACTGCAAGCCACTTCGAATGATACGCAATCTATTGCGATAAAACAGCAGGAATATTTTAAGGACGGCATAAAGTTCCTCTAACCGTGTAAAGCGTGGACAAGGCATGGACGAGTGCAATACACAAAATTCAGACATTGCTACCGGTAACAATCGATGTAGCAGCTTACCAAAATCAAGCCTCTGTTATGAACGAATGTCGTAAACCATTCAGTGTGCATCGCACCGAAATACGGTAGCACAGTAGAGCTTTTCATACAAATGGCACAGACCGAGTCTAAATGCTTTCTTGCGCGTGTAGAAAAATTTATCATGCCACATGCGATTAACAGCGGCGGCATCGCAACATAACGTTTTCATACAAGATCTTCAGTTACGAGTATCAGAACCCACAGTTCAGTCACATAGATACAACATATGCATGCAACGTGTGCACAGCTGTTCTTCAGGTTCACAAAAAGGTAAGAATGGGCAGCCACGCAGGAAGCATCAATATAGGTGCGAGTAGCTTACGGAAACCAGGCAGGCTGTAATAGAAGCTTCACGCGTTTATCAGAGACCAGAGCGCTTGTCCTGTGGTCTTCGTTTCTTCGTCGTCTGTGTTCCTTTGCGCTGTTACTTCTTTGCTCTAGACCAACAGGAGGAGGCAATACCAACGCTAAAGGCATTGTTCCTGACCTAGAAAGAAGAGTTTTGTGTTTAGAGCAAGAGGGTGATCGTACCCTGCTGTATCGGAGAGCTGTTACCACTGACCACATGCGCGTTTTGCTTGTTCAGAAAAATTTATTATGTCACAGACGATTAATGCCGATAACAATACAACAGAACGTTACAACATTACAGCACAACGTTTTCACCCAAAACATGACACATCAAATTGCGAGTATCACAAGACAGAGTTCTGTCACATCTACACAACACAGGAATGCAGCGTGTATAATGGAGCGTTCTATATATCCACACACACATATACAAACGAGTAGCTACAAACAAAGAAAGTACCAATCAGGTGCGAGTATGTAAACCTTATAAATACACGTGACACTGCTGCCAACGACAAACCATGCATCAGCCTACCAAAACCAGGCAGGCCGAAAGATAAACTTCACGCGTTTATCAGAGACCGACAGAAAGGGGCAAGGCCAATGCCGTAAAACGCAAACACGCCGCGAAAGTTCATGGTTTGTACCCTTCCCGCTCCCTTGTTCGCCCTATTTATCAAATAAAGTTTACCCTCCTCCTCATGGTTTGTACAGCATAAATGAAAGCGCCCGGAGTTTTCATCTGTGTCCATTCCGTCCCCCGTTTAGCGCAGCCTTTCCTCAAATATTTTGGCCTTTTCTTGCGTTATGAAAAGCACCAACATGCTCAACTTAAGAATTAAACGTTTTGTCAAAGATTTACCTTCACACTTTTAGTAGAAAGCTGTCAACCATTCTCGGGCGGCGAGGATCAAGGCAGTATTTCCACTCCAATATGGCGCGATTCGCCGCGTTGCTATACAAAGGCAATGATGATGATGATGATGATGATTGTGGTTCGGTTAGGAAAGGACGCTAATTTCTGCAGCCCATGTAGGGAGCACGGCTAAGCGTCCGTGGGGGTGGGGGAAAGGGAGTGAAAGAGATAGAGAGGAGAGAAAGGCCGTAGTGGAGGGCTCCGGAAATTTAGACCACCTGGGGTTCTTTAACGTGCACTGACAACGCACAGTACACGGGCCTCTGGCATTTTATCATGCGTTTCATTATTGGCAAGCTTTTTAAGCGCTTTTTTATATTTCTAGTCGATGGATGTTGCAGACGCTACCTTGATTTGACATTCAATTTTTTTTTTTAGATGCGAAGCTGCTTATAATCGGGGCTAAAACCCTTAGATCTTTTTTCCGTTTTTATTCGGGGCTATGTCACTCACTCCCTCCATCCATCCATCCGCCGTCTGGCGTCCACACCCTCACTGCGCATGCACACCCTGATCTCCCTCCTCTCCTTGTCTCATCTCCTCTCCTCTGCGAACGGCGCGCGTTGGCTATAGGAACGCTCTTTCTTCGATGAACGCTTTACCAGCTCGCAAGGAACGAGAACTCACCCTCGCCCGCGAGAGACAACGCTGACGCAGGCAGCGTCTGCTAGCGTCAAACCGATGCAAACACGACACCTAGTCAAGCCGATGCAAACGCGGCGTGCACCCCCCGTGCTGCTTCGCATCGCCTCATGGTTCCCTCTAGCGGGAGATGGCGTAATGTAGCCCGGCTCTGTACGCTGACAAGTAATCAATGTTCAGAACAAGGAGGATGAATTGTTCGGCGACTAAGAAGCCTCCATTCTTGAGAAATCCGTATGGATTTGCTTGCACTTTTGTGCTACGAGCGGGTGGGTACTAATTTTCCCTTTCATGAGGTTGTACATGATGGAAGAAAAAAAATTGTTGATATCGATGAAGAACAGCGAATACCGCTAGCGCCAATGCGTCAACCATTGGTCTTTGTTAAACTTCAAGAGGGCAACAACTTACTCCCTTCCATAAGGAAATTGCAAAGCAAAGATGCGGTTGCTCTGACGCATAGAGATCCGCTTGGCGGGATATTGGCTTTTCGGCGTTTTCAACAATTCTTTGTCGATTTCAACGATGTCCTGTTGAGGAGTACATGACGCTGTATAAAAGAAAGTGTCCCATAGTGACTATGGTGCGGACCAGCTCCCGACTGTAGCGTATTTTCCTGCTATGATTTTTTTGCTCGTCTGCTCTCCTGTCGCGGAATGCGTTCTCGGCTTCACATTGTACTACATAGTCACCTAGTTGTCCATTGACTAGTGATAGTGAAATATTGTGGAACAGACATACGGAATGGAAGCTACTAAGCAAAAAGTTGCGTGATGCTTAAAGCTTCGTTTTTAAGACTGGAACGATGTAGTGGCATTGGATTCCGCCTGCTTCGCCTCCTCGTAACATAATTATGTTTTCAGGCACTTTCCAATTAGTCACAGCCATCACGTGTGTAGGTGTTAAGTCGCAGTTTATGATTGTTCTCTTGAAATGCCACGGTAGCCACGGTAGCCAAGACATGGTTCCTGAATTATCAGGGCGACTTCTGCGATTGGTCTTCTTTCAAGGAACAACAACGGCGGATACCTTTGGCACGCCCATGGTTCCGACGACGCTTTATTCCGCGAAGCCAAGATCGTGCCTACGGAGAAGACGTACGAGGCAATGCCTGATGATGGCTTTGCATAGGTGATCGAATCAGTGCCTACGCTATAGATTTTTGAGAAATTGTTTTTTTTTTTTTACTTAGCCATCAGTTCCATGGCGGATGGTTTGCGTGGTCGGGTGCTTCGTTCGAGAAACATTCCGGTAGCTCGAGCTTATTATTACCGCCTTGGAGGCCTATGCCAACACCAGGTTTCCTGCTGCACTAGCTCCTTTAATCTTGTCGCGTTCAGACCTGTGCTAACTAATAGTGAATTCCTATGGCAGATCTGGAGCAAGTTTTTTTTTTTTTGCTCCGCGGCCGAGAATTTGAATTCCACTGGCGGATCCCGAGCAAGTTCGCAAGTTCCACTGGGCAATTTGGGGCAACTTGCTTCTCGACGGAGCGCTCCGCGTTGATCCGTCTCGTAGAGCCGGATTCTGCCGGAACTCCAGCTATACGGTGTCGTCATTTCCGGATCAGCCGAACACTGCGATTTTTAGCGTTTTTTTTAAAGCGCTGTCTGATAATCGTGGGCTGTTTGTTCACATATTTTGGAATGGCATCGTTCGACCTTACAGGGGACTGCTCCTCGCTCTGAGCAACACCAAGGGTTCTACGTCGGAAAGCAGCAGCAGTAGTAGCGAAGAGTCGCACGTGCTGTATGAAACGTTATTTAAGGAGCTGTTTTCATAGAGACCATGCAAACGCCTCAAAATGCTCGGCTACGTCGAAGAAGTAATACACGCGTACTCGGAGAAAGAAGAGGTATGCATACTTTTGTGCGAAGTCTAACGTAGTCCGACGTAAGGCTGGCAACATGGGCAACCGGATGCGTGCGACAACTTCCGCTGTAATCCCTGCCGGAGCGAGTTTATTTTTCGCTGGCTGATGGAGATCGGATCACTCCGCGACGGATTTTGTTGCTCCGTCGTTGATTCGTCACACCGCTCCAGATCCTCCAGTGGAAATCACTATAATTAGCTACCGGCCTTGCTGATAGTTCACCCAAAAGTGCTAGCTTAGCGGCTAAGGGGTTGGCTTGCTAACCTGGAAGTCGATCGAATCTCGGTCACGCCATTTCGTTGTAGGCGAAATGCAGAAAATATATATGCACTAGCATTCAGGTGCACGTTAAAGAACCCCGGGTGGTCAAAATTATACCGCATTTTTCTCCTACGAGGCGTGCATGTCATGATCACATAGTGGTTATGGCACGCGAGAACCTCGTATTATTAACAGTCCTCCCTACGCGTTCGTATGTTGAACGGCTTACCTTGCTTACCTGTATGTAGTAAAGTGCTTCATTTTGACGCAATGGAAATCCAGCCGGGCAATGTTTGCTTTTAGCCGTGTATTATAGGCCAATTCTCTGTATTGTCCTAAATAAATAAATAAATAAATAAATAAATAAATCTCCACGATGTATTTGCAATTGCCAGTGCGTTCTTCGCCAGTTTTGTGCCCTGACCTTCAATATCATTTATGCTTCCGCTTTTCGCCTCATCGACCAGAAACCAGCACTGTCCGAATCCGCACCTCTGCGGTTTTACTAGCTTGCTGTTTCGCCCAGGGCCGGGCCATCAACAGGGCAGCTCACGCAGCGGCGGAAAACCCCCCGAGGTGCAGCACGGTGAAGAAGAGCATCGGTGTGGAGGAGAAGGAGGGTAGTGGTGACGGTGCTCGTAACGAGGCAAGCAGACAGCGTGTCTGGCAGGCGAGCGACGTGTTCTCGCCGGTCTCGTGGGCGCGATCCCGGCACAGCCAAACTAGCAGGCAGGCAAGGCGGCCGACGAGCCAGAGTCTCGAAGTCTCCTCTTTGTCGCGTCTCATATTTTTGTCTCTGTTTCTTAGCTGCTTTCCCTCACCCTCCGTGTGATGGAGAGACACTGGTGGCATGGGACGCTAGCGTATTTTTAGCGAGGTGCGTGGAGCGGGTGTGGAGGAGCAGGACAACGGGAGAGTGCAGGATCCACAGAGACAGGACGGGAGAACCAGGCTGGGGCTCGGGAGCCTATGATGCTCCTGTGCTCGTAGCTCGACGACGGAAAGGCAAACGTGAAGATACGTTCTTGCACGTGGCATACTTACCCGTTCATTTAGCGGTACTGGCCTGCAATTGTTTTGCTCTGTGAGACGCAGTTGCTTGTTGAGGTAGCTGTCCTGTGCGCAGCTGAAATTCACTTTGTGGTATCCTTGTTGCTACCCTTACAAAAATGCCATATATGGCGGTATCACGAATTGGCCATATCGGGCTATATATGGCTCATCCATGTATATGGGGCCGTATCTTCCCAAATCGTGATACAGGCATATGTGGCAATACAACACCTACAGGAAAAACGACACGCATTAAGAAAATACGGACACATATGGACACGTGTCATATATGGTCATATATGCGTATATGGCCAGATATGCCTATCTGGCTATATATGGCACGTGACATATATAGCCGTATACTCGTATATCGCCAGATATGCAAATCTGGCTATACGTGGCACGTGTCTATATTATATGTGGCCGTATTTGACCGATACATGCCACAGTCATTCGTGGCATTCTTCATGTAGGCCTGTTATTGCCAGGTATGCCTCTATCACGATTTGAGCACGTACGGCCACATACGGACACAGCCCTATATAGCCAGATATGCCCAATTCATGATACCGCCATATATGGGATTTTCGTAAGGGCATGTCATTGCGTGCGCCTCGTTGCTTTGCGTGAAGTAGAATCCACCTTCGTGCGATCTCGTCTGTCCAGTGATGAAGCGGCTTGCTCGCCTTCTTTCCCGCAGCCAATCAGCGCGCACTGAAGACGACACTTCGGATATCGCCAAAAGCGATGGTCTCCGAATGCGGTCCCACTTGCCCATTTAAAAGGACCTCGAGTGATCGAAAATTATCGGAATAAAATTTGTAATTGAATTTGCATATCTCTGTACAGCACAGTAATTCGTAACTACCTGCTTCAGTTTTAAAGTTTTAGCGTTCAGGAGGTTGTGTGACAGGAAATAGGGCATCGGTGTGGCCGCAGGCGTCCAGGGCGCAAATAATAATTTCAAACTACCACCGTGGCAACCCGGAGCACCCGACCAAGCAAGCCGTGAGCCATAGCACAGGTACTTTCGTCAACAAGATTGAATTCATTAAAGGAAAATTCGTCGCAAAAATCATAAACTACTCCTCGAGTACAACCTACGCACGAGATATCTCGAACTTCAATTTGAATGTACGACAAACGATAATTCTGTTATGAAGAACCTCAAATAATCCGAGCATTTTGCAGAGGATGCGCTAATTTTGATGAATATTCTATGAGAAGGCGATGCGACCGGAGATGATGATTAAATCTCTGCCGTGACGGTCGTATCATTTTCGACGGAGGCGAAAATGCCAGAGGCCCGTGTACTGCTCGTTGTCAGTGCACGTTAAAGAACCCCAGGTGGTCAAAATTTCCGGAGCCCTCCACTACGGCGTTTCTTTCCTCTCTATGTCTCTAGGTCCCTTTGCCCTACCTCCTCACACACTTAGCCGTTCTATCGACATGGGCTGCCGACATTAGCGTCCTTTACTTGACCTGTCCGCCGCGGTGGTGTAGTGGTTACGATGCTCGGCTGCCACCCAAAAAACGTGGGTTCGATCCCGGCCACAGCGGTCGCATTTTCGATGAAGGCGAAAATGCCAGAAGCCCGTGTATTGTGCGTTGTCAGTGCACGTTAAAGAACCCCAGGTGGTCTAAATTTCCGTAGCCCTCCACTACGGCCTTTCTCTCCTATCTCTTTCACTCTCTTTCCCCCCACCCCCACGGACGCTTAGCCTTGCTCCCTACATGGGCTGCAGAAATTAGCGTCCTTTCCTAACCGAACCACAATCATCATCATCATCCTTTCCTTGACCGAACCGCAATCAATCAATCATTACACGGGCCTCTGACATTGGCTATGGCGCCATACCGTCAAAGGCGAAGGTCAAGAGTCCTCTAACTTTTTGGAATTGTCCACAGCAGACGGACGGTGCAAAACACGTGATGCAACGTTTAATTCCCTCTTTCAAGTGTTCTACGCGATGTCCCGGAAACTCGAAATTGTTTCTCTAAAACATAATCTACAGCTAGCAAAAACAGCAGTAATATCTTTTTTTCATTGTTCAAGGCATGACTCAGGAATAGCCATAAATGCTTTTGCATCTCTCACCCAATCAGCTCTTTGACTGTGGTCCGGCGTAAGGTAAAGACTGCGGATCCGTTATTTAACACGAGTCTGAAAAGGCCAGAAGGTGCTTGTAACTACTTATGTAGACACACGTTGTTCCATGGCTATTCCATAGCAGAGCACAGACAACTCTCCTAACAGCTAGACGATAACTCCTTTTCTCTATGACCAGGCTGCTCTTGGTAGACTCCCTTCCGGCGTCTTTGTGGAAAGAGCTCCGTTTCCGGCGAGACGGTAAACCCTACCCACTCGTCACCCCTGCCCACTACTACACGGTGTTCGTGTTCTGCACGTCTTTTCTTTATATAATGAACCCTTAGCATCTTGCTCCTTTTTCTGTCCTTTCAAGCTCGGACTCGAGACCTTCCCTAAAACATGGAGGTGGTACCGTCCGACCAGCACCTCCTGACGCTGCTCCGACTTAGGGGAATATGGTGAAGAGTTCCTTTTGAGCAATTAAAAAATTAAGTTAGGGGGAAGCCGTTTGGAACGTCGTATATTGAAGTTGACTGAAACTTGAAGCCGCTACCGAGCGCTTGATTTACAGGAAACCTGTTACGAGGCGTCCACATAGCGTGAGGTCTTGCCTCTCACAAGCTAGAGCCGGCAAGTCACCTAAGAGAACACCAAGAATTCCTACCATTCTAAAGGAGTTAGGGGCGAAAATCAATTAAACTGCGGAGCTGGTGCTTTTTTTATTTCTTGTATTTCTTTTTATTAAAGGTAGCACACAATGTGTTCAAACGCATTCATTTGTCCACCTCGCTCTTCTCCTAAATCACGCTCTTCTTCGGCAGTCTCACCTCCTTCCTCACTCTCGTTCGGCTCTTCTTCACGCATCTGGTCATCCCATTCTTCACTGTCTTCGTCTTCCTTTCCGTACTCTATCTGCAAGGCCCTAACTCCACCCGACGCTGCTTTGCCCAGGCTCTTCCTCTCTACACCACCTCTGCTCGGCGTGAGCAACACTATTGACCAACCTCCCTTCCTAGCTCCCCTCTCTCTCTCTTTTACTCTCTCTGTTTCTCTCACTCTACCGCGGTGGTCTAGTGGCTACGGCACTTGGCTGCAGATCAGAAGGTGTTGGGATCGAATCCCAGTCGCTGCGGCTGCAATCCGACGGAGGCGAAATGTTGAGGCCTTCGTGTCAGTCCACGTTAAGGAACTCTGGGTGGCGGAATTTTCCGGAGTCCTCCACTACGTCGTCTCTCATAATCCGTATCATGGTTTTGGGACGTAAAACACCATAAATCAATCAATTATTTATTTCTCGCTCGTGGTTCTCTTGGAATTGTGTTCATGATCAATAAATGTTCATTCATTCGTTCATTATCTCGCGTGTATTTTCCACAGATATCACTTAGATAAAACTATGACACTGATTTTCTCCTCCAATATTCGACATATGGTGGTGAAACTCGTGGCAGTGGAGCTCACCAGTAATAATCTATGAGTGCAAACCACTTTAGTGTTTCACTGCAGAGTCACTTTAAGCAGCACCGCTGCTAAAATACCTGTTCATTTATTTATTTAGTTACACAATACTGAAAACATTGGGACAGCTTCAGGCAGGGTGCCAAAGTAAAACAAAGAAAATATAAATACCAACACGAACAACACTCCCAAATATCACAACCCGGTTAAAGTCAACGAATTATTTCAATTTGCGACAGTGCGACGAAAAGAAGGAAATGAAAATTTGAACATGTATGTTCATGCGAAATATGGCGTCAGTTGAGGGATTTGTGGGGTTTAACGTCCCAGAAGCCGCTCTGATTATGAGAGACGCCGTAGTGGAGGTGTCCGGAAATTTAGACCACCTGGGGTTCTTTAACGTGCACTAAGGTGGCGCAGTACACGGGCCTCAACATTTCGCCTCCATCGAAATGCAGCCGCCGCGGCTGGCATTCGATCACGCGACCCTTGGATCAGCAGCCGAGCACCATAGCCACAAGACCACCGTGGCGCGGCAATATAGCGTCAGTGGATACGGATGATGGCGCGCGAGTATACCTGGAATTTGAGGGTGATAGATGGCTGATGGGCTAATTGCTCGATCGTAATTCCAAAGCAAGGAGAAAAACTATAGTCAATGAGACCTCCGTCTTTGTTCGAGGCATATCTTAAGTGACTGGCCTGCATTATTTCGAAGGAGGAGTGATATGGAGAAAATTTACTGATGCATATTCAGGTTTCGGTTTAATTAATATGTTGTTAGCAAGTAATTTTACACTGGGGAATGAAATTTCCGATTTTGCGCCTCGAGAAATATAGTTTACGTATCGCAGATGAACAAGCATTATCTGTATGTAAATTCAAGGATAAAGCGTTAATAAGTGTGACAACTAAATACTTGTACTGAGTTTCTTCCCGATGTGGTCACGAACCGAGCCTCTATAAAAGAAAAGCGAAATTTTCATTCTTTTTCTTTTTTTTCCGTGACAAGCGAGGAAAGATGGTTTTATCAGTCAGTGTTCAGCTTCATATCTCGTTTTTCAGGCTCAGCTGTTAACCATGAACGCACTAACTTTGCTCGACTTCGCTTTTCTTAAACCTTGGACACGAAGGACCCGTTTTCTGTCGCTTTCTTTTCTTCAATTCAGGTAACGTTCTAGCGCCTCCCAAGGTCCCACTTATTTCCGGAACCGCGGCGAAGTCTCCAAGCATTTAACTGCCCTGCTTCGCAGTCGCACGACTTTTAGGGGGGCAATTCTCGCTAAAGCCAACCGCACGCATTTGCAGCGTTATTTTCTTTCCGTACTCAGCGTGAGACTTGCAGCAGCGAGCAACGTTTCTGTCTCTTTTATTTTTTCAAGAACTAACCAGAAAGGGGCAAGAAATGTTCAATAACCTAGCCAAGCGGGGATGCCGTAATATACGGGGTCTCAACTCTCGGCCGGAAGACAGATGCCAGCTAGGATTTACGAGCTCCGAGTTTGCGTTTACTACGCCCTCGGGGATTTGAGCTTGCGAAGCTCCGACGAGCACTTTCCCCGAGGGTGTTTGTGCTTTCCGCGAAAACCACGTCGTAACTCAAGTGTCCTACTTGTCGAGCATGTGCATCCCCCCCACCCTTTTTTTTTCTTTATTTCTCGAAGAGTTCCCACGAAGTCAGTGAGATGCTGGGGCGCAGGAAGCTCTACATAGTTGAACAAAGAGCTCGGGATACACTGTGTGCTTCTGAAGCAGCGAAGCTGCTTAGGCTAGCCGTAATTTGTCAGGTGCACCAGTTTTAACAGCTAAGCTGTTTAAGCTAGGCGTAATTTGTCAGGCATCATGCAATACAACGTGGCATTGCCTTACGTGATTTTGGAGGGAACATGTCGTGCGACATTATGTTAGGTGATTTTGGTGGGAACATGCCGCGTGACACTGCGTTACGTAATTTTGGCGGAAACATGTCGGGTGACACTGCGTTACCTGATGTTGAGGGGAACATGTCGCGTGACATTGCCTTACGTGATTTTAGGTGATTACGTGACACGATCCCGCCGAAATCACCCAACGCAATCCCGCGTAACATGTTTCCGCCAACATCACGTTACCCAATGTCACGCGGCATGTAACCGCCAAAATGTCACATGACTATGAAATGACCTTTTTCAGTAAAGTATCAGGCAGCTTCTCATTGATCTGGTTTCGCGCGACCTATCGGAAGCTGCGTACTCATTTTTTTTCGCCTATTCCGTACAGTATGTGCATTTCTGATTCCCGAGTGAGCTTCGCCGCATTGCCATTAGCACGCAATTTGATCGTCGTGTAACCCTTAAACGCGAAAGCGTTACATTAAGCGGGAAATGAGGTTCTTTGAATGCTTCAGGCCACAGATTCAATGAACCGTTACCAAGTTTTAGCGCTAAGGAGCTCATACCACAGAAAATCTGGTGACGGCGTGGGTATCCGAAGGATATCGTTACCTCGACCTACTGCTACAGACATGCCAATTCCGGAGCACGCCACGCATGCCCTCCGCTATCTATCTATCTATCTATCTATCTATCTATCTATCTATCTATCTATCTATCTATCTATCTATCTATCTATCTATCTATCTATCTATCGAGCAGAACATATATGGCCGGCTAAAGATACACATTAATTTATTCATTTGTTTTCAGTCTACGTTCAATTCACGCCGTCTCCCATAAGCCTCTTCATCGATACTTCTAGGCGTGTAACGGCCGTCCGACATTATCCCTTACTGAAAGAACAGTGCACCAACAAAACGAACAAGTCATCTCGTTGAGGTGCTTCCGTTCGTACAACTCTGTTCCCTCATCAAATTAATTGATTATCCCGCAAGCGCCATGCGGCTTCCAATTCCATTAGGCGAAAAAGACACGGAACTAGCATGCTATCGCGAATTTATGCAAATTTCGCTGTTAAGCTTTTATCTTGCCACTGTGTTTTTCTTACAATGCCACCTTTTTCTTTTTAGCCTAAGTGAGCAATGGTGCTTTTCTGTCTGCGTGGGCAGACGGTGCAACGCCGTTGTCTTATTCATCCCTGCGTGCTTCCGCGTTCGGCGATACGTTCCGGCTGGAAAACCAATTTTCTGGCTCCTCGAACCGGAAGCGGCCGGGGGAGGGGAATCCGCAGGGCCTAACCTTGGTTCGGCTACGAACGTACAACGAGGCAAACGAAACAGCAAAATATTCAGGCTTAGGATTTTCTCAAAAATTATCCGCGACGTGCACACTGAGCAGCACAAAAGAAAGAAATGAACGAACAAAGAAAGCGAGGAACAAGCATAGAAGGAAGGAACGATGCTAAGAGATAAAAGGAACAAGGAAAGGAAGAAAAACGCTAGGCGGGAATAAGCAGGAAAGCGCAAGTACATATACACATAACAAGTTAAATATCCTGCAAAAGAAAGAAAAGCAATAAGTACAAGATCAACCTCAACCTACGAATGGCTGTCGGCGGGAACTCGCAGCTGGCTTATGGAAGGGCCAGTTAAAAAAAAAAAAAGGAAAACGTGAACCGATAAAAAAACAAATAAAAGGAACGGAAATGACTGGGTCTGCAGGGGATGGTCTTGCGTCGTACGAACATGCGATTCCTTGCTCTACACCGGCATACGCCACTCAATGCTGGATCGATTCAGTCAGGCGTGGTGGCCAGGCGAGAACGCTATGTCCACTATTGTCGTCCAACTCCTTGGCAGCACCGCAGCATGGATTGATTCCGGTTGGCGGCATAGAAAAGCAGCGGTGCGAAGACGGCAGATCTGCTATAAAGGCTCAAGCAAATAAATGAATGAGTAAGTAAATAATTAATATGAACGACCGTTGATCCTCTCTTTCTCAGGAAGTTAAACGTGTCTTCAGAGAAATAGCTACAGCATTCCTCCACCTCAAGAAATGCAACGTGATCAACTTGTAGTGTGTACTACGCAAACCGCGTCACAATTTGGAGGACCATTTAGCTTCGCCTTCAAGAGTGGAACGCAATAGCGTCATTGTACGTCGGTCGAGTCGCCTTGCCATGTGACGTTCATTAAAATGTGCGCCATGTCCATAAAACGCTGGAATCGTCTCTTGGCAACACAATTATGTTTTCGCGTCCGATCGCAATTTTTTTTACCGTGAACATGGGAGCACGTGTCTTCTTGTACTAGTAGCGTCGTCAGGCGACGTGTCATGTCTGTGCCCATGTGCGTATACTGCATTTAAGCATTTATTTAAACACGTAATCATTTATTCGATGCTCATGGATTTAGGAAACTGTGGAAGCGTGAAACAGTGATGTGCCGGGGTTAGTACTGTGTTGCTCAAATGCAGCGAGAGAGAGAGAGAGAGAATGCTTTGTGAATGAGTGCGGAGATGATAGCCTGGTTACTTGGCTGGCTTGCTACCGCAGGTGTTTAGCGGTGATTATGATATTTACAGTGATCACGTGCAGCACATCACGTGATCGTTGTAAATATCCAGCGATTAATGGGAATCCAGCGCCTAATGGGAAACCTGCGGGAAGTGCGAAACAGTGAGGCGCCATTGTTTCCCGCAGGAGCACGCCAATCGCTGCTCTGAGCCGGTTTTGTTCAGTTATGCGTATGTTTTTGCCCTGTCGTCAAAAACTGGGGATCCATCCCGCGGGTGGCACAGTCATACAGTGCGTGTGTAGGATTGTCGCGATAGAATCGATTTTAGCGAATCTCCTTTAATTTGGTTACATCATCATTATTCCTGTCTTTTAAATTCTTCTGAGCCCATATTAGTTTAATTTGAACCGGTTTTGTTCGATTATACGTTTGTTCCGACCATGTTTCGAGCACTTCTTTGTCAGCATGTTCACGCAAGGGATGGACAACAAGCCGAGCCCCCCCTCCAAAACTGCTTTGCATTTAAAAGACACACTGTTTGTCGTAATCGCAACAAGCAGACATACGGACAAGCGTTTTGTAATGACAGGAGGTGGGAACCGAACCCGGCCAACCAGGTGTCAAGCAAGGTTCGCAGGCGGTATAATGCAAATTGTACTGGCTTAATGTTTTGGTGGCGCGGCTTGTGTAACATGAAGTGCTATCGTGGTTTATGTTAGGTCCCCCTGTGGTAATGCAATAAACACTAGGTGTGTGCCACTGTCACCCACCATGCTTTTGTCAAGTTTTGCTCGGCATTGTAGCAATACTATAATAAGCGCGACGATTGTAATATGCTCATCAGCGATCCGTAGCGTGGTTTTTCTTCTACAGTGCTAAAATGCGTGAACTAGCCTGCATGCCGATGTTAGGACGCAATGCGAGCGACTTTTAGTCAGAACAAAATAGTGTCAACGTGCCTTGATCAGTCCACGCTGCGCCCACTAGTCAAGTTGCGCGAAGACGCTGATCCTACCCGTAACATTTGGCTGAATGCCAAGCAATTCGGCATGGGCAATTTTCTCTTTCATCAGCTGCTTCTCGTCGCATCTCGCAGTGCGTATGATGAGCGGATCGTTCTTTTAGCCATTAAAATTATGTTTACCTTGTCCTTCCCGATAACTTATTATTATTATTATTATTATTATTATTATTATTATTATTATTATTATTATTATTATTATTATTATTATTATTATTATTATTTCTCAAAACATATACCCAAATACATATGCTAATTCCAAGAAGGGAACGCATCTCCGAGAGCAGCATGAAAGAGGAAATATGTATACTAGAGGACATGCAGCATGAAAAAGAATAAATGTAATAGGAATGAAGACAGACGGAAGGTAGAATTACCAGGTTTTCTTGCAAGCCTTTCATGAATCTGTACAATTAAAGTAAGCCGTACAAGTAAAGCAGGTTAAGGGCAGTTAAGCGCAGCTAAGCCGTACGTTAATTGTACGGCTTAACTGCACTTAACTGCCCTTAGGAGAGGGAAGAGGAGGGGGTTGTGTTTTTGTAGTTTGCCATATAGTGATTTACGGCATATGAAAATCAAATATGAGAATTTCTTGAACTCGTGTAACATATCAAAGAAACATGCTTCGTCTAAATTCCGGCCTAGCAATTTCACCACGCAAGGCGATCTTACAACGGCTCATTACGCGAGCGTTCGTAGGCACGTGCGTGCTATTGTTGCCCAAGGCAAATCTGTCACCGCCACCCGGAAGTAAACTGATGACCTTCCGCTCTGCAAATGAACGGCCTGCTTTTCCTGTCCCGTTGGTCTTATCGCGGTCCTCGCATCGTAAATTATTCCCAGCCTCCTTAGTGTTGCTCTAACCACACCACCCGTTTCCTTATCTGTCAGACTACATCAACGAGATCAGTTATAGAAGATTACGCGCAGATAACTCTACCGGGCAATTTCTTCTTTTTTAAGTATACGTATCCAGGCTACAGAGAAATAAAAGTTAACGCCGGCGATTCAGAAATTAGGCCAGAAAAGCAGACCGTGAGAGGGTAAAAGCTAAACCAGCGGAAGTCTGCACGTCGTTGATTTTCTTCTCTTTTTAATTTTCTTTTAGTCGACATGTGAAGCATTAACTAGAGGTAAACGAGAGATTCAGTGGAAAGTTCTTTCTATTTTTTTCGGTTATGCTGACATGAAAAACAAAACATTTCCTGTGGTCAGATTTGAAAATAATATACAACGATGTGCAGATTTGGCACATGTGAAGTACGAAATAAAATTTGAACGATGTCCAGTGCTTCTTAACGTTGGGTTATCTGTACAGCTATAATAAAGTTTTTCATACATGATAAAGTTTTTCGTACCATATATGTGTACAGCTTGCGTGAAGCGAACCGCATTCACGCTCGTACAAGCAGTGTCCAAGCTACCGTGGTACTTCAATGGCTAGGGTGCTTGCTATGCTCGAAGTCACGGGATCGAATCCCTGCAACGGCGGCCGCTTTTGGGTGGGGGTCAAAATTCAGTACAATTTAAAAAAACTCGCAAGTACATTTAGATGACCGGTAAATAACTATTCGTTGTAGAAATTACTACGTAGCCTTCCACAATGGGGCGTGCCTCGTATTGACATGGTTTGGCTCGGTCTAATACTATCAATTACTATTGCTTCCGGTCCTCCCTATTCCTGGGCAATATTTGGTAATATTGGGTAGTAATAGGCAATGATAGCTTCTGTAGCGAAGTCTTCACTATGTGCTCTTAAACCAGTGGAAAGTTACAGTACACGCGTTCTACCGCACATGTACCACAGAAAAGTGCGGCGCGATTCTCTCTAACTCCCTGTGCTCCTGTTATTATTGGCCCACCTGATTAACTACAGTAGTAATTTGCACTTTCTAGTTCATCGTCACCAGGTAGTATTGCACAGAAGGAACGACTGCAAAAAGGAACTGAACACAGCAGAGCACAGGAGCGTAAACGCTCACATATTTATACCGTGGTTGTCCAGCGGTCAGGGCGCTTGTCTGCTGGCCTGAAGAGCTTGGTTTGGATGCCGGCTGCGACGGTCACGTGTTCGGTGAAAAGCGAAAATGGCGGAGGCCTGTGTGCTATGTCCTTCTTGAACAGCACCCTGTGGTCGTAATTTCCGGCGCATCCACTGCGGCCTGTCTCATAATCGTATTATAGCTTTAGCTCCTGAAACTCCCCTTAATTATTGTATTATTGCATTTCACGTCAGTGATTACGCATGCCTTTCATCTTTCGTGACGGTCACTCACCCACTATGTGCGGTCATTTGCTTCACTTTATCGATAGACATGCACGCGGAAAAGATTGCTTCCTCGGGAACTAAGCTCTCTGACAGGACTAACCGACGAGGTGTTAAGATATTAGGGATCGAATCTCGAAATATTCTCCGTCTCGTTCGTCTTTCTCGTGAGCTAGGAGGGTGTCGTGCATCAAATATGCGCCTTCCTTTTTTCGTCGTCCTTTCCGCTTTGCAGTACGGAGTGGACACCCCATAGTTCCACCTATTAGCGCTAAAATTACGGTTGCGATCGCTTCCAAGAAAATAGCAGAAAACAGGCAGAATATTCCCAAAATTCAAGGACATTTTATTCGCTTTTGGCACATTCAACAGAATATCAAAACTGCGGACAGCGAATGGAAGATAATGCTGATGAAGCAAGACTCTCAGATTTTTAGTACCAGAACCACGATTGCATTACGATGGACGCTTTAATGAGGGCCTCCTCGTTAATTTTTACACACGAGGAGTCCTTAACGAGCACACAGTTCAAGGTACTTCGGCTGTTTCACGTACCACCCCGAACTGAATTTAGCCGCCGTCGCCGGAGTGGAATCTGTAAGGTGACGTGCGGATCATATTAATGCCGTAGCGACTGGACTGCCACGTCATCTAATTCGAAGGGCGTAGGTAGCTGCACATTGTACATTCAGAACACAGTAAACAGCAAGAGAAACACACAGCGATAAAAAAAATATGGTTGATCCCTCTGTCAAAGGAATCGGTATAACACGAAAGTGAAATGTCACTTCGCATAAGCAGTTGAATGTTTATTGTTACGGCTAGGTGAACTTGCCCATTGGTAGTCGGTGTTTCGCTGGTACGGCAGCGTTTCTCGTGGATGAACCCACGTTCAGACATCGCCTCCATAACATCAAGGGTCAACCCTGCGTGGTAACTGAAGTAGTTTACCTAATAACTGGGCACAGTCTATAGGAAATGTCGCGCGACGAAGGCACCAGTCATATTTACTTGCTCCACATTGACCCGTCAACGTCGTTGCCGTGTTCTGGCGCCTAACGCAGCAGTTTTCTTGTTCCCATCACGCTCGAAGATCGGTCGGCGGGGCAACGCCACCCACGAAGAAAGGCGACCGCTGCCCTACCACTGCGATATCGGCGCATATACGCTCAAAGCCGTACGAACGCGGCTATGCGCGCGGCCCTGCACACGTTCATCGAGGCGGACTTTGTAACGCGCCTGGAATGGCGCCGCCATCCAGGACAGGCGAAGTAAGGATTCAATGATTCCCTTTCCTCTCCTGCATGGCGGCAGCATTCCAGGCAATGTGCGCCTGGAGACAAGGAGGGCGTGTTCGTGCAGCATCCAGCGTGTGCGGCGTTAGCACAGTGGTAACGCACCGGCCACGTTTCGCTCTCTGTTCGATTCCCAGTGCATCAACAGAAGTTTTTCTGAGCGTTTTTCTTTACTGTTCTTACATGTTTACTGCATCATATCCGTTACGGTAGTGACGTATGTGGTCGTGGTGGACTCCGGCATAAAACACTTACGTGTTAAAAATTCCTAGGGCCTTTAGGCGCGAAAGTTGCCACATACTGATGATGTAGGCGAAAAACTTGTCATGAATATTGTTGCAATAAATATTGTTGCAAGTCAGCGACTGTGGGTGTCATCTCTTCCTTCGTCTTTGTCTTTGCACGCGCTATAAGCCTGACGATATGATGCGAACAAGCCCAAATCACTGCGTCATTGCATTGCTACGTGGACGGGATTTAAGAATAACTGCTTGTACCACAACACCTTCCGCTTTTTCCTGAATGTTCCGGAAGAGAGTTGTCCCGAAAAAAAAAAAACGAAAAAAGCTGCGGGGTATCACACGAAACTTATACATACATGCGGGTCAAACATCCCCGGTTGTTTATCCCGTCGAGAGGAGATTACGTTAAGGAGAATTCGGGTCAGAGTGACGTACACCCCACCTGTGACTGCTCTCTAGCCGCATCGTTACCACGGTCCCTATGGTTTGTCGTGCCCATTTTTGTTATGCCGCAATCCGCAATGTCACAATGACGCACTTGCTGTGGACCTGCCCCGGCCTACATTTAAGCCGTCTTTGCCACCTCCGTACAACAGGCCTCAGGCCTGGCAGACCACCCGACCTAGATCGCTGGATCCGTGGACCATTCCGTCGTACTTTCCTCGATTTGATTCATGAATGCAATTGATTTATTTTTGTTTTTGTTTGTTTTTTTTTCCTTTCTTGAGGCCAACCCATTTTGTCTCCGGAAAAGCTTCGATATAAGGAGAAATATTACTAATTGCGAGGCTTTTACGTGGTAAAACCTTCATGTGACTGTGAGGAGTGCTGGAAATTTTGGCCGCTTGGTCGTCCTTAACGCCTAGTGACAACGCACAGTAACATGAGCCTATAGCATCTCCGCCTCCATCAAAAACACAACTGGTGCAGCGTGGATGGATGCTAGTCTATCGTGTCGACAGTCAAGTACCATAACCACTGTACCTTTGCGACAGTGGGCATGCACGTGAGGCGCACTGTGTATTTGAAGGTGTTGCTGACTAATTTAACCAGCGGTATTCCCTACAGAATCGACGTATACTTATACGAGCGTATCCGTAATTTGCTCACTGCGAAAATGCAACCACGAACCAGGAACCGAACCCGCAATCTCCTGATTAGCTTTTCAGATCTGTGTGAGTTTTATAGCTCTAGCGCCTAACCACTTTGTGTTTCTTGCGTAACACACCGACAGTCAACCAAAATTAGCGGGTGTTGCCGAGAGCCCCCGACAAAAGAAATCGAAAATATATTAAAGAGGGCTTAGCGGTGTGAGTTAACAGGTGTACACAGCACACATAGCAAAGATTGATGGATTTGTGGGGTTTAACGTCCCAAAACCAGCTCTGATTACGAGAGACGCCGTAGTAGAGGTCTCCAGAAATTTCGTCCACCTGGAGTTCTTTAACGTGTACTGACATCGCACAGCGCACGGGCCTCAACATTTCGCCTCCATCGAAATGCAGCCGCCGCGGCCGGGATTAGATCCAGCGACCTTTGGAACACATAGCAAAGGACCCTAATTTCAGTGGCCATTAAGATCAAATGAACGTCTAGATAATTAAGAATCAATTGATTGGTAGCTTGTGCTCATCGAAATGACAGTAATGGCATGGTTGCTTTGTCCTCAGCAGACATATTAAACGGTCATTTGGTGAGCATGTTAGTTTGGTGAGTGATAACGCGACGCGTTATCAGTACCCATCTATATTGCTGTGTTGGCTGTAGCGGGCTGAGAGCATGGTCATGAAAACCACGTGGTTTGCTTTTCTTACTACTGTTTTTTTTTAATGTACGCTTTCGAAACATAAGCAAATGTCCGCCATGGCAGTACAGCGGTTGTGGCGCTTTGAATGCTGTCCCAAAAGCCGTGGGCTCGATGCCGGTCGCGGCTGTCTCATTTTTTGATGGAGGCGAAGTATTGGAGACCGCATTATCATTCGCGTTATCAGGGCACGTTAAAGAACCCCATATGGTCGAAATTTTTGATACCCTTCACTGCAGTGTGTCTCATCATCACATCGGTGTGTCGGCACCTGAAACCCCAGCAATTCTTCTTAAAACATCAGTAAATACTCGTCTACTTGAGGGTCCTCTCGATCACGAGTTTTATTACCGTCATCTAGTCGTTACAATCGCTATAATAACAACAACAAAACAAAAAAAAACAGCCAAGCGATAGATCAAACACCTGGGAAGTGTCCGATCGAGCATGGTCATTATTCCTACCCGGTTGCCTACCGAAACGGCCCGGCCTGATCCATCCGTACTTGTACACCTCCCCCACCGCGGTGGTCCACCGGGTGCTGTACAGGGTGCTGGCATGGTCATCATAAAGCACGCGTACACAGCGACCAAGCACCCAGCGAGAGACAGCGGTGGTGGCGAGGCTTTACGACCGCAACCTCCGGTGGCTGCTCAGCGTGCGACACCCAGTGGAGCCTCTCGCCTTTTGCCACGAAAGCGGAATAACGGGCCCGATAACGCGGTTCACGAGAGCGCTCGTAAATTTGCGGCCGCGACGCGTATGTAGGGCGTCCCCTGGGGCACGAGGGCGATTCTACCGTGTTTGCACTTCACGAACTACACGACCACTGTCTGTGCTGCGATCGGTTCCGCGTGTTTAGCAGTGCTGTCTATGCATGCGTTCCATTTAGTAGTCTACTTTCCCTACTACATGCACTTATAGGCCGGCTGCTGTGGGAGACTGAACGTGGTGAAGGATCCGCCGCTCTGTAGTTTGTTGTAGCTGTCACTAGCCGCCACAACACCTACACCTACGTAGAGAGGCAAGGAGAGACTGAAAAATCATGCCAGCTTTACTAAGGTTGAAGCATGGGAAGATGCGAAGCGTACGCTGATGCGTTGATGTTTCCCACAGGAAACGTCAGTCGCTGCTAATGGCTTGCTTTACCGTGGCCACGACGACGGCGTTAGACCCCGACAGCCCGGGCGCATTAAATGAAACTTGTTGGAATCGCTGCTGACACGACAGCGCTATACAAGTACACTGTCAGGGCGCGCTGCGTCCAGGATGAGCCCACACAACTTTCGCAAACAAATATAACAAATTTATGTTATTAATGCAATTAAATCCTGACTATGCCCTTATTTTAAATTAGTTTAAATCATGTTGGTAAATGTCGAACCTGTTTGATTCATTATACACTTGGTTTTTGGTCATCGTTTGACAACTTCATTTACCGTGACAGAAGAAGCCGACAGCACAAGACCCTAAGGTGCTTCGCCCCTAACATGGCGATAACGCCGGCCTTCACCACGCATTTAGGGTTCTCTTCTGTGTTTATAGGTTGTGCGTACTGTGCTGTAAGGGGTCCTACCTTTCTTACCAACTTTAAGGCGGAACACCGCGGCTCGCTGCAAATGACCTTGTAAAAACCACGCGCATACTCTATGGCCCATAAAATACCACGTGATCCTCGTGACAGCGTATGGAAATGCGTACACCTTATCACGTTAAATGCCTACCAGCGTAGACAGGGGAACTTGAGATGGGATTTCATGGATACTGTAACGGGCGGGCCTGCCCGCATAACCTATTCCATATGAGGATGAATGAGGTATGTGACTATATAGCAGCCATGGTATATGAGGTATGGTATATGACATATAGAGGCATATGAAGGCATATGAGGTTATGCAATACACGTGGTTTTACATGGACAGAAGGACTTCTGCAGAGTTCGTGACGAATTTGTAAGGCCTAAACTGTCGCATATGTCGTTGCCAATATATAGCTAAGTGCCAACACATGTACTTTCTCATTCAGGCCCGTGGAGTACGGCAAAAGGTCCTGACTGGCAATGTACGTTGCAAGAGTTTAACTTATTGTATCATTACCAAATGCGCAGCACGCTTTGGCATTCGAGTTTTACAGAGAAGCAGTGCAATACAATGCTATTTCCATTCAGCACTCACGCAAAGCATAGCATAAGGTATCAGTACTGATCTCCACACCATTGCACAACCTCACTAACCCTTCTATCTCAACCCACTATCCACTGATCAAAGAACAAAACTTACATTCACTCTCTCCGTAGTTTTTTCGCAGTGTGCCTCTCAAGAGTGTCGGCACATCCTACCCTTCCGTTCTGTTCCTTTCCCCCTTTGCTCTTTGCTTGCGCAGCCCAGGCAGGGCGCGGTGATTGGCTGCATCAAATATGCACGACCTTCAGCCTCCAGGTCGCAGGGGATAGCGGGGAGGCGAGTACTGTACCACTACTATACTATTATGACGGCGTGAGCGTCGTAAATAGGAATTAGCGGGCGTGCGCCCCGTATCTCGCCCGACAGGCTCGTCAATATTTATAACACCAACGTGGCTTGTAGCGGCGAGCAGCGTGGAGTGGACGGCGGGCGACACCGTAGGGGGCGCGGTCGGCCCGTAGCCATTGATGACCGCTGCGGCTGTGAACGTTCACTACCGTCACTGTTAACGCCACCCTTTCCCAAGGTATTCATAACTTTGTATTCCTTACTTAATTTTCACAGTTTTCAAAATATAAGGCTTTGAATACACTCTTGCTATTTCTAGAATACTGAAGGCACGTTAACATGGTCTTTCGTGGTTGCTGGCGACTGTGGATATAAACGCAAGAGCTGATGGCGCGGAATTGTGGTGTCTTCGCAGAAGCAGTCGGACATCGAGATGAACTAGCATATTGCCATCGGTGCTTCTCTGGTAATGGCACCCTTTGACACATGCGTACCCATGTAGACGCCTGGTGGCACGTCTCCTCAATCCTCAACTAACGTCCCTGACCACGCCCAACATCCTTGTCGTAACCAGGAGCAGTTTACGTAACACATGAACACGTTCCTTGATAAATGCCGCGCTACAGCGGCATCAATAATGCATGTCCCTTTGCGCGAAATAGACCCGTCTTTGTCGTTGCCTTTCTGCGGCGCTTAAGACATAATAACTAATGTAACTACAGCGCACAAGAAACAAGGGCAAAAGAAGAAGACACACACACAGAGCTGTTTCTTGGAATGACTTACATTTTATTCAGAAAAGTGGTGTGTGCATAGGGTCATGTTTGGCAGCGCAGTGTGTGTCTCTTGCTTTAGTTTCTTGCGCGCTGTAGTTACATTAGTTATGATTCACCAGCAAGCCAAATCTACCCACTTCATTAAGATATCGGTGTTCTTAGTCCGTGTCATCACACTTGAAGCAGTATTCTGCGGATAAACACTGTTGTTGCATGATGGGGTCGCACTCTGCTGGAAATGAGGCGTCACACGATAATACGACGCGAAAGACAAAGCGCGTAGCCACGTTGTCACCGAGTGCAAGCCTCCGCTGCCTCCAACGCGTTGATGCTACCGAAGCGATCAATAGGTGTTCGTCAGTGATAGATTTCAGACGTCGCTTCACCGGCCCAGATGAGCGTGCGCGGAGGCATGACAGCTCGTTGAGGGAGAGGAGGGACGCTGATAAGGAAGAATATGAGGCGGGTTCGTGTAACTTTGAGCGTGTGCTTGTATAGCACAGTCGGCAGAGCGCCAGGCACCTTTCTGCGTAGAACAGGCGGTCATCGGTTCAGTTCCCAGCACGACCGCGTGATCGGGAACTTTTCTGCTAGTTTGTCATTTATGACCATTTACTTTAATGCGTCATTTCATCGGAAAAGATATGTGAAGTACTTTGTGGAGCCTGGAGTAAAACGCCATGCTAAAGACGAAAAATAATTAAAAGCATGTATGCTTCCCACAACACTACTGCCGCGTCGTGGCTCCGTGGCACAGGAGAAAGAGGGGGGGGGGGGGGGCATCTTTGTTATGTTGCTGAGGTGGCTTCTTGACCACTCAGTTCTGTGCGGGACTACGTTGTAAATAGTTCTGTGGATAATAGGCTACTCCTAACCTCTTAATTGAGAATTCCGTTGCTCTTTGGAAAGGTGAATCTGGGGATAGGTGTTCAATACTTTACTAACAAAATAGGATTATTTCAGCGATCTGAAAATAGCGGTATCACTGTATGGTTGAAAATGCCGCGGAACTCCACTCCAGCGAGACCTGCATAACGTCTCATTGTCCTACAGGCCTAGTAAAAAGCCATGCCATATCTCATTGCCGTTAATTAATCATTACCGTCGGTAACTGAACTTTTATAAGCTCCACTCGATTGTCTCAATCAAAAATAACCGTCTTGTAGGACAAAACTCGATTATTTAATGATATTTAACTCTGGACTTTATTTTCATGTCACGGTTCTGAGAGATCAACCTTTTCACGATACACTTCTGGCTTGTTCCACAATAATTTACCTATTTTAAAAATGTGGACTGTATTAAAGCGCGCCGGAATTCTCCTTTAAAGAGGCTCCTGCAACGCTTTTCGTACATAAACAGAAAACAGTGCCAATAAGTCTTGGAGGCCGTGCGCACCGAATGTTATTTTACTGCACGCACCAGGGGAAGTTGCAGCTCGGTTTCGAATACAGCTGGAAATTGCGTTCCCTTGTTCAAATAGATGACGTCACAAAGTGCACTGACTTCACTTCTTTTGCTGTTCTTAAAGGCACATACATTTTGTTCATGTGCAGACCTGAAAACGAACAAATAAGGTATCACTGAAGGTGTCTCCGCAATCAGGAATTCACGCACTGCTAGTATTACTCTGGACGACGTCATCGGTGCTGCTTGTGACGTCACTTCCCAAAATCGGCTCTGATTATGAGAGACGCCGTAGTGGAGGTACTCCGCGAATTTCGACCACCTGGGATTCTTTAACGTGCACTGACATCGCACAACACACGGGCCTCAACATTTCGCCTTCATCGAAATGCAGCCGCCGCAGCCGGGATTCGATTTCGCGACCCTCGGACCGGCAGCCGAGTGCCATAGTCACTAGACCACCGTGGCGGGGCAAACGTCACTTGTTGAAAGAGCAGCAGGTAGTTTTCAGCACTGTATATAAAAAACAAACTGTAAATTCGCTGGCGAATGCCTTGACATGGCATTTCGCTTGCATGCTCACGCGAGCCTACATTATATTCTGAACATGTTCACTGATTTTCGGAACATGTTCCAGAAGTCTTGCACGAACTCTTAACGAGACCTACATACTTTCCCACATATTTTTTCATAACGACTGTACATGTCCCTTTGTCGTCTCTACGTGGCAGCCCTACCCTCTAACAAAGGTGAGACGAACTGAACCTCAACACTGCACTGCGCTCACCTTGCCGTCAAGACTGCAAACTCGAATACATGCCGACCCCACGCGCAGCCTAATGCCAAGAACCCTGAGGTTGTGATCCCGTGATCGAGAACCAAGCAAGACCAATATCACTAAAACCGACAGCTGCAAGGAGAGGTGCTGAGAACCGTGATACCCATCCCATGGGAAACATATTCACGCGTTGTCTCCTTCTTTCTCCTTGCATATTGCTCTGTGCCGCGGGAATCTTTTTTACATCCTTTACCTCGTGGTTTACGGAAACTGTACGCTCGTAGCATAGAACACCGAGCTACAGCACGCATTGGCAAGTGTTCGTAACGCACCCTACGTTTAGAAACACCGAGTTCGTTGAATGCAAATGAAGCTTCTATTAATATTGGTGTCAACATTACGAACGCAGCCACTTAACGGGATAGCCTAATTAACATGACCATAGCGAATTGAGGATGAACAGCTGCGCTAAGGAGGGTGACGCGCAAAAGTACCTTAGCTGCCTTGAACTGCTTCGCCTAATTTGCTGTTGGAGTGATTTTGTTATTGGAGTAGTCTAACTGCTGACACAGTTTAAATAAAACCGTATCACGGGCCCTTGATAAAACTCGATGGTGGATGTGCATTTTTCACCCTTTTCAAATCACATTTTAATGGATATAAGAAATTTAAGCTAGTTCAACGCTGTGAAACTGTTCTTTTGTCGCTAATGGAGGCGTAACTGGCGAGGACATGAAGCTATTGATGTCGTGATGTATTAATTTTGTTAGACCTACCCCCCTTTATCACTATCTACTGACCGTAGCTGGTCATTCACTGTACACGCATACAATTCTTTCTTTCTTTCTTTCTTCGCCTTAGTCGCTATAGAAATGGGGCGGCCGCGGCGGAGATCGAACCTGCCACTCCAAGTGTAATCTGGCCAACACTTTATCGCGCATTGGCCTTCGCATAATCACGTAGCGATGGGCTGGGGCAAAGTATGGGGCGATAGCGCAGGTAAACTACATTCCTAAAGCTGCAAAACTAAACTACAATCCTAAACCCGCAAGCTCACCCTTCCTATAGATAAGTCATGG
Source organism: Hyalomma asiaticum (assembly GCA_013339685.2). Lineage (NCBI taxonomy): Eukaryota > Metazoa > Arthropoda > Arachnida > Ixodida > Ixodidae > Hyalomma > Hyalomma asiaticum. Next base: position 47,703,426 of record CM023490.1, read on the forward strand.
TAGAGTTTCTGAACCTTGACCGACGAAAAATAATAACAAAGTTTCTTAACGTAAACACACCGAATAAACCCGCTTTTCTTCGTCGTGCTCCAAAGAGGGCTTCCTTGGGAACTCCAGGATACGCTGCACCCAAGTTACGCGCACGGCGAATTACGTTTAGACACGGGGGCAGCCCTCCGCTGCGAAATCGCTGTCTCGGCGGAAGACGGCCCGGCGTCCCCTCCAGGCGCTCAACGGTTTGTCTTCATTAGCGGCACTGGATGGCTAGCCGGCCACGAAGGGAGAAGAGGGGGACGCCGGCTTGCTTTCGATGCCAGATTTACGATCGTCGTGGGAGATCGTCTTCCCGCTGTCTGGCCACCGCTGCACCATCGCCGCAGCAGCGTTCGAGGAGGGACGCAAGGATATTGGGAAGTGCTTGGGAACATTAGGGTTCGCGAGGGGGATTTCCCCTTGTCGACCGGCCACGGCGCGCCGTGGTATAGCGGTGAGGAGACCTCTTGCAATAAGGTGCTCGCTACGCAACATGTGCAACGCGTGCTACGTTACGAGACGCCCTTTGATGGTTCTGGCAAATATGACGTACACCTTTCTTTCTCGCGTGCTGCGATTACATTATCGCTACACTGGTGGGCGGCTGGCGCTATCGTGGCGAGGAAAATGATCCTCCCGTCCGTTGTCTCGGATAACTGCCATCTATCCTTATTTGCGAGCGTCATATTTCAGTGCCGGATAACGTCCGTGTTCCGATCTAGCATGGTCCATGATCAAGATGGCGAAACGAATATGACGCCAGGCATGCGATCACCTGCATGCCTTTGTAGCCTTGCAGTGGCCGTGGAACGTTGCCTAAATATTTATCGCAGGTATATCACGCTCTAGCAAGATGTTCGTCCGCCCTAATAACGCAACAAAGGCGCTGCTGCTAAAGCACAAGTCGACAGGTCTATGCGACCGATTCTAAACAATACGCTCGTACAAGTGTGCGTGTGATTGGTGCTATTCTGCTTCTCACTCCCTACGATCACTAGCTGGGTGTGTTGCCGCAAGGTTGTGAAGTTGTGATTCGACGCACCTCAATGCCTCGCGCGTATGAAAAAACAAAAAGAAAGACAAGATCATCTGTTCGCAAGAATCGATTCGCTGACCGAGCGCGACGCATCGAAGGAAAGCCACGAACATTTCACATATCGTTTATCGGACTTCGTTTCGTCAGAATTCGTTTACCTTAGCTCGCTATTTCCTTTCATCTGCCAGGCGGAGATTACTACGCACTATAGGCGTTATACATAGTAATATACAGTAATAATATGCGTGAGATGATTGACGCGCCGAGTATATAGGCTCCATAAGACTGAAACGCGAAAGTGTGTTTGGCCTGGCTTTGTGTAGTTTGTGAGCGGTAGTCTTTACTAGTAATTTTCTCACTCCACCTCGTTGATCGCTTTCCGCGAGACTTCGAGCGACAAGCCAAGAGTGTCCTCGGTCGCCAAATGTCATTAAACTTTATCGATATCTCTCGACGCACAACGTTTGGATCCCGTTTCATATTTTAAGAGTAGTCGAAGTAACTGTTAATATAAACACATATAATATGACAGCTTGTAGGAATTTTCATTTTCTTCCTGCCTTTAAAAAATGCACTTGTCACAGCCTGTCCAACTGAATATGGGACCTTACACGCTGGTTCAGCGCCGAGGAACATAATGGTTGGGACGTCGTGGAGACGGAAGTAGGTGAAGTTGTTATTTTCTTTTTCGTTTTACGTACTGTTATTAGAAGAGAAAAATCAAGGCAAAAGTTGTATCTTTGGATTCTCGCCGAAACATCGCGGCGATGACGTAACGAACACTACTTTATTTATTTATTTATTTATTTATTTATTTATTTATTTATTTATTTATTTTACTTTTTCCCACTGCAGCCCTGTAAGAGTCTATAGCAGGAGTGGAAATATGCAAAACTGAGAAACTGAAAAGGCCAGAACATACAAAAGAAACAAGAAATAACAAAAAAGCATTTACAACTATTGCGGCACTAAAGTTTTCTAAACATAATGATCTTCAAAAATAGCATTCGCAAAGTCATTAAACGGGAGTGAACAAATGTTGCCTGGTGTGGAATTCCATAATTCTATATTGTGGCGGAAGAATCTGTACATGAATGCATCTGTGCGCGCAAGCAAAGCTAATACAGATAGCTCATTTTCTATTCTTATTATTAGTCATCGTTATTTCCTATCCAGTTTTCTTTCGTATTCACGCCACTATGGCTCAGTTAAATACTCTCAAGCACGCCGTGTTGAGTCTCTGGCTCTCTTGGAACAAAATGTGCATCTCTTTTACCCATAAATAATTATGTAGGGCTGTGCCATGTGTATCACGCCACACATTTTATTGCAGTAACCTCGCAGCGACAACGCCACTTTTATTTTTTCTTTATTTCTTGCTCATAATCAAAAGAAGAGGCGTGCAGGACACGGACACAAGGAGAGCAGCGTTCGTGGTGTTCACTGCTCTCCTTGTGTCCGTGTCCTGCACGCCTCTTCTTTTGATTATGGACTGTTACCAACTCGCTCAACTTTCTGTCCTTTTGAGTTTCTTGCTCATTTTCTAGATCTTCAAGCGCTTTCTCAAAGATTAATGGTGGCATCGGTAACGTGAGGTTGTAGTTTACCAATACGAAAACACAGTTTTACGCTTTAATGCCAATTTTAAGTTCTGGTTGATACCTCTTTTCTAAGAATCGGCCATAACACAAAAGGTAAACGCATTTGCGTACAAGTAGTTGAACATTTTTTGTTGCACATCAAGTGGTGCGTAACATTGAAAATAATTCTCATAAAATCCGAAAGCGAAACGCTCGATGAGGCCTATTCGGTCTTACGTGAACCATGCAGAGTCATCTGCATGTTAATGCATTCTCAGCGCAGAGCTTGTCGGAGCCTGCAAGCCAATGATCGGGTTACTTCCACCCCGCCACGATGGTCTAGTTGCTATGGTATACTCGGCTGCTGATCCGAGGTTCGCGGCATCGAATCCCGGCCGCGGCGGCTGCATTTCGATGGAGGCGAAATGTTGAGGCCCGTGTGCTGTGCGATGTCAGTGCACGTTAAAGAAACCCAGGTGGTCGGCATTTCCGCAGCCCTGCACTACGGCGTCTCCCATAATCATAGCGTGTTTTTGGTACGTTAAAACCCAGTAATCAATCAGTCAATCAGGCGAGTTACTTGCCTCCCGTCTCATCGTTGGGTAGTCTAAGTTAAAAGGCGCAACCTGAGGCTGGAAAATTCATGAAATACATTAATAGCAATGAAATCGGGTAATATGCAGAAACGTTATGTTATCAATATCGACAAATATGGCTATCGAATTTCTAACATCTTGAAGGTGTCATTGGTGTACATTGATTTCAGTGGTGCAGCTATGTATCCTTGTTCAGAAGATTCTATTTTTTTTTCCCAAGGATAGCTCTGCAGAGATCCCCCGTCGCAGAGTACGGTTGTTGTCGTTATGTGGGGTTTAACGTCCCAAAACAAGCTCTGATTATGAGAGACGCCGTAGTGGAAGGCTCCGGAAATTTCGACCACCTGGGGTTCTTTAACGCGCACTGACATCTCACAGTACAAGAGCCTCAACATTTCGCCTCCATCGAAATGCAGCCGCCGCGGCCGGGATTCGATCCCGCGACCCTCGGATCAGCAGCCGAGTGCCATAGCCACTAGACCACCGTGACGGGGCGCAGAGTACGGTGTCATCTGATTCGTTTACTATCTATTCTAAACAACTGCGGCTCGCAGTAAGACACCGCAGTGCATGGTATGTTACGTCGATTTACACTCACCTGAGAGTGGTACAATCACTGCTTTTATTTATGATGCCAGGACAGGTGTGCCCGGAACCAGCATACTCGTCTTCGTCCTTCCAAGTGTTCTCTGCTGAAAGATCGAAATTTGGGCGAGTTGGTTGAACATGTTGGTAGCATAGAGCTGATGGAAAAACCAAGGGCAAAAGCAAAGAAATACCAGGACACAGTTGTAAGCGCCGTCTTTGGTCTTTCCTTAGTAAATTTCCAAGGCAAGGAGGTTGTAGAAGGTGACCTTGTCCTCAGTTCCCCCCTTCTCCGTCCTGCTTCTCTTCTTCGTTTTGGAGCCGAGCTCCTCCAGCTAGCGTTGCTGCTGTGAAGAAGGAAGGGTGGAAGCCTTCCTACTACCTGTCCGCCGTTGCGTTGTCTATACCCAAAGGATGGAGACCAGCCTTCATACAAACACGACGTGACTTTATATACGAGAACAGTACATACACTTTACAGGCAGTGCTTCCGACCTCTCCTGCCAGGCAAAAGGGGCCACCTTATATACACCGGTTGCTCCGCCCCTCAACCTCTCACAGCCAATCACAAACGGCGATTTACACCCCGACGCCGCTGTAACCAATGACAACCGTGAACAACACATTGGGTACGCTTGCTGCCCACCACGCTGCGAGGGAGGGAGTGAGGGAGCCAAACCAGCTGCACAATACAGCGTCACAATGGTCTCCTCCTGCCCCACCTGTTCACCGCGTGGCGGCGCGTGTTTTCCTGCGCCTATTTAACTACCTTGGCGTACCGTATTCCCCGTCTCATTCCGACGACCCTTACACCTTGCTTTTGTCCTTTTATTCCTATTCTCGCTGTGTTACCAACGTGTTCAAGTGCTGTCGCTATCAGCAGCGCAGTGCCTTAGTGTTTCCGAAAAAAAGGCTTGTCACAGACCAATGTCCAAACAACATAATACAGCTTTTCTGTATCCGTACGGATCCATTGTGTACTGAGCTAATGTGAACAAGAGATCAGTAAGGGTCCCGAAAAGACGGCAGTCGACAAGCAAATGATGCGCTTTTTGCACCGCCAAGTGTGCGTTCACAAAACGATCCGCTGACGAACACTTCAGTTTCGCTTGCAAGGTTTCACCGTTTGCGAACGCTCCTGGTTTCTGGCAAGTTTGTGCAGGGTACTGGCGCGTTCAATGCTGCATATGCGGAGAAATGTGAGTCGGCTCGAGAGCTTTCGCTTGTGTGCAACTGTCAAGAATCCCTGTACAGTGTCAAGGTGCCCCTGATGTGTACGTGGAAGGTGTTCACATGTCCAGAGTACCTAACCCATCTCCCGCCCCTCGATTCGCCAGATTGGCGCTTATGTCCGAAGACAGGTTTCACTTTCCTGTTATACGGATTCCTATGACAGACGGATCAACCACATTTTTTTTTTATCTTGGTTAGTGACGTGCTTTTTTGACAATGCCTTTGCCTGACCAGACGGTAGTTTGTGGAACTCTCGACTATGTACGATATTTCGAACAAGACGCAAGCATCCATACGGATTAAGTGACGATGTTAGTAAGAGCGGGTAGTATGAGCAAATTTACTATTGTGCAGTTCTCATGGAAAGGCACACGACGTGTAAGCATACGATTATAACAAGTGTTACGGGCATCTGCATGTGATAACCACGTCAGGTTGCTACGACACTGGTGTGGGCTCTAATAATATAAGTCAACGAGCCAAAATTACGCCGATGTTACGCAGACTGGAAGTCATAAAAGTAAAAGTGGCCTAAACTGTCGAGCCGTATTCCGTGTACACTGTACAGTGCTGAGCGAACGAAACGCAATTCTCGGAGCGCACGGCTGCCGATGCTTTCTGCGCCGTTGCTATTCGCTGGGGACACCGAGCTGATTCGTTGTGGTGGTCAGTGAAAGCCAGGAACGTTTTGAATGATTGTGATTTAGTCTGGTACCTTTGGGAATAACCAATTCGATACAGTAGAACAAAATGAGCCAGCGTCACACGGTGACAGTATCGCGTTTCATTCGCTGAGGACTGAATGTTGTATTTCTGCGACCGAAAACCCGCCTCCGTGTCCTGGAGACGTCACCGGCCAGTACGCAAGGCAAAAAATAGGGCGAGTGGAAGCCCTCGAAGTTACCTGTATATGCGCTGATATTACGGCTTGTCCATCCAATTCAATCCTATGCTTGAACATTCTAAATTGGACTTGCAAGTTACATGCGTTTCAAAAAGTGGCACAAGTGACAACATATGACCTTTTCGTTGGCGCGAATCATTATTGGGAAATAGTCACGAGATCTACCAAGCGTGATGTGCCATAAGAGCCAAGAAAATGAGCGGTGCGACAAGAAGATACAGTCCTACACCACTACAAGGAAACCGTCAAGTTTGAGAATGGCCGGTACAAGGTTTCACTTGTACGTACATCATGCACGAACGACCGCAGAATACCACGTCGTTCGAAGGAAAAAGCTGATAATCGCATAGAAACGTCACCAGTACACTTTCCGTATTGCAGGAAGATCAAATAGTTGTGTTACGATCCCCACTGTATATGGAGGAAGGGAGCGGGGGCAAGAGGAAGGGATGAAAATTTATCTATCGCAGGCGGGGTAAGCGAGTACGGCAGTTCTCGAGGGGCGTTAATCTCGTTGTACACTTCAAAGCCCTTGTCCTATAGCTTCGCCGACCCCAAAACGCTTGTGCGACAAAACGCAATTACCTCCGCGTTACTCTCGCCCCAACAGAAAGAAGAAGCTCTGATCGTTAAAGAGTTGGAAAGGGAGAGTGTATGGATTGGAGCGGAGCGCTTCATTCGGCGCTCGGAATGAGCCGCCGAATCCCTCAGCTCTTTCTCTAGCTTTCTTTTTTCGCGCTGTTAGGGAAAATTTACGCCCCAGGCTCCCACACTTCTCGCCGAGCTCGGCGATTCGCACCCTTCGCGTATGGCTCTCCTCTCTGGCCGTCTTCACTTTGTTTTCGTTCTCCCATCTCAAGTTCTCCCATCCAAATTTTGTAGCTGTTCTTCTGCCAGGGGAGTACGCCCGTGCAACTACATCTCTTCCTTCGCGCATTCTCGCTCTACTTTTTGCTTTATTTCTCTTCAATCGACTTTTCACGTTAGGGGAGGAGCGGTATGTACGTCCCTTCGCGTCTCAGCGCTGGGATTCGAGTCCTTCGTGCTTCTTCCAGCGAACCATGCTTGTAGGTTGCTTCTCGCCTGCCGAGTACACAACAAGAGTGTCGCAAAAGAAGGGAGAAGCTGAGACCGGACGACTGGCGAGTCCCCGGGTTGTTGAAGCGCACGTTCCGGTTTTTCCTTTTGTCTTGACCCTCGAACTAACGAGCTGCGGCGTGTCGAAGCGGCACGCGACTCGTCCATCGTCAGCTTGTATTGGCAGCACGTTCCAAGTCTCCTTCCGTGTTGGCGAGGATGGCGCAATAAATAGTGAAACAGGGCTGCCCAATGGGAGCTCGTTAATAGTAGTTTAATGTTGTCAGTAGACATCCGGGTAGAGCAGTGTAGAGGCCACGCAAGAAGCGCATGCATAGCGAAGTCTATATATTGACGTCACACTCAAGTAATCTGTCCCTAATGAGCACAGTTCTACTGCCTGTTTGTTTCTGTAATGACCATAATGGGAACCATGTGCGCGTTAGAATAATGGTGCACTTTTTTGGGAATCTTGAGTGCATCCGGTAAAACGAAAAACAGAGATCTCCAGAGGAGAAAGTGGATTGCAACTTACCTCTGTTTCTGTCTCTTTCTCTCAATACGTTTACCTTTTCTTTAATTTGTTTTCAGCGTCGACGCATGTGTACACTTTCATCAGCCTTTCAGTGCAACACAAGCTCTCAACTCTTCCCTAGCGCACCATGTAACCTTCTTCTTTGTCAGGGCAGTGCAAGAGTCCCCACTCTCATTGTGGCAACTCATTGTGGAAAACTATGCACAAGCGCATGGCTTTGCGAGGTGCTGTGCGCAGGAGAGATCAATGATGATGGTATGTCTAGCCCACAGCAGAGTAATAACGAGTTAGCGATCCGCCCACCAAATCGCGTTCCAACAGACATGTTGTTCCTGGAAGCCAACCCATTTGGCTTTCGAATGCTTGACAACACAGGTATGTAAATTGAAGCTTTTAGCATGCTTTTGGTCGAAGATTCCTTGCGTACAGCGCGGCAGGTGAATGTCACAACTGCGGCGGAACGTTGAAGACTGTCCGTACAGTCTTCATGCCTCTTTGCTGGCATGTCGACACACAGAGAGAATGAGTGAAAAATGAAATGAATTAGTGAAGCTTGCACTAGCAGCGCAAGACTATATAGAGAAGCGGCGAAGCTGATGGGCACTTGGTAGGTCCGGGTTTGTCTCCGGTACAGCCCAACTTCGTCGTGGTGCGAGGCTTCGGGAAACGCCTCGCATAGCATTCCGAGGTCCAGCGAGCGCTTGTCAAAATTTCGCACTGAGCTCAGCATAAAGACGTCCGCCTCGATCCAGAGACGGTGGCAGACACGGCGCGTGTGGTCTCGACTTGACGCCGTCCCACCCATTTGCTATATATTTGATGCTGCGCGTTTGTGCATAGCTTCGCGTCATGAGAGCACGCATGCTCCTGTTTTGGGAAGCTATGCACAAACGCATGGCTTTGCGAGACGCTGTGCGCCGGACAAATCTTTCTTTCTTTCTTTCTTTTTTCCTTGAAGTTTGGCTCTTGCCCACTACGGGGGATTGGCCATGAAGCCGGCGGTTAATATAAAGAGGGGAAAAAAAAAATTGAGCGAAAGCAAAGGAAGAATAAAGAATCGGTAACGTAAGTAAGAATGAAATGTTAGAAAAAGATAGGCTATTTATAATAGAAATGAACTATAATAAAATAATTTGAGGTTTAATCAACTAGTGGAAGCAATTTCGAGGTACGAAGATTTGGATTGAATGATGATTAGCAATGAATTCTTTTTGTGTCACGAAGGAAATTGCACATGGCTAAGCAGACGTTCCTGTTGCTTTGCGAGGTGCTGTGCGCAGGAGAGATCAATGATGATGGTGATGAGCCTTCAAATATGGCGCATACCCACTTCGAGAGATCAAAGGTCACTGTGTTATTTTTCTTCTGCTTGAACACGGGCGCCCGCCAGCCACAGTTTTATCGGTGTAATAGTGGGCTGAGGTCACGTGCCGAAGAGAAGAAGCGCGCTTGCGAACGCCACAACACAGTGGGCGCCACAACACATTAGTATGCGCCAGAATTGAGGGAAACAACAACAACAACAACATAGGGCATTGCATAGACGTGCACGCACGCGCAATGTTGGGAACCTGATTAATGATGCTGATAGTTTTGCGATACACCACACAAATTACGAGAGCCGGGAATGCCTCGCATTTAAGACCGCCATTTCCATCTTCCGATCGCCGTACAACGTACTGCAGGTCCGTTCCTGCCCCTCGCAAAATGCTAACGTCCATTCCACCCGTCGCTTCAGCAGGCCTTGAACATTTACAAGAATTGGGGCGCTTCTCTTGTCTTCGATACCTGTCACCGAGGGGCTCGCGGCGAAATGAATACACGGCCTTTTCTTGCGCCGTCCCTCCCTTTTGTTCCTTGTCCGCGGCATGAAAATGGGAATTGCTTCTCCCCGTATGTTTCTATTACTGCACGTTGCTTTGGCTTTCCTGGGCCCGCGGGTGTCGCAAGCAGCAATACGGGGCGCAAGACAAGACCTCGCGGTCCAGAATTCCAATTTCCTTCGAGCTCCCTTGCCCCGTCGCCACCGTGTCGCCTTCTGGCTGCGTTCGCCACAAAGGCGGACACAGCTGTGCCTGTAAACTCACAACGTGTGAGGGCACTTGCATTTAAGAAGAAACGAAAGAAGAATTTGATTTATTCACTTATGAAAACGAGGACACGGGGCGGCCGATGTACAGACGGGGCTTCCAAAGCCCCTTTTATTTTCGTATGGCGCAGAGGAATGGCTTTTCTCATTGTTCATTTCTCTCTCTTTTTCTCTCTCTCCTTCTCTCTTGTGAGGGGCGCAGAAAACATATACAATCATCCGCGCCTTGATATTATGTTGATCCGCGGCAGCCTGCACACATTAAACACACATTGACCCGCGTCAGCGTTTGCCGTTGACAGTGAATTCCGTACGCACTTTTGAACTTGTGCTATGGCCAAGTAATAGGACATTATTCAACCGAAACTTGTATTGTATCGGTGAAACGGGCGAATTGTCGGCGTAGTTGGACTCGTCAAGCCAAGATGAATTGTAGTACAAAACGTACGCTACTTGTGATCTGATTGGAACCGCGGCCTCCACCCTCCAATGGTATAACCATTAGGGTAAACATTGAATCAGGCTTCCGACATGAAAAGGCACCTAAGCCGCATGACTACCTTGCATCAACTACCAGCAGATAGATAGATAGATAGATAGATAGATAGATAGATAGATAGATAGATAGATAGATAGATAGATAGATAGATAGATAGATAGATAGATAGTGGTAGGCCGCGCATGCACATGCCAAGCTTCACTTTCCACCATTTTCTCCGTAAAGGACGTGTACTACGACATGAAGCTGAACATTTCGACAGTGTTGCCTGTCTGGTTCGGACCTTCATTAACACTTCGCGAGAAACTCCAACCAAAATGTTGGGGTTTCTCTCGAAGAACTCTTGCGTCGAAGTGGGCCGCTGCCCTGCGTAGCTCCCGCCTCAAAACGCAAGAGTGCGCAATGCAGCAGGCCCGAGAGGCGCCGATGAAGCTAGGTGTCAAATTCATGTCATGAGAGGCCTGAGACAGGGTGGCTAAAATTTTCCGGATGCTAAATGAAAGTTCTTTCCACTCAAAAGGTCACAATAATTACGAAACACCTTCGTCGCCAATCATGAGCTTGTGGAAATTTCTTTTGCTGGAGTCGAACCTGTTGATAATCTTAAACGTGCAGCGCTTGAACATGACGAAATTAAACCATAGTGTTGTGAGAAACAAATTACTTTAATAGCTGCGATGAAATCTGAACTTCACTAAAAAAGTTACTTTAGGCTCACATTTGTGTGAAAGGCGAGTTAGTTAGCGCATGGATTAAACTAAATAATTAACAGCGCGCAGACGGGAGGAAATAATAAAAATAATAATTTATTTCCCCCAATACAGTGTTAATGGAGGGGAAAATTGGCACATGAAGTCCTCGCCCCTCCCCCCACCCCAACCCCCGCCATATACATCAGGCAAAGCTGGTGGTCGCGACAGAAAACGGAATAAGATACTCGCAATAATCAGCCGAAGTTACAGAAATATATACATCTGCACAAGCTAAAGTAAGTTTATATGAATCCATACACAAGTGTTCGCTTTTTCGTTCCTTCCTATGCACTTACGCTTATGGAGTGCTCGAAATTTAGCCTTCGTTTTAACGCTGCAACCAGACCGAAAGATCGAACTAGCCAACTGTTACCACGGGGTACAAAGGCCCTCAGAACCACCTGAGCGCATTGCGCTAGCCGGATTACACTCATTTTCAGCTAACTCGTGTCCATATAGAGAGAGCTCATATACGACATCGGTGGTCTCTAATGGTTATGGCAACCGGCGACTAATCCGAAGGTCGTGGGATCGAATCCCGGCCGTAGCGGTTTGATTTCGTTGAGGCTAAAAGTTGAGGCCCGTGTATACTGTGCGAATGTCTGCCGACGTTAAGGAACTCCAGGTAGCCGAAATTTCCGGAGCCCTCCACTGCGGCGCCTCCCATAGTAATATCACGGCTTTGCAATGTAAGCTCCAGAAATTATCATTATTACTATAAACCAAAGCACGTAACTTGAGAGGAAACGAGGCCGGCATTGCAGCGATTGGTACAGTTCTTCCAGTGCAACGAATATCACTTCCTCGTTTGCACGGCCCACATTTGGAATGCCTTTCGTGGCTTTCGTTTCCATTGGCATGTCCTTCTCATCTGTCGGGTGGTCGGAAGGGCGATGATGATTGGAAGATAATTCAATTCAGTGTCTTTAAGTGCCAAAAGCGCGAGACTCCGTCATAATGGGACCACTTCACATCATGCGACCTTCACATAAGATCTGCGTGCATCGGTGTTCTCGCACCTCGTTGGTAGTGAACTCGTGGTGGTTGGTGGTGTAGATAGTACATTGGTCCCATGTCTTCGAGCATGCAGAACAGCACTTCGTAGGGTTCACGTTGTTTAAGCACTGCGCAATATGTAAATTCAGAATTTTTCTGCTAATTTTCCACTGCTGACTTTTGCTTACGATTAGGTGCTATATGTGTAGGTGGATCTATAACACCGAATCGCGAAAATGGACACAAATTGCTGCTTACGAGTGTCTTTTAACAAGCGCGGTGTCGGACCTGAAATCCGTCATGTTAAACCAGGCAAGGGACTGATAATGGCAGTGATTTTTATAGCTGTTCTTCGGAATAGCTAAATATACTAAATTTTGGGATGAATATGCTTTAGATCGCGAATGCGCTTTCCTAAGGTTCCCCAACCAATTTTCCTATGTCCATTATCACAACTTTATTGGGAATTATTTTTAAAGGTTTACTCATGAAAGAATTTCAGCTTGGTAAGTGGGCTTAAATGGGTAGCTAAGGGTTTGTCTTAAGCTATGGCTTTCCCTTTAAGCGCATGTATTTGACAGTTGAGTGATTAAATCTCGGCAAACCGCCGGGGGACGTTTGCAGAAATGTGGGCCGATCCAGTTGGCAGTGTGCCATCTTAGGTACAGAAAAATTCAGGTAACGCTAGAAGTTCTATCTGCGCAGCTACGGCACACTTCCCTACAGAGCTAGAAAGAAAGAACGAAAAAGAGAGAAATAGGGACAGAAAGGAAGATGCAGGAACACCTGCCACAGCTACACCTCACCTCGCCTAGCTTATGTACCGCTTTACATGACCACATAACAGCCAGTCTCATGATTAAAACTACGTAAAAGTCATGTAACAGCACCTCAGGTTATCTAAACCATGTAATATTACGTAAAACCTAGTCACATTACTTGGTCCCGCCAAAAACATATAAAATCATGTAGCACTATATAGTCACAGGCCGTGTTCCCCTCAAATTACCTAAAATCACGTAACAACTGAGCACGTGTAGCGGTCCGGCCAAAACCACGTGCTTTACAGCTTTACCTACGGACATCAGAAAGAAGCTAGGCCCAACACTAGCTTGCCTGCTGATTCCAGCCTTGCGCCACCGCTGCAAGCTGCGATAATTTTAGTTTGTTTTCCATAATGTCTAATTCCCAGACTTCTTAAGCTTGCGCTCTCAAGATTCGTGGAAGCATAAGAACTACTTTTCAGCCTGTCACAAAAATGAGCAAGCGCTGATGTCTTCTGGGAGACAGCGTCATGTCCGTGCTTACTTGGCTCGCAATATAAGAGGCTTCCAGATGAGCCCGTTTGGAAATTGGCTTCCTTCCTGTTCTTCCTCGGCCGGCCATCGATTAGGGGTCTCAGACGAGTCCTCCAGGGAGTCTCACTTTCCCTGTGCGACGAGGTCTTTCCCCGCAGAATGGGGTTTTCCGGATCCTCCTAATCCGCTCGCCACCCCCAGCGGGTCAAGATTAGGCGGCCTCGGGGGCGAAGATCGTAAGCCGCGTAATTTACTTATAATGCGCAAAAGCTAGGAGGTCACAAAAGTCGGTCTCTGGGGACGCCTGAAACCCTGCAGACGTCTACCGAATGGGTTCTACCGGATATGCTCTGGTGTCTCAAAATCCGTACGTTATCGTGATGAAGTCCGCGTGTTTGTGGTATTTCTTTTACCGCTACTTGAGATGGCAGGCTGTCCTACACCGCAATTGAACGTGGTAGTTAGTAAAATGGTAAAATAATGCTCTTGTCACCATTTTACAATCGCAAATGCAGGAAATCATTTTCTTTCATTCAGATGTCGTAAATCCCACGTCCTTCATTCAGCAGCACCACACGCGTTGCTTTAAAGCAGCTCGTCAGACAATCAAAAACAAGCAACGTCGGAGGCAAGATTTCCATTGTGCCGGATCTCAAGCCATAGTAAATGCTAATACAAATTAGACAACGGGTCTCGGTGACATATGTTAGCATAGGGTGAAAATCCAATGGCACACTTGCATTCTAGGCGCGCACTTATGAGAGCCGATTGTTTTGGGAGCTGTAACACGAAACGGGCCCTACATTCTGCGGCGCTATAAAGGTAAACATCAAGAGGCCCGTTTATTGTTTCTCTCGTCACCTTCCTTATAACTGTGTTCCGACCATAGCTCAGGAACACCGTGCGCAAGCTGCTATCCAGCAAATTACAGATGGTGGAACCATGCTATAGACCCTTTTCACAAACTGCAAGCTAGCTTTTCTGCAATGCAGCTTGCCCTACTAATGGTGGCTTTGGACATCCGGCAAACAACGTGTGCAAGCGCAATTTGCTTGCGATAGGGCATGTAAAATGTCGACGCAGCCCTTCTGATACAAACATCCCCAAAAAACGGGTCGCAGCATGTGCAACTTGAATTTTAGCAGCACTTAAATAAAGGCAGCTGTCGCCATTAGTAGGGCAAGTTGCATTGCAGAGAAGCTAGCTTTACAGTTTATGAAGAGGGTCTATTGAGGTGGTAACTACAGGAAAATTGGCATGAATTGCAAGCAGTGGCCCCTACGACGCAGCAAGAAAACACTTCTTGCTCTATGTCTTCGGCATGCTACATAGGTTCCATGAATACAGGCATGGGTGTCACACCCACGATCAGTAGACTACACTGCTTTATTTCACATGATCGGTGGTTAATTGCATCGACGGAATGAATGCCGAGAGTGGGGAGGTGCGCCCAGAGAGGAAGATGGGACGACGAAAGAAAAGAAAGAAAAACAAGTCCTGTGCATTGTGGTAACCAATCTCATCTGAAGCAGTGATTGAGGAAGTTGCCCGTAGCAAAATTATTGGCATTCATCCAAACGTTTCCTGACATAAAGGTTCTGGGCAGAAGCAAAAACAAATAGTTCAGGCCTATCATATCAGTGGTCAAAACAGCGTTAGCCAGATATCTGTACCGCTATATGATGCGGTAAAGAAATAGCTGAGCTTTTCTAGCTTGTGGTTATCGGTTTGGACGCTCTGGCTTCGAGAGTGTGCGCTTCTGAGTGTGTACTTACTTCGGGATGAATAAAAGTAGTTTGAAGTGTCTGCGCATAGTTTGCTTCTTCTCTCGTCTCTTTGCCGACATCTTTTTCTAAGAGTGTTCGGCTACAAAATAACCTCCTAAAGGCATACATTGTGTACTCAAGAAGCAAAAGACTTCGCACAGGCAGTTTCTGAACATTTAATGGAGCTAATTTCAGATTATACGAAATAAATTGGCCTTTTGACGTCACGAGGCGGAACTTCCCACGGCAATTTCTGAATCAACACTCTCACATTGTCCTTTCTTTCCCGTTTTCTTACTGAACATAACACTGCAAATTTAACGACAGCCGAATTCTCTAAATATAAATTATCATTTAAACCACTTTACAGTTTCACTTCCGTGCCCCTTTAAGGTAGGGTAAGCATGCTTATTACTGCTGTCTACTGGACCATGTTCTAGGCTACATGATATTTCGGCGTAAAAATAGTACCCATTTTACTGCAACCAGACAGAAAGTGAAGTGAAACTAGATCTCAACTGATTCTCATAATTCTCGCGTAATAGTATCATTCTTAAAAGCCAAGCTACCATAGCCTGAGGATATTTCCCGGTTTTTGTGGAGACTTATAAACATCATGAAATAAGTGCGCGGTTACTTCAGAAAATTTCAGTTGTTAGTCAGCGCTCGTGTCGTCTCTTCTTCGCTTCGGTCCTTGTGTGTGCGCGCTGTTCCACCATGACGGTTACTTCATTCATGAAATGCTCAATGTGTGGTATGTGCGCGTGCATTTCCTTCTTCTCTTGCAATCATGTCCTCAACCCACTACAACACAAATGCGGAGGCGTTTCATCAGATGCTATAGCAAAATAGGAGTGCCACGACCTTGCCTATAGCTTCGCTGATCCGCTGCCATAATATTGAGTAACAGCTACAGCGGGTCAGCGGGCCCGGCGAAGGAGCGGAGGGGACAGCGGAGCGCATGACGAAAGGAGGGCGACGTCCCGTTTCGGCGGAACGTGATGCTGCGCCACCTGTTGAACAATGTTGGAGTTACTCTCGATCGTGCAGAGGTTTTACCTGTCGAATAGATTGAAGTTACTGCGAAAAGGATATCGCAAAAGTCATTTTTATTAGATCAAATCAAATCAAATCAAAATTATTTCCACCATGTACAATCTCACAGATGGAGGACAACGGAAAAAAAGCTGCCGAGAGGCGGCTTTACTAGTCCGTAGCCCAACGTAATCTATGGCATCTGGGCAACACAAAGGAAAACAGTTCACAAACGAAAACTTGAAAACATATGATTAGTGCACAATAAAACCAGTATACAATAGCCTGCAAAAAAGCATACAAGAATACGGCGCCAGGAACAATAAAATTAGTTTTCTTATACAAACATAGATCTAAGTGCAGCTGAGGAACAACAAAACAAATCAAAATCGGTTGACTGAAAATGGTTTAACAATGATGGTAAAGAATAACATAAACGCTCTATACCAGTATTCAAACGGGGTGTGACAACTTCCCAATACTCTCTATGTTTCGTTTTATAGTAGTGGTCATTTGTTTCCAAAAGATCACAGGTGTTATGTGGAAACACATATTCGTTTTTGATACATGACATGACGATATGCCGCCGCCGCTTGTGTTGGGGGCTGCCATCTTGCAAAACGCTCGCACGTTGGCCCGCTGAGACGAAATTGACGGGGCGAGCGGCTCGCTCCGTAAATGCGTTGGCTGTCTCAGAGTGCCGCGCATGCGCAGTTGGCGTCTCCACTCGTTCGTTTGGCCCGCTGGCCCGTTGAGCCGCTTAGCTGTTACTCCCCATTGCCTGCCATGCGAAGTTTCGCCACGGCTGCGGAAGTGACGTCACCACGCCTATCCTTATAATAACGGCTCCGTGTCACCACCGCGGCGACATAATGCCCCGCTTCTCGGCGTCCAGCAACATCGTCGCGCAGACTGGGCGAACGTAGAAGCGCGTCACTTCCGAGGAAGTGACGCGATAGCCGCCAGGCCGCTGCTCAAGAACGTGCGAGTCGACTTCCGACCAACATCGAGTGTCGCGCTTGTGAAGCAACAGCGCAACGTCAGCGATGCCCTGATCCGAAGGTACTACGATCCCTTGAAAACGAGTAAAAGCCGTTGGCAGACGTAGAGTCGTCGCCAGAACGATCCGGGCCTTCAAGTCGCACCACCGGACGATTACGAACGGGATGACTGGCAATGAAAAAAATGCACAACACTCTATGTACTTTAATGTCGCAGTGTTGTTTACGGTTGTTCGTGGGGCCGCGCAAAAACCTCGCGCAAACTTAGCCCAACCGAGATACACCTACGTGGGACTGTCACCTTCGCGATTCGCGCAATACTCGGGCCTCAGATTTTAGTTTCCCCCTAATTATTGAGTTGTACATTCGAGGATTTTTCTTTCACAAACGCATTGCGATACAGTGCGAAGGGGTAAATTGAGAAAGCGTTGAATTACCAGTGATTCGGTATATTTAGCGAAGTTCAAAGCGAAATGGCTGCTGCATTGTAACTGCTCCTATATTCTCATCTCAGCATTTTCACTATACTCTTGAAATTTTCCCCACACATTCAAGCGACGTTGTGGAATGCCAACGTCAAAATTTTGTAGCAATACTTTGAAGAATAAAATAAATGAACTCTCCTAAGAAAACCCGTCATGCACCCTCGAATTGAAGTTCTGCACTTCCACTCTGAAATTACGTCGTGGCTCTCAAAAGTTCTAACCCTTTCACTAATATTGATCACATTTACTGCTCGGTAGCTCCCACGATACTTCGAGCATCAAATTAGGTCACAGCGATGCATCACGTACAACTTTTATCGGGCCGCAATTTTAAGGCGTCTCCTCTGGCCGCATGCATCTTGTTTACCCGGCACCCATCTGTCTCAAGTGAGCCGTTAATTGAGATACTAACGCCCCACCACCTCCTGGTTCACGGCCCCATTTCAGGCTCCATCGGGTGTCGCGCGCCCGGTAACGGGCCACTAGTTTTCGCTATCAGGCGGGCAAATGCTTGCCCAGCCGTGAACCTTGCAGCATAGGGGAAGAGCGAGCCGACGGTCGGTTATCAGCGAGACCCGACTTTTTTGGACGACGCGCCGGGAATACCTGAGCTCCAACGCAGCGCGACGTCTTCCACCAGCGGCCCCGCCATTTGCATGCGTGCCTGCGTCGCGTTTTTTTTACCGGGTCATTAACGGCGTCGTTGGCAACCCTTGACGAGTGCTGTTACCCTTTTCTTGCGGTCGTAACGAGCGCCTCACTTCTGCCTCGTTAGTTCGGAGGAGCTGTTGATTTTTTTTCTTACCCCTCCTTTAGGAGGGGCGTCAATTTTTCGCGATGTTTAACGCCTCTTGTGCAAGGGATGCAGATTTTTTCTCAGTATATACTAAAGGAAACAAGAACATTAAATGTGGTTACGGAAAGATGAACATGATCATTTCCGTAAGTCGAAACCCTCTATGCCTCATCAAACGCGAAAGGTGACCCAAGGAGGCACTAACGGTACCAGGAAATGGATGACGTCAAACGAGCTCGTCTCGTTCATTTTATGTATATCAATATATGCTAGGTAGTGCGCGAATCTGTATCTAACATTACGTATAGAGACACGGCATCAATAACATGACATGCTTGTCGTTTAGCTCATCCTAACCATGATACAATCTCTCGTACCACAATACTCGCATTGCTTGGCTAGAGATATGCCCGTACGTTCCACACGTGGTTATACGTTAACCTTTACAGTCATCGTCTTTATGATAATGGTGAACCGGTTTCGACAAACAGTAGCCTTAGGTACGACATCATTAACCGCTGTTTTGCTTTATTTTCCACATGCTGTCGTTATCTTTCTCTCGTTCGCCTCCCTCTAAATATCTTTCGTGTATTTGTTAAGGTTTATTGAAGAGTGCACGTAAATTGAAAGTTGGCATGCCTTCGCGCTGAAAAACAACTATGCCCTCAATGCGCGCCAAATGAGGCACCTACGCACCTGGTATAGGGTTCGCAGTAAACTGAAATCGCTGATTGGGTCAACTGGTTTGAAGAGCCAAAAGAAAAGAAAGGGAAAAAATGAAAAATAAGAACAAAAGGAGTACTAGATACATTGTAAAAGAACAATATAATCCTGGGATTTAACACGCTACGTTCACTGCATTACAGATAATGTACAGTCAACAGCAAAAGTTTGCGGGATCTGAAACTTCGTAAAAACCTATATTACCGCTTAGCCTCGCAACATAGCCTCGAATTAAATGTTACAGCCGGTACATCGCAAAAACATCTACCAATTGAAATTTTTATTTTGAGGCTATGTAGCTAGGCCAAGCGGGTAATATAGGATTTTACGAAGTTTCGGATCCCGCAAAGTTTTGCTGTTGACTGTACGTACAGAACCGTACATTCAACGTGCCCCGAAGAAATACAGCTGCATCTGCATTAGTGTTCCTGCATACACATAAAAACGAAAGCTGGGGCATGTACCTTGCAGGGAACCAACCTGTCACCTGGAGATGTGTAGCAATAGCCCACCAGCTTAGCCATAGTGACCATTTCTATACCGCAAAACATCAGCAGGCGTTCGGGAAGCATGCCAGGCGTCAGGACGTAAGAGGACCAATCTACTACCAAGGCTACGTATAACATTCACACGAAACCAAGACAAACAACACGCATGATTTGACATAAGGTGATGGAGCAAGAATAAAAATGCGTCGCAGGAACTCTGTCCAAAAAAAGAGAACAAAGAAAAAAAAACCTCTTCAGCAGTAAACCACTCTCGCAAACATGACACTCAGGTCCAGGTGGAGCCAAGTATGTCAACAAAAATAAATTGAGATACACGTGATTATTCATTCTTTTGCTCCCTGTTTTTCACATTTGCCACGTCACAGGTCTCAAAATACGACGCCCCAAGCTTCGAAGCAACGGCCTTTTGCCCACGTCTGACCCGAGGGCCAGTTCGAGCAAAAAATAAGGGTTGGAAGAGGGCGATACGTAAAGTGTCCATCGCATCGTGTCTATTCTTTAAATTCAGTACACAATGTCGGAAGGGAACGGGATGGACCGGGTCCGGCGGCAACGTCCTAAAGCGCTCTCTGCACGCCACCGGAGAAAGCATTTATTCTGTCCGTAGAAAGCAACACACACGCGCGGCCTTGCCGATGCGCTGCCCTCTGTGAGACATTAGAGAGGGGAGAAAAAGCAGGGGGAGCTGGTATAACGGTTTCGCCGAGGCATCCTGCTACATCCATCCATCAAGACTTCCGGTGGCTTGGCCCGCTGTGTGTACAAGGCGGTAGCGTGGAGAGCGAGACTCGAAGAATAAGATTGAGGGCGCGCTCGCGAATCGACAGGAGGCCGCCGGGCCCCCGGCCGGGACGTACCATATCTCTTCGGCGTGCGCTGATTGATTTCCTCCCGTGGAACGTATGGACGTATTATAACCTTCCACGCATTGTCTCTGGCAGGGGCAGTTGAATATGGGAGAAAATGGTTCGCGACGAAGAAATGCACTCTTAACGCTTGACGCGGGAGGGCTTGATAACACTTGATAACGTGCGTGTGCGTTCATGCAGACCAGGAGAGAAGCGACAGCCAATATCAATAACGGGCCAGATTTATTAAGGCGAGTGCTTAACGTATGCTATGCTAACGCGCCCTTGAAAAATAAGAACGATGACAGAAGAACGCGGTAGCCCCGCCACGGTGGTCTAGTGGTTATGGCACTCGGCTGCAGATCCGAAGGTCGCGGGATCGAATCCCGGCCGCGGCGGCTGCATTTCGATGGAGGCGAAATGTTGAGGCCCGTGTGCTGTGCGATGTCAGTGCACGTTAAAGAACCCCAGGTGGTCGAAATTTCCGGAGCCCTCCACTACGGCGTCTCTCATAATCAGAACTGGCTTTGGGACGTTAAACCCCACAAATCAATCAATCAGAAGAACGCGGTACAGTAAACCAAAGCTGGCATCTTATTCTCTTTGTACATGGCGAACTTAGAGTGTTCGAGTAAGGATGTAGTAATAATTTCCGGGTTTTAACATCTTAAAAGCACTATATGATTGTGGGAGACGCCGTGGGGGAGCACTCCGAAAACTTCTATCACCTGGGAGTTCTTTGACGTGTACTGACATATCGCGCAGCACGCGAGCCCCTACCATTCCGCCTCCATCGAAATGCAGCCGCCGCGGCAGGGATTCGATCCCGTCACCTTCGGGTCAACAGTCAAGTGTCGTAGCCACTGAACCACCGGGCGGCTCAGTGTGCGAATGCAACACTAATACGAATGATACGTCGTCACATCAGTAACGTGGATTCTTCTCATTTGCGATAGGATTAACCGATAATTAAATCACCAGAAGTCTCATACCCGGCTCGCACATGCGAGTGCGAGCTGCCAGAGATTGAAGGTTGACAGTTCCAGCCGTCCAGGCTTTCCAGGCTTTAGCCCCGGCTTCCTCCGGTGTGCTGAATAAGCGTTAGCTGTTACTACACACTGCATCTTCATCTGCATAATCTCCCAATTATGATGATAACGTTTTTTGCCTTCCCTCATAGCCTCCGGTAACTGGCCATCATCACTGCATATGTGCTGTGCTGCTTCGGTGTCGTATCGCCGACCTTATAATCACCGTCTCAAATGGGCTGTCGTGAGTTAACTACTAGTGTAGGGAAGTTCTGGCCAAGATCAATGCCTGCGAATAATACTGGCTCACCATGGCTACTCTTTCCGTGTTTAGGTTAAGGAGTCGTGAAATTGCAAATAGTGCTCATAATTTGTTACGACTCACCGACGAATAGTATATGCTGAACGTTTGTTGGGATGGGTCGGGCCTGCTATCCTTCTTACTTTTTAAAATTTGTTGTGTCTGTTAGGCCGTGTTAATATTGCTATACATAAGGGCTTGGTAGGCCTGATTTATGTACCGCATGTCGAAACACTAAAAATCAAAAGTGCTGCCAGCATTATACAAATACGCTTGTTCACGGCGACGCTTCACTTATACGGAAGCGTTCAAATGTTAGCGTCTCACCTATAGGTCGCTCCGTTACTTTCATTTTGTCATTAGGTTCATCTTGTCTTTCAATCATTCGCACTAATTACGGTAAGAAAACATCTAAATTCTGTACCATTCAATTTAGGACTAGTTTAGCTGTCGAAATTAAATCTGTGCACACGTTTTCACTTTTCAAATAATCAATAAAATATTTCCTTTTAACTGCTGATTCCTCATCTTAGTTAATGTATAAATTTTTTTCACTTGTCCGCATTTATTTAATTTGCGTTTATTTTTGTTTCCTGTACAAGTTGCTTTCATTTCTTTGGTGCACTTTTTCTACTTTATTCCGTATTGTGCTGTGTTGTATTTGACCTTACGTTGCATTGCTTGTGTATCATATTTCGCATTTTGCTTTTTATTTTATTGCATTGTTATTATCTCATTTTTTATTTCAAGCTATACTGGCATGTTTCTGTTTGTTTTATCTTATATATAATTATTATTACCACCTTCTCATCTTCTGCCAATTGTTTTTAATTCCCTTTTGTTGTAGTTTTTAACTGAGGGTCCCGTTTTGAGTATTCTTACTCTGGGACCCTCATCTGTGTACAAGTATTGTGTAATTGATGCTTATATAACCAATAAGCTGAAGCTGAAACTGAAGAATATTTCAGAAGTGTGAGGAAACACTACCGACACCAAGAGAAAAACTGAACTTGACTGAACTTAAGATCAACTTCATGCATTCAACTTTAATTCCTCCCTTCCTCTGTGGCTCAATCTGTGCATGTGCGCGCACACAGTTCTTTTTTCGGTCCGGAAAAAAATTTTGAACATTGCCAGGCCGTAATCTTCGAATAGCTGTCCTTTAGACAATCCTGAAGAGTTCTTGAACTCCTCAATTCCCGCCCGCTCAACCGCAGGCGCGCTCCAACCGCCATACAAATGCATACATTGTCCTCGTAAGGACGTCGAAGGTTCCGCGGAGAGGGGCGCACTGAGAAATGGGCTCCCGATAATTTCCGACACCTGGCGGTGGCAGTCCGAAGCTGTTCAAGAGGTCTTTGCGGGTTCGCACTCGCGACAGCTGACCACACTCTAGCATCTCGACCGAAGCGCGCTGTCGTTGACAACTTGGAGAGCGATGTATGCGAAAACTTAAGAACCGATATCCCATTCGCGCGCATTTATAATAATGGAGGTTTCTGAAATAGCGGATTGTTCTTGCCTGAGCTCGTTGGCTGCACGCAGCGAGGTATGAAGGGAGAAAAATTATCGGGTAATCATTGAGTGATGCATTTGCTATCAACTGGTATAACGGTGTATAGAAAAAAAAAGGGAAAAGGAAAGAAAACTGTGTTGTCAGTCTCCATGTGCTCGTCAGAGTAATATGCTGCAACCTTCCTCGCTCTGAGATAGCATTCTGCTGCAGACTATGCATGCAGACGCAATTGACGTTTCTTTGTGTCACATGGTGTTGTGTCTTCCTCCTTGTCCTCGCTCGTGCGTTGATTCATTCATTCATTCATTCATTCATTCATTCATTCATTACTGTGCCACTGTGAAGACTCCGCACACTCCATGTTCAAACGTCTCGCCATGCACTCGGGCTGAAGAATGTTAGGATGTAACGTGCATGTGTTCTGCACATTCTTGCTGTTATGGACCACTTGAATTGCTGCTGCAACTGAAGTACTGAAAAGGACTTTATGTTAATTGTCCCAGCCAAGCTGATCACTGCACAATGCACTTTTTTTGTTGTTGTTGTTTTGGTGGTGGTGGTGGTGGTCGTTGTTGTTGTTGTTGTTGTTATTCGTTGTCGTTTGTTGTTATATCGTCGGCTTAATTTCTGCGAAAATTTGGTAAACCTTCTTTGTGGTAAGACACTAACCTAACTAAGCCAGGCTCGTTGCCCTTCACTAGGGAACGGGAAAATGATAGTGAAAGAAAGTGAGGTCTTCGTATATTCCTTTAAAGAGTGTAATATAAAACGGCTAAGGGCTAGAACAAAAAATTTTCATGGCTCAAGTTAGGAGACGGACTCCCTTCTATTTGAGCTAAAAATTGTGCCATGCAGTCGGCCGCGTATAGTACGGGGACGTCAGCGCAGAAACCAAAAAGACAAAGAACCAAGTCGGTGACAGGGATCGCGACCTGGCAAGAAATATCGAAACATGACCCTGACAGCTGATCGTGTCACGAGACCCAGGATATGAGGCCCGCCTGCGCGAGGTCCGTCACTAGCAGACAACGGAAGCAGGAACAGAAAAAAACCATAGACGGGACAGCAGCGACACCCTCCAATGGCGCCCCCTGCCGGCCCTTCTAATAGCATTATATTGGGCAAGGGGATATAACAGTGAGCTCTTTCTTGTCAGCAGGGGAGTATACTGTCTCTCGCGGGAGGCTTGGCCCCCCTCGGAGCACCTTCTCAAATCACCTCCGCTCACCGCAGCGGAGCGGTGCCAGTGCACCTTACGAAACCCTCCGCTTGCTTCTCAAGGGAGCTGACGTTCCATGGAGGCCAAGGGCAGCGGGCGATACAAAAGGGGCCGGCGGGGTTACCGTGGCTCGTTTCCGGTACCGTTATAGACTGCTTCATTGCAGTACCGTGCAGTACGTAGTATTACGACGAAGACATTTGTATGTCCGTCCGGTAGTAGTGCATAGAGCGACGCGTTATTGGGGCTCATCTTAAGATGTGGTTGCAGCTGATAGAAAAAATATATTTCGAGAAAAAAGAGGCACAATATCAGCAAGGCTAGTACCGAGAAACCTCAATTGGTTTTCCTGCTTTAGAATGTCTGAACCAGCGCTCCAAGCATATAATGTACCGCTACAAGCATATCATGTAACCGCGTGAAATTCGGTTATAAGGCTGCCACCATATGCCGTTTTAGAGTAAATATGCGACTACTTTATTGGGAGTATGGGCGCGTATCCCTTTAAGCTTATAAACTCTTTCCGGTAGCGCGAAGTCCTCAGGATTAGTACATTTAATGTGCGGGCACGATCTCGTTTACTACGAAATACATCGTGCCGGAAGAATCATGATTTTAAGTATGTTTGACAAGGTCTGCTTTTTTTAACATAGAAACAAGCAACTTACTTCGTAAGTTCTTCGCTGAAGAAGAATACAACTTTCATGAGAAGCGCACAGCGCATCGCTGTTTGCTGTCATTTCCAGTGCCAAAAGCGATTCAACCCGCATCATCTGTTGGACAGTGTGCGCAGATTCCGACTATGCGTCTCCTACATCCACATGCGCTGCACAGTTTTAGCGAAGACACTACACTTCGCCCTGGTCGCCTGCATCCTGCGGAGCTTGCACCCTCAGTGGCGTATCCGCACGCGCGCGTGCATCGCTCGCCTTCCGGTATGACTCATCCCGTTCTTGTAGAGCGCGTAGCGCAAGTAGCGTTACTTTCCTTCAATCAGCTTCCTCTCCTACTTCCTCCAACCGCACCCCCCCTTCTCCCCGAACTTCATCTTCTAGGGAATGCAGGGATGGGTGTAAGTTCTTCAGAGCCACGGAACACTCAGAGACAGAGGAACCGCATTTACTACCTGTCGTCTGCACTTCCAGGGGCCAATTTCGTCTGCTTCATACTGCGGACCCCTGCGCGGTTCGTTTCGCGAATCCCCGCCAGAGGTCTTGAGAGCACTGACGCGTGTTGTGCATATGTGTGTGTGTGCATGTGTGCGTTGTCTGTGTGTATGTACGTATGTGTACTCGACGCTGGGGGGAGATCTTGGCAGCGCTCACTGTCGCCGTGTGACTGGGGGGCAAAGAACGACAAAGAAAAGTGCGAAACAAAATCAGTATGCAGCTACATAAACGAAACTGCTGCATCTGCGAGTTCTGAATTGCACTTGACAATTCAAATCACCGGTTAAGCACCGTGCGGGCTGGCAACCCCGCTAAAGGTCGGTCGGGGTTCGAGGCGCATTGGGACGCGGCGCTTCAGGCAATTTTCTGTAAGTTTAAAGCAAAATTGTGAACAGAGAGGGCGGCGACGAAAGGAAGATAAGTGGAGTTGGAAAAGTCGTTTTTAGAGGAAACGTGTTAGTTTTATCGAGGTGCTGTCCGCGCTCCGAAGCGCTAAACAATTATCTCCTCCTGCACGTGCAGACATGGGGAGTTGATGGGGTGTGCAAATGCTTTGTAATGCAATTTCCCCGAGTGCTTTTCTTTTTCTATTGCTGATTCAATTTTCCGTTTTCCAACGTTACTCTTCCTACTTTATTTGCCGTCATCACATTCCGGATGACGTTTCCGAAGAACGAGTTATCTCAAATGACCGCTATTCCGCGGTGCTGATTGTAATCGTTTTTAGGGCGGAGGTGTAATACTGCTTGCTACACTGCAAGTGAATTTCGTGCTCCGTATCTACCTTGCACACAGGTTGTTGAGACGGTGTGGGGCTTAACGCCAGATATTTTTTTCTGTATTCTTGGAGAGATACCATTTTTCCTTATCTTGAAAAGGTGCTTTGCTCCACCAGAACGCATTTTTCTTTAAACCAACGGTTGCTCGAACTTGGGGTGCATGGTAATTGTACACGCTAAACGAGCCTCACATCCGTTCTGAGTAGACATGCCAAGGCTATTAGATATGAGGGTTCTCTTTACACCATTAGGTAGCGCACATATGCTGCAGAAACACAAACCACTGAACGTAAAAGCGAAAAAAAAAAACTACAGCTATGCGAAAACAACCAGCTGTGTGATGTGCCTACATGTAATGTAACGCAAGGTCATAACTATAACCACTTTCCTTTTATTATTATACATGTTTTAGGAGGAGTTGGCACTCCTTTTAAAAAGTGTCCGGCTGCTGCTTTTCACACACAAGATGGTGTAACAAATCATATGATAAAGTGCACAAAATCAAAACACATAAGGCCGGTTTCTTCGAAATCAGTCCACCCGTAAAGAATCTCCGAGTACGACGCCCTTACACACACAAAAGACGACACAAATGCGGTCCACTCACATAACGCCAACGCTGAATTTCTCATAAAGTGGAGCCACGTGGGCGCCCAATATCCTAACGCAGAACTCCATTTATACAAATAAGGTCTAGTCATTAAACAGCACAAATTTGCGCAGATAAAGTGTAGTTACCGGAACGGATGGTACGTTTACACAGGAAGGTGATAAAACGCGATCTGCTCAAGAACAGGAAATGAGATTTCACTGTTCAGAAAGTTCTGGTGCCAATAATGGGCAAGAATGTCAGTCGCTTCTAAAAATTTGTTTAATGCCAATAGTGCTCTCTTTTGTAGAACTAGTGTTGGCCGTGGACTTGGAATCTTCTTGAGATTGAAGGGCCTGTGGTCCTGTGCCAGTAAATCACGTGATGATCTCTTTGTGTGTTCGTTATGTCATGGGCATTCTAATAACTGTTTTTAGAAGTTGTCATGAGCGCAGATGTGCATATTATTGGGCATTTCGAATTTAACTACTGCAATTTTAAAGCGATGTGAAGGTAAGCGAATAAAAAAGGAAACGACGCAAAAAATTAGGCGACACCCAACAGTCTTCTGGCGGTCGCCCCACTAGTTAACGGAACTGTACAACGCCGCATTTAGAAACGTGCTAATCAACTGACAAGAGAGATTGCCGAAGCTTCCAATATCATGATTGGGCACAAGGCTAGTATTAGCGAACTTTCAGTCGTTCTTCATGACACTGAATCTCCTTACATTTATCACTCCTGGTTATGGGCAATTTTTTCGCCGGTTTCATGGTGCGTCCCCGTATCCGCCGTATGTCATTCCTGTTTGGACTTCGTACACACGTATGTGTTGACGATTCGTCAAGAAAGTGCCACTTCAGATTGAACGCCATGCTGGGTTTCATTAGACTTTTGTCCGTGTCTTTCTTTGCCTGGTAACGAACCTCGAAATGGGAGCGCGCATGCTGTTGCATCTTGCCGGTTGCATCATCTCGTTCAACCGCCTATCGCTGCGCTTCTGAATGGCGACCAGAACTTCTAAATTTTGCTCGAAGGCAGCGTAGGAGCCTGAGTGTCGCTAGGGAGTCTTGCAATTCCGGAACAGTGCACAGACGGCAACACTGTACTCTTCTTGCTTGGCACGTGCTTCCGCACTTCATTTCTCAAAAGGGGCTCTTTCGTGGTCTTCAAGGATTCCCTCGATTAGTTGGGTGGCATGCAAATTTCTGAGCGGCATAGAGGTTTCCATGGGACGACGTTTGCATGGCACACGTCGACCACGCTGCACATTCTGTTTCAATGCGAACACCCTGCGAGGATTTCAGTCGTCGTTTGTGTGCCAGGTTGAAAATCCGGACAGCACCCAAAAGTTCACATTCACTGAGCAATAAAATAGTAATAATTATAATAATAATAACTGGTAGATTTTACATGCCAAAACCACGATATGCTTATGAGATGCGCCCCGAAGGGGACAGCTACGGAATAATTTCTACCACCTGGGTTTCTTTAACCTTTGCCTGAACATAAGTATACGTGTGCTTTTCGCATTTCGCCAGAGCCGCATTTTTTAAGATTCGATCCCACGACCACGTTCACTGAACGAGCTAGAGCACGGATTATACGTGCCCAGTCTCAAGGAAAGTTAGATTGAAAGTGAGCTTCAAGGAGAGTGAAGGAAAGTGGGGTTCAAGGACAGTCAAGTAAAGTGAGTTTCAAGGAAAAGCGGGTGAGTGTCAAGAGAAGTGAGGTGAGCAGGAGGGGTTGGGAAAGGGAGGTGTGTGTGTGAAGAATGACGTGAGGCTTAGGAGGAGGGAAAGAAGGAGCGTAGAGGATAGAGCATAGCATAAGTCTCATACAGTATAGTGTAGCCAGTAGTGGGAAATCGAAGTGAGGGTGTGCGGAGAAGAAGGAAGAGGACAACGCCACCAGTTACGCTTCATTCTCAGTCACTGCTCAATAGTGCATACCTGCTCGGATTTCCTTTGTAACTTTTGTAGCTTCCGCCGCAAGACATTGACATTTTTTTTTCTCGCATCTACATTTATGACTTCATGTTAATGCTTAAACCGGGTGAAACGTCTGGTTTCGCGTTGTGCAACAAGTTCCTAGAACAATGAACCGCAGAGCTCAAAAGGGACAGAGCACCCCGCTTCCAGAAACTGCTAAGCTTCGCAAAGCCAGGAGGTGGGCGAAGACTTCGCCTAGGGGGCCATCTGTTAATCGACAGGGCACACAGTTTCTCATCTGTTTGTTGACAGACGAGCACGGCGGGTAAGAAAAAAAACAAAAGAGGAAGAACGAACACTTCGCCGCTGTCTCTTTTGCACTTCGCGCCCCGTCGTTGCCTTGTTTCAGACCGTTTCCATTTCTGTTTGGAGAAACGCGGTCTGCCCTGCTGCTTCGTGTTTACACAAAGAGGGCGGGTTTAAATTTGGTCCTTGCTGCGCGGTGCTGCGCTGTGTAGGCGGAAGTGACGTGGGTTTCTCTGCTGGTCCAGCTAAGCGAGCCAGGGCGTCCACTCTTCTCCCGGTTGCACCTTAGCCGCGAGGGGAACGAGGTGGTCGCCTCCTGCCCGTCGTCACCCACCACAGCCGATCTTCCGAACGTCTGTGGTAAAGAGTTCGCTGAACTCGACGTGGTTGTGAGTGTTTCTGCGGGGCCTGAAGTTTGGCAGATGCCTCGGCGTTCAGTGACGTTTCCTCGGATTCGTGGGCGTTTCCAGTGCGCGGCCAACAACACGTCGGTTTCTTCCTTTGTTCGTCGAAGCTGAGAGGTCATCGGTCGACGGGCCAGCAGGAGTGGTGAAGGAAAGGATGCGACCTGTTAACGCTGAAGCATTGCAGGATGGTGAAAGAAAGTGCGGCACACTCCAGGCAGCAGTTCTGGTTGTGGTTGTGATGAAGGCTTGCGTACTCTCGTAATATTCGAGTGGGCGCACGCTATGGACGTTCTTGCTTTGCGTCCGATGGCCAATGTTCAATATAATCGTCCAGAGTCTCTCTCACTGACCAGTTTACGGAAGCATTGGTCGAATAGTATCACAAGTATTATATATTAAAGTATAAAGATCTCGTCAGTAGAAATTTGGCATGAGGCGTTCTCTTGCATCGCTACCCCAGTGACGGTCATATGGGCATTTCTTGGTCACTATTCCTAGAACCTTAATCTTATCGGGGGTCTGTGTGCCACCATAAGCTTCACAACTTAGACAAAGTCTTTCTGGTCTAGTCGCTATGCTCAAGAGCGCACGCCTGTATACTAGCCTGGAAGATTACGAACACGTGGATCTTTCCTTCTCTGGCAGTCGTATCTTCGTAAAAATGCGCGTGGTGGTTTAGAGCAACCTACTGACGATGACCTGGTGTCCCACGCGTCATCAAACCGGCGGGAAACGCAAGTCCAGTACACTGGATCCTTTGAGCATTTGTTCCCATTGCAAGATGACATTTGTATGGCGAACCATTTCGAACACCGCTAAGACCTGAAGTCCCTGTGGCGTTGCAGTGAAGCCATTCAATGTGACTTGGAATTCCCCCTGCCAAGAAGGCCAAGCTCTCGGCCTCGTCATGCTGAAGCCTCCGGCGGACATTGTACACCAACGGCTGCACGCGATTTCTGCAAGGTACAAGCGAATAAAAACACTCTCAGAGGTAAGTTGAACGCTACGCATTCTATCAACTTCGCAACGTTCCTTGTTTTTGGCAGTTTTCATATTAAGCAAAATTGCCGAAGCGCCACATTGATTTTATAAAATCAGAAAAAAAAAGAAATATTGACTGAAACGCGTTTGAAGGGCATTACGTCTTGTCGGGCAGCCTTAGGGAACAGGAAGAGCGTTTGCGATCATGGCATTTTTTACGAATGTTGAAAGAGAAATTTTGAGATGTTCAAGGAAGCTTCAGTAAATCACGGAGACGCAAATTAGTCAACGGAAAATAACTTGATAAATGTTATTTCTGGAGCCATTTAGACTGATTTGTGGACGAGAGAACAGAGGGAGCAGCAAGTTAATGTGGTCGAAAGGGTAATGCGTAATGCGCAGCATTAGTTTTGTGTTATATGTACAAAATATCTACGCAGAGAAGATCGCCTTAGAACAAGCTGGAGTGGTACCATGTAGCACTCGCAACCACTTGGTCCTAAAATGGGCCAAACGACTGTCGCTGGCAGTGTCTGTTGTTGGGTATTGATTGATGTCTGGAGTTCCACATCCTAAAACCATGATATGGTTACGGGAGACGCCGTGGTGTAGTGCTTCGAAAATTTAGACCACCTTGGGTTCTTTAACATACCGTGACATCGCACCGTGCACGGACCTCAATATTGCCCACCATCGAAATGTAGCCGCCTCACCTCTTGAGGGGTTGCCATAAAATGCATCATTTATGACACGGCCTCGGCTTTATTTCTTAGAAATGGACCTCTGAAAAACTGCTTAGGTATCACTGCTGCCAAGTTGAATGCTCTTCCAACTGCTTTATATTTCACATCACTTTGGTTCTGATGTAACGGCTTTCTGCAGTGGTTGAATCAGTCGTGGCCCTCTTTCGTGTTAACTGGTAATCTCATACCGTCCCAATTTGTAAATGCTCTCAATTTCGTCGATACTGATGGCCGGTTTGGTCTGGCGACTTGGAATTCTGATTCGTTTAAGGCTGCGAGCAACGCTGTAGTGGGCGTCTATGAAATAATTTGGATAACATGTGTTTTCTAATGACACGTGTGCACGCAAACCTATATAATATGCTTCAATAGAAGTTTATTAAACCGTTATCTATTCTATTTCCTTGCGGGAGAACGATATAGACCATTAGCCACCATGTTGCGTCTCATTAATTCCTATTAAATCCACTGCGCGAAGCGGTAAAAAGACAGGAGTGGAACAGAAAAGGGAGTATACAACGCTGTGTACCTTCATTCATGTTTACCTCTGTGCAATACCTGTTTGGATGTAGTCATTGTTTTTCTGTTTCTGAATACTCACACGTACGCCACTAAACAAAATCAGCTTCAATGCTTTCGCATACCTGTGCGAAGAATAAGGGCTGTGAGCAACTATCTTGCGAAGAAAAAAATAACCATGAAGACACTGGGAAGCTCACTGCAAATATGCGCTATCGTTACACCTTCCTGAAATACTGACTGTATATACGCCCAGACAACCAGTTTATATTGCAAACAGCCTCTCATGGACACCGTAGTAGTGCTGCTCAGTAAGCTACGTACTCCGACAGCCCGAACAGGTCTTCAGATGCTGGGTTCTACATCTAGAGTTTACCCTCTCGTGCTAGCACCACGAACATCGTCGCAAACTGAAGTCAGATAGGCCGGATTCCCCAGTAGTATACTAGAGCGCTAGAATTGAGTATGTGGAAGAAACATTGGTCTCAGTGAAAAATTGTACTCCTCTACAAGTGCAGTGCTCACCTTCTCTGCCTTCTCCCCATTCTCTTTCGCGTTCCCTTAACCCCAAGTGCAGGGGTTACAAACCGGACTCCCGTCAGGCTTAACTTCCCTGCCTTTACTCTCTCTCTCTCTCTCTCTCGCAGGTCATTTATCCTAGGTATCGCTATTTTTAAGGCTGGAGTTTCTTGTGGGGCATGAGGTTAGAGAGGACGGCAGGTGATAATTTTAGCAACATTGAACTGAACATAGTATGCACAACTACTTCAGATTCGGATACTTTATTTCTCTTGAAGTGCATCAAGAAAGGTGCAGAAGGAAGGTACAACAATACCTGACAGAAGCTTCTGTACCGGTTTTGTAATAGTGTTAAACAACAAATCAAATAACAGCGAAGTTTCGCTTGTGTGTTCGTAAGCTTCGTCGTAACGTTAAACGATGTCCTTGTAGTGCTATGTCTTGGTTCCTCCAAGGTTGCTCTGCAACGTGCACTGTTCTCATAATTTAATTTACTGTTCTACCATTTCAACACCTTGTATTGTCATGTCTTGGTGCCTCCATTGTTGCACTGTAACGTGCACTGCTCTCATAACTTAATTTACTGTTCCACCACTTCAACACCTCCTTGTAGTGACACCCTAAGCTGAGCATGCGAGCAGGTCGTAACTCTATGCCCGCTTTGTCCAAGGGGAAAAGTGGCTTGAGATATCTGGCTACAGGTTGCAATTTACATTACCGTTTTTATTCAGTTTCTTTACCCTGATCGGAAACATGACATCAATATCACCTATCCCGGCCAATCTGTCCACGTGAATGTTATCGCAATCGTGAGACGGCTCGCCCTATTATCATACAAAAGACGACACCACGAAATAACACTTGGCAGCTACAACGGAATCACGTAAGGGGCTGAGCGCAGGCAAGAGAAAAAGAACAGCCGACGGCAAAGCGATCGAATTTCACCTGGGGCTTCCCTTGACCGCTTCCCCGTGGTTCGCGTCGCCGTCTGGAAACGCGATGAGGGATGGCAGCGAGGGGAAAAAAGAGGGGGAAAGCAAAAGTGGGAAAGCGGGACGGAAAGAGAAACAATGGGTTTCCCCCCTGTCCTGTCAGCGAAGGCACGCGCGGGCCCACCGGCCACGCTGCAAGGATCGATACGAAGCACCGGCACATAAGCTTCTCTCGCTTTGACGCTTCCTCTCTCCTTCTCCCCTTTTCCCTCTAACGCTTTCCCCACACTCCTGTCGGGCCTTTCCTGTCCAACGTGTGTTTCCCCCCTTTTGCTGCCTCTGCAGCGAGCGATGTGCGTTTCCATTCTGCGGTGTGCTGCGGCGGTGCCTTCTGAAAGACCAAGTTCGGGGGGCTTCGGAACCTGACCGAGTGCGGGGAGTGCTGCTCCCCTTTTATTGTGCGTTCCTCTGTGTGTTGGTTTCTAGCCAAACTTCCGCATTCCCCAAATATCTCGAGTTGGCAAGGTTTTAATTTAGTATTTCCTCCTACATCGAAGCTTTTTGAAAGCTTGCTCGTCGTTTGTGGGTTTGGAGGTTAACGTGACTTTCACAAGAGTGAGGATGAAAGTAGCCGATGGACAATGACCGCAGAATCTGAGGCATGTTTCACCGGCGGGCGTCTCTCTTCTTCTACGCTGCCACGTCGCATGGATCGGCGTCGTCGACAGTACGTTGTGGTGAACAGCAGAGCAGAAGGAAAGTCGTCCTCGTTCGACTGGTGCATGAGGTGACATAGCGAATGTCCTAACGGAGCAGTAAGGCAGTGATAACTTCAAGCCAAAACATACTGGGATCTAGTCACCGAGAACTTCGTGTTTCTTCACCCTCGTTTGTGTGGCGGAACTCAACCAGTGCTGGAAGTGCATTTTTCGTGTGTGAATTACTTCGGCATATTCACCCCATCAGCGCAGCCTGACTAAATCTTCGCCTTGAGGAAGCCTTGTTCGTTCCCTGACAAGCCATCTAACTGACGCCTAGTTAAGTGGTGTGGTCGTGCTTGGTGCCAAATTAAGCACTAGAAGTGTTTTTTCACGTGTTGTAAACTAGTCTCGCGACGTTCCTTGCCACTCCATGTGAGTGAGACCAAGTATCTTGTGCATCTTGCCAAGTCCCAATCGCATACGACGACCCAGTGTCCATGAGACCTTCGAGTGTCGTCGCCAATATGCAGCGAGCGATGGAGTGCACTTGAACGCTCATGAGGAATTCAGCATTATCGAATTCGTCTCATTTTTATGCATCATGCTGCCTCCGAGGTTCGCGTCGCCCACTGCATTATTCTGAAGGTCATTTGTGTGAGAACCTCACCATCATTTTCTTTTTTCTGTGCTTCACTAGCAGAAATATGGAAAGATAACTGATTTCCAGTTGTATCAAGAAGTCGTGTGAATTTTCCAGGAACCCTGTGCTCTATAAGGAAGAAACATTGCGAACTAGTGCTTGTGGTACATCTTTGAGAGACACTGAATATGAAGGCAGCTGGGTATTCGTATACTGGGAGGAGGCGTCTAACAGTGTCAACTAAAAAAAAATGAATTCCTCCTCAGTGAACCATAGCGTCTGTTCCAGTGCGAGAAAACGCCTACCGAAGCCTTCTGACGTTGTGACACAGCGATTAAGCACAAAAAGTCATCAAACATCGATTGAAATAACGGACTAACGTTTCGAAAATGACTACTCTTGCCACCTCTTACCATCAGCATCCCCAAAAGTTGCCGTTGAGTGTCGCTCCCCTTCCAGCATTGCATGCCGTTGTCTTCACGCTTCTCCGACCTGCATTATTGAGGTGACACGTGCTGACCGAACGTTGATGAAAGCACCGGAGCAACCAATCGTAGACTGTTGGAAAAAAGTTTTGTGTAAAACTGCGCTCTGGATAAAAACCGAACACGATGCCAGAAGCCAAGGTAAAGGCGATTCCAGTGCTACGAAGGAAACACGATGATGCAGTTCAGCTGAAGGTAAGTGCTGTAACCCTGGTGACGTTTTAATCCGACAGGTACTCTGTCGTTCTGTCGTTTCGGATATTTTTGCATGTCTTTTAAAGAGGAATGACATTTTATTCAGTCGTTTGGATAACCTTTCAACGCCGCACTTCCCGAGCAAAATTTATGCTGGGTACGGCGTTCCAAGGAGATTTCTTGTAGATCCGGGGATTCGAGCCTTTCGGATTTGCTGTTTTCTCTTTTATCACACAATAGCAATAGAACGAGCCAGAACCCAGGTTCCACAGTAAACAATTCCGAAACACGGTTTCGATATAAAGTTTTTGTAGGTTAGAAAAACATTTCCGGACGCAAGATATTTGTGTATGATTTCACTATTTCGAATACTGCCATGTCCCTTCGATTCCGTATACCTCATCCTTCCTGATATATTGCCAATATCGTGCTTGTTCCCGCAAAATATCATGGCCCGTACTCACGGAAGGCTCTCACGCTACAAGTTTTTCTCAAAAAAAGTACCAGCCACTCAGAATGCTGGACGTACTGATTCGCGGCAGCCTCTGGCAGATGCAAATTTTGACGACTGGGAAGCTTTGTATTCGTACCTTATGCCTAGACACCGTTAATAGCTTCTGCTGTCTTTCAGTTAGATAAGTTATGCTTAGCAGGTGCAATTTTGTTATAGAAGTTATCATTATGAGACGAGATCTAACTACATATAACACTTTAACAATAAGCTCTATATTGAAGTCAGTTCTTATTCATATTCTCAAATTCGTGTAAAATTTTGCGGAACTGCTCTCAATTGTTATCCCCTGAGCATACTCGATTAACTTGGTTACATTTCATATTCGGAAGAATGCAAATATTTCTGGACTGTTATGTAGTATATATGATTACAGCACGTCCTTAAAAATTCTTCCGAAATATCTCCAGTTTTTGTAAAATGTAAGAATAGCCATTCCTTTGGAAATTTGTTATTCTGCATGTAAAGCTTTTGAAGGGCGCAGAATCCATCAAAAATGGCGTCTAATTTGGGCAAACTTTCTGTGTTACAAATTACAGCGTACGTGAGAATAATGCAAGCTTTACAAGGATCTTGCGAAAGCGAATGCGGCAATTTCCTGGTG
Source organism: Hyalomma asiaticum (assembly GCA_013339685.2). Taxonomy (NCBI): domain Eukaryota; kingdom Metazoa; phylum Arthropoda; class Arachnida; order Ixodida; family Ixodidae; genus Hyalomma; species Hyalomma asiaticum. The sequence goes on from CM023490.1 coordinate 47,739,877, forward strand.
AAAATTAGCGCCACAAGACATGTAATTTCTTCTGCTTTAGGCAACATTAGCCACAACACACGCAGTTTCCATGTCCTTCAGTATTTCTGAGTTATAGTAATTGCAAACGTGACAATATAGTTTATACAAATTTAAAATATTACAGTAAAAAAGGACGATAGCTTAGTGAATGATGAGCAACCCAAAGCTTCAAGATTTTAGTTCGTTTTTATTAACTTATCGAACGCCGTAAATAATTGAGAAAATAGCTGCAGAAAATAATTACTTCTTTGTAGTAAAATATATTTGTAGGAGCCTCTACAATAAACTCTCCCCTTAAGCATTGTTTGAGAAGTCTATTAGTGCGAAGACTGTTATATTCGTACTTGAAGTGACACGGCCCTACACTGGTACTTAAAAGTAATTCTTCGGACTGCAGTATAAGGCAGACTACATTAATAAACTGAAAAGCAACCCTCTTTCATAAAAATACATGCTTTCAATCCTGTTTGCTAGCTAATGTGACGTCGCATTGGATTCCCCGTGAAATTATAGAGAAATACAATTATAAGATTAGCAAAGCCATTAATATCAATACTAGATGAAAACTGCTCCTCACGTTTACGCAGAAATATCTCATGGGTATTTCAGGAGCCGCACGAAAAAGATATTAAAACTTTCGATCAAATGCTTTGTGTGCAAATGCATGTTACCCGTGACATGCATAGCGGATATTATAGTTTACATTAAGCGAAACAAGGAGATCTGTGTGGCCCATGCAATGCTTAGGATGTATAACTAGCGGTGAGTTGTAGCAAGGCAATGAGTACCAGGAAATGGGAAACGCAGCCGAGGATGGCAGAGAGTTATAGCTTCGATGAGTCATTGAAGAAGTTCGTGGACATTAGATAGAATCGTCTCGTACCAAGCAGGGCAAGGTGATACATGGGAGAGGCCTTCGGCACATGCTCAACGATTGTTGAGATGGTTTTGGTGATCATATTGATGATGGGGATGTCACTGGAATAACACTGTTACTTTACGCGCACAGACCAATCCGCACTCATCAAAACGTGGTGTAAGCATGTACGCGCAGTCACTGTTCTCCATTATTATACACTGCTATTCGCCCATAGTAGGCAAAGTAGCGGAAGCACTTTGAGAAGTTGGCGGTGATCGAATCGTCTTTTTAACAGTCTCGCAGTGTATTCCTTTTTCAGTTGCTATGATCTCAGTGGAGGAGGATTACAAAACAATTTTTTCTACTTAGAAGAACTCGCAAAAATGCCCGTGGAACCACATTGCACATCCGTGGAACCATTTCTTTATAGCTCGCGTCATCGCATTACTATATCCAATTTTACGTCACATTAGAAAATCTGTTAACTTTTTTTTCAAATATACTGCGCTGTTTTCTTTTTGTTTTTGATAATATGAATAGTAAGAGGAAACTGTGTAGGTTGCGTAAACTTATTTCGTAACCTTGAAACGGAGCCGGGTAACGGTACGTCTAGTCTTTTCTGTAGTATTTGCGGGATGATTTGAAATGCTTAACGGTTACACTCTAGAGGTCACGGTCGCCAACGTGAACGTTCGCTTCCGCCTGCAGCCCACTGCTTTTCACCCTCGCGTACGACCTGTTATTTAGCGTATTTTTCCCATTCGTATGCTGCTCTACATTTATCAATGCAGCGACATCTGTGCCCTCTTAGGCGAAAGCCTCGGCTGACCTCAACTTCGTTAACATGCACCGCCAAAGAGGTGTAGACAGTTTCATAATATTTCGTTTTCGCACTTCTTACTTTTTCAAAGGACACGACACCTTCACGGTCCAATGAATTCGTTTTAAAGCGCAGCATCGACTGTGTAACTGCATTAAGGAATCAAAGTAGACGCATTGAATAGCGTGATCAATGCTCTTCATGTGGTCAATAATGTGATGTTTAATCGGATATTGAAATGCCTACACTAATTAGAATAATTACTATTTACTTACTAATTACAGCGGTTGAACTAATACTATCGTGAAAGACACCGTAGTGGACGGTTCCGGAAATTTCGGCCACCTGGGGTTCTTTAACACGCACTGACATCACAGCAGTACTTCAACACTTTTCCTCCACCGAAATGCAACCGCCACGGCTGGGATTCGATCACGCTACCTGAGGATCAGCAGCCGAATACCATAGACACTAGACCACCGTGGCGGGGCATGGCGGCTTATTGGGTATAATGCTTCACTGCTGGTATGACGTGTGCGGGTTCGATCCCTGCCGTCGTGGTCGCATTTTCGATAGAAGCAAGAGTGCTGGAAGCCACCAGCACGCTTGCTTTACAGAGTCCTCCACTACGTCGTGTCTTATGATCATATCGTGGTTCAGGCACGTGGAACCGCATCAGGGATTGTTTGAACTCTGGCTTATTGCATGATTTCCTCTGCATCTAGGAACGAGTTTCTGTTGACAGCCGTGAAGTTACCGGTAGTAACATAGAAAGAGCGAGCACACGCAGATGCGCGCACATTTGTTCGATAGAATAATTGGTCATTTATTACCGCACTGGTCTTCCGCAGCAGTGCTTGCGTAGCTGAACTTAATACATTGTGTTAGCTGCTGTACAGATTGACTGTGCTCGTGCTTGTTACTGGTAATACAGTCCTGATCGCGAAAAGCCGCTTCACTCTCTGCCTCTAACCCCAATACTCTTTCTCGATCAAAATTTCGCGCCAGAGGGGGAGACAGATGAAACATTGATTAAAATAATGGGAGACCGCGAGGACCTTCGACAGGCCTCAGAAGTGGCTACAGCCCTCTGTCCAGAACCCCATGAACCACGGCTGCACTGCGGATCAGGAGACGTAGTCTTTGTCGACTGTGTGAGTCAGCTGTTATAAAAAAGTGTAAAGGCGCGGCACCGATGCTCCTCCGCAGGGCGGCGTTTCGATGTGGATAATACAGGAGAAATCCTTGATTTTCTTATATCTTGCCCCAGAGTGTGGAAGGCCGAGCTAGGCACTCCATGTTGGGTGGAAAGCTTCAGCTGAGGCTACGTTAAGCGCATCGTAGAGGGAAAGAGCTCGTCACGTGATCTTGTTCTCCAGAGAGAACAAGATACCTTGCTTGTGTTTCGTCAAAATGTCTTGCCAGCGCACCCGCTGCGGTAGGTCAGCGTGGGTGTTGGATCGGTAAATTCGAAGACGCGGCAATGTGTCCCGGCCACAGCTGCCGCATTTAGACAGAGACAGGACACAATGGCCACCTATGTGCTTAGATTTAGCTACACGTTAAAGAGCCCCAGGTGGTCGATATTGACCTGGAGCCCTCTACTAAGGCATGTGTCGTAATAATGACACGTAGCCCCGCCACGGTGGTCTAGTGGCTATGGTACTCGGCTGCTGACCCGAGGGTCGCGGGATCGAATCCCGGCTGCGGCGGCTGCATTTCGATGGAGGCGAAATGTCGAGACCCGTGTGCTGTGCGATGTCAGTGCACGTTAAAGAACCACAGGCGGTCAAAATTTCCGGAGCCCTCCACTACGGCGTCTCTCATAATCACAGCTGATTTTGGGACGTTAAACCCCACATAACAACATAACAACAATAATGACACGTAGGGTTGTTTTGGTTTGTTTAAGTGGAAAGCCGTGATCACTTTCCTGTGACAGGCGCGCTTGTTGTTTGCGGCGAGTGCCGTTATCATATTCTGTTACGCGCAGCGCAGGCCCGTTTATCTTGCATGTCGCTTCGGGAACCGTGTTGACCGTTCTTGAAACTTTGCATGCCTGACGCGCACATTTGAGTGTCTTCTAGAATTTCAGATATGATGCGAGAACGCGTTATGACGTCTGTATAAAAGCCGGCGCATATAGCCGTTTGTCAGTGTTTCCGTCGACCGACGACTGTTCACGCCGCTATTGCTGTAGTACATTGGCATTGGCTTTGTTTTCCTGGGCACAGGTTCGGCCAATAAACAGTTCGCCTGACATCACTTGAGTTCTGCGTGCTTCGCCTTGAGTGCTGCTTGTGTCACGACCATGTGACAGTAATGTCGTGGTTTTTGCACTTAAGGATTCATTAATTATTACTATTGTCAGCGAGACAAGACACCTCGTTTTCGCACGCTTTACTGTGGTAACTATATGAGACGCCTATGGCATACCTATAGCGTACCGGTGCTATGTGCTTCAAGTATCACGCAGAAACTTCTAGGCAAGGGACACATGGTAAACAGGATTAGCCTAACATTTCCCTGCACTTGAATATACACCGGGAAGGTCGAAATAATTTCCAAGCACACTCGTACGCCTGTTTTAAAATCTATTGTGTAAGCTGGGAACATTTTCAATCTTTATTCACATTAATTACTTTTCCTATAGTTTCTCGTTCAACAAACCAATAAAGAGTAATTCTGCTGTGCGGGCATATATGAGGGACGATTCATATTATACTGGAGCGATGCTTTACGCAACTTGAGTAAGTTAAAGTTTCGTGTCACACGTCAGACGCACGCTTCATATCCAGGTTCTGAAGAACACAGGCCACTTGAGCAACGAAAAACCCAGCGGGATCATTGTTCCTCACGTGACAGTAAGCACGTTTGTTCTTCTCGTACATTTAATCATGAAAGCATAGAATGAACCAAAATTTCGTACAAAAGTCGCTGCTGGTAATCTTGCAGCTATTTTGGAACTTCGTTTTAAACATTTCGACAGAGAGTTGAGGAGGGCGTCGAGCAAGCACTGGAAAGCCTTACTTGACTAAGATCGCCCCAATAGCTTAAAGCAGCTTGGCGACTTTAACAAGATTTAGCAACCAAAAAACTTCGGTTGCATTGGAACAACTCGCGTCAATTTGGCGTCTGCGTAGACATTGCACTGCCACGTTTTCATCAACAAACTGCGCTTCATTCAAAGTTCATCAGTATATTATGAGTAACACCTTGATAACGGCTATATTGTTCGTACTTCCAAATTAAGAAAACAAAAAACAGCCTGACTGGAACGAGGACAACAGCCGGCTTGCACTGCTCCGCTGTTAAAACTACACCAGCGCAACTGGAACAAGCACCATGGGAACGAAAACGACAGGAGAAAGGCTGCCCCTCAGTGCGCCCTGTCGTTCTGCTTCCCGTCGTGCTCTTTCAAATCGTGCAGCTGTCGTTTTAACAGCAAAGCCATCTAAGCCGGCGGAGGACATTCGATCGTTCGCAAGAAATGGTCATAATCATGTAGCAGTCGTAAAGTAAGTGAGCGTGCATTTCATCTACGAAATGCCCAATGCGCGGCGTTCGAGCGCGTGCTTCGCTTGTGCTCATGCCTTTGGCCCACCACTGCCTAAGCGCAGAGGCCTTTCACGAGACGCTATATATAGACTCTTTTCATAATTCGCAAGTGCGCTTCTCTGCACGGCACATTTGCCCTACAAATGGCGACAGCTGTCTTTATTCAAATGCTGCCAAAATTCAAGTTGCGCATGCAGCGGCCCGTTTTTTGGGAATGTTTGTATCAGAAGGGCTGCGTCGACATTTTACATGCCCTATTGCAAGCCAATTGTGCTTGCACATGCTGTTTGCCGGATTGCCAATGCCGCCATTAGTAGGGCAAGCTGCATTGCAGGGAGGCTAGCTTTACAGTTTATGGAAAGGGTCTATAGCGAAACAGCAGCGCCACAGCTCTGCCAAGTTTCACAATGCCTCAGCGGCTATGCGTGCCGCGCGAAGTCTCGCCATGGATACAGATGCGGAAGGGACGTCATCACTCTGATCCTTGTAATAAAGGCTCCGCGTCGCCGCCGCGGCAACAGAATGCCCCGCCTCTCAGCGCCAAGCACGTCGTCATGATGATGGGACTACCCAAGAACTGCGTCACTTCCGAAGAAGCGGAATCGTGGTGCTAAAGCCGCCGCTCCACTACTCGATGGCGTCGATACGACTTCCGACCGACCCCCAGTGTCGCCCCGGTGAAGCAATGTCGAAAAGTCGGTGATGCTCAGATCCGCTGTTACGATCCCGCGAAAACTAGCAATACCGTTTGTATGTGCAGACGGATCGCCAGAAATATACGGGCCTGCGATTCGTACCAGCTGACAACTAAGAAAGGACGACAGGCAGTACAAATAAGGAGCACTCTACGTATCCTAATGTCGCAGTATTCTTTGCGGATGCTTATGATCCAGCGTAAGAACCTCGCGAAAGCGTACGCCAAGCGAAATGAGGTTAGGTGGGGCCACCAGCTTCGCTGTTTGCACCGTTTTCGCACCTCAGTGTGAAGCCGGCCACTAAGGTATTTTTACCGGCGGAGTTAGTCAATGTCGAAGAGGGAATAGCATACCCGCTCTTCCTCGCGACCCACTACCCTACCGCCGCGCTAAGCCCACTCTTGACCTCAGTGTAGTGCTACACGATAGTGGTTATGCGAAGGCCAAAGTGCGACAAAGCGTAAAAATTGGCCGCGTATCTGCGTGCTTCGCTACAAATGTCGTCGAAAGACGATAGTCTTCTGCAGGCCGTACTACGCTGCGTGAGAAGTGGATGCCATCTGGCAGCGCCGTCGGGAAACATGAGCTTCGGCAGAATCCCTGGGCAACTGCCAGGTGGCAGCACCAAATCGTCGGCAGAGGCGTTTTTCTTGCAGAGCGTCGAATTTTTAGCGCAGGTTAACAAATCCTAGGATCTTTAGAATTACGTATCTATGTTTTTTCTAGTCAAGGAACACACCTCCTAATATTTACGTATTAATGTTCCGCCTCAGATATGCGTAATACTTGCTTTTTGATCGACAATGTTCACAAGTATGAACGCAGCTACCAGTTCACGATGGCTGGGCGTTAGGCTGCCCCGCCACAGTGGTCTAGTGGCTATGGTACTCGGCTGCTGGACCGAGGGTCGCGGGATTGAATCCCAGCTGCGGCGGCTGCATTTCGATGGAGGCGAAATGTTGAGGCCCGTATGCTGTGCGATGTCAGTTCACGTTAAAGAACCCCAGGTGGTCAAAATTTCCGGAGCCCTCCACTACGGCGTCTCTCATAATCAGAGCTGGTTTTGGGACGTTAAACCACACATAACAACAACATAACAACATTAGTCAAATGCTTAAACTTTGGCCGGGTGGCTGAATTATCCGGCCAGTTACGTCACGGTCAAATATGAAAGAACACCTTCGCTGTTCCGACAACTTTCATGGCGCATGGCGTTCAGCTGACTCGAATCCTTATTACTTGGGAACCTAATGACGTGTGCAGGTTAAGGAATAAGAATAAGTGAAGACACAAGAATTGCCAAGCTTAGCACGTCAGTGTATACTGCCCATTACCCTTGTGACAGTCAACGATGTCCTAATCCAGCGCTCCCACAAATCATTTTTTTTACGACATCCTGCCCTTTGACCAGGTACACGTCTCAAAGGCGCTGCATGCTACTATGTATCGCTCGCGACCTAGCGGTCCCGATGCATCGCACCGCAGGAAATTCCGGCTTTTTCCCCTCCGACAGGTGTCACCTCCACGGGGCGCTGCCTTTCACCTGTCTCACTCTCTCTCTCTGCGGAAACGCCGAAAATGGATAAGACGCAAATCCTGGCGCCTAAAGTAAATAAAAAAATGGGGGGGGGGGGGAGGCAGGAGGTGGAGAGAGTGCACGTAGTACGCGGCGTGATGCCCCAGCCTCGCGTAGCCGATCGCGTGCGCTTTCAGTATTGATTGAGAAGTGAAGACGGTGCGGCAGCCCCTCCGATGGCGACGTCAGGGTGACGTGATGGATACAGTGTGACGTTGTTTTTGACGACGCCTGCAGTTCGTTATCTTGCTATTTCCTGCTTTTGCTCTCTTCTGTGTTGGTTAGAAATGCGACTATAACGTTTCCACTATTTTTGACATCGCCCAATGCCAGGTTAATCGTTCACTTTCTTCGTGCTAGATAGCTGGTTTCTCTATGCAAAGCTGGTCGATGCACTCTCGCTTTTAGAAGTCTTATATCTCTTTACGAAATCGAAACTGTGCCTTATCCTGTGTATCCTGTGTACTGTCTACAGAGGCTCGAGATGTGAGCTGTGTTATGTCCGGTGGTGCCAATCTCCGAGTCTGTGTGGAGTGTTACAGCAATCCTTCGATGTAACACTCCTTTCTACAGTAATTTGAGCATGATTGCGGTGCTCTTTTTTTAGCATTTTCACTACTTTCTCTTTCACTCGTTTCACTAAGGCGATTTCTCTTTTAAAAATCTTCGTAATTAACGTGATTGCCGTGAGCCATGGATTTAAAAGAGTTAGTGCCTTCAGTGGTTTCACACTGCTTTTGAACAAACGCATTTTTGTCAAAAGCTTTCTTTTTTTTCCGGTCAAAAATCTGCTTCACTTGTCTGGAGCCATATCTTTGTTGCCGTACGGAACTTCATCCTTTGCTTTTAATCTTTCAATTTAATATATTATCTTCGTCGTGTTCTGCGCCTGCAGCTTCTTGAAAATGATGCGGATTTCCTGTTAAATGTCGGCTCGCAGCTGCCGACTTGCTGCAATGCGATTAGTCTATGTTACTTTTAATCGGTTCCCCATGTGCTATGTTGCCTTTGCTACAGGCCGTAGCACACTAACGCACATTTTCAGGATCGTTCTTGTCCGTTCTTGTCCGGTCTTCTTATCCGTTTTGTGACCACTAACGCGAAAAAACTCCCTCCTACCATTAAAGACAACGTAAGTGCACTATGTTCGAACGTCATTCTACGGTTGTAAATATTTATAACATATTTGCTTCTGTGTTGGCTTTATCTTAACATGGCTTTGCTATTCCCCAATATGCACAACATGCTTAATGTCAGCATTTCATTTGGTCACCATAAACCTCCGTCGCTACAACGCTCAGTTTCTTTGACATCTTGAAGGTTTGTCTGGAGGTCGTATTGATTTCTCGGACATAGACCACGTCTCGCAGGACATTTTCCTACGAATGAATTTTTTCATTACTTGCCCGCCCTTTCTGCTCATCGAGCAAGGAATTCAAATATTTTTCGCTTTTCATAGGCGCGGAGCTTTGCGGGCCGCCAAAGTCAGACTTCATTTTCTACAAGCTTACTAATATGTAAGAGTACCTCAAGGCGCCCCAGTTAAGATCAGATTTATAAGAATGCGAACAATATTTGCAAATGATACCTTTGAATCCATGCACCGGGTCTTATATCACAATACGTTTTATGGCATTTCGGTCAATGTTTCCTGCTAACATGATCCTTATATGGTGCTGTGCGGAGTGTTATGCTTGAGAGGTGTCATGTCTGCTGGGGCAACGACTCACAGCGTAGTTTCTCGAATTCACCTTGCTAATAGTAAATTTATTTGACACACTGACATTTGAAATCTTGAATCAACTTTGTCGCTTTTGCCTTCTCGTATAATTTTTATTATTCTCTAAGGTTAAATAAGGACTGTTTCTCTATGCATCCTTTTTAGGATCAAGAAAATTTATGATTTAGTTCTAACGTGGTTCGTTACAGTACTGAAGGTTTTCGCAACTTATACTTGCCACCTGACTTTGTATGTTCACGGAGCTTTAACTTCTGCTATGAACGAACGAAATTAATGAATTTTCACTCGCTGCACTCGCGGTGCAAATGTGCTTTTCGGTAATTTCCGCTCAGACTTGAATGCACTTGCAGCCTGTCTGTCTCTTTCCCATTCATAACTTAGACTTCTTGTCTATTCAGGGCAATATAGTGCAGGCCAATTTCAAAGGCATACGTAGGTCGGCTCACACACGCGTTTCTCACTGACTCTTTAATAATTTGTTCGCCCAAAGAACCAGCTTATAAAGCCCTTTCCCATTTCCCATTTGATTTCTACTCTATTCTACTTCTATTCCTTTTAATTTGTACTTCCGTTTGAATTTCTTGCATTTCCTAGGTTATTATACTAACTCATCTCATCTTCCATTTGTTTCTGTTTCCACGCGTTTGTGAACACGGGTCTGCTCTTCCATGTTCGTTCATCAAATCCTGGTGGCATTATAAGTCAGCCTCTTCGTTAAAACTCCGAAGGAATGATGGATAGGTCATTAAGAAGAGGCGTCGAAACTTCCACTCCTGTCGCTTTTCTGATATTTTCATGGACAGCCGAACAGCTTTAAGCGCGAATGGTATCGTACAGGGGTCGGGGGTCTTGGGATCGCACTATCTTGGGCAATCTTCGCAAGCACGAGTGACTTTCATGCCCATCGTGCACGAACGCTGATCGCGAAGTGGCATCAAAGATATTGTGACGTGAAAGACCTTGTGGTATGGTCTTCAACTTTCTCTTCTCTGCGTATTTATTAACAAATTACGATACACAACGGTAGGTGCTGAGAAAGAACTCTCAAAATAATGTGCTACTGTGGAAGGTGAATGGACTCGTAAGCGAGTTGGACTCGCGGATTTGCTGCGTTCGTGTCACTTCGAGAAACATGGCGGCGAGGCGACCAACGTCACTCTCTCTGGACGCTTACCGAGAAAGGATTATGGCGGCAGCCCAGTTTCATAACGCCAGAAAGAGCATCGGTGAGGTGAGTGCGCCACATGTCTGCACTCATCTGAGCGTTTACTTTGTTAAGCGTAAACCACCTCTATATAGCGGACATAGGTAAAGTTTTAAGTTCCTCATTGAAACGCGGTACCTTGTTCTGTTACACTAGCAGAGTCGTTAAACGAGTGTTTTTCTTTGTATTCCTAGCTTGTTTACGTCGTAATATCGTGTGGTTTATTGTTTGGGGGGCTGTAATACCGCTCTGTATCCATTTAAAGCTACAACCGTTTCTCTCTATACGAATTCACTCCTTGAGTAAATAGCTGCACATATGTGCGATAGCTCCGTTCAGTCTCTCAAAGAATAAGTGGCTGTACTCAAAAGCTGAAGCATGCAGCCTCTGCCCATTTTCGACTGAGGCGAAAAATTTTAGAGGCCCGTAAGTATAGTGCACGGTCAACACTCATTAAAAAAGCTCATGCGTTAGAAACTTTCGGAGCCCTTCACTACGGCATTCATCATAATCATATCCTGGTCGTATTCGTAAAACACCAGGGCTTCTTGTTTCTCGCAATATCGCAAAACAGTCAAACCAAGTGCTGTGCAAATTTGTTCAATCGATACGTCACACCGCAGTCGCAAGTTCGGGTTGCTGCGACAGCACCTGCGAGTACTTAACGGTGGCACGTAACGGGCCTTGATCAAGCTGACTTCAAGATCATGCTAGTCCTTGAATATAGAATGCAAAAGGCATCGATAAAGGCAAACTAACGCTCATCCTAGAGTCCGTCGAAATCGCATTTAGAGTTTGGGGTTTTCGAAGTAGCTGGGAAGCCCTTACCGCATCGTCGCCGGAAGCCTCAGCGCTTCACGGAGACTGCCATGCCCATAAAACCCGAACTGTTTCCAATTGCAAAAAGAAAAGTAAAACAGATTAAGAAACAGAAGAAAATAGTAGAAGTAAGCGCAGGCCAAAACCACTTTCGCAGTCTATAGCTGCTAGCAGCGTGGCAGACAGCGAGGCTCAAGAAAGAGAGCTGTAATGGAGTATAGGAGCAAACATTGGCCATGAGAGCGGAGAGGGGACATAGTGCTCAACGCTGTTCGTGTCAACGCATCTTGATTTCACCGGTGGACATCGAAGGACTCGGTCCTGAAACGATCTTTGCCAAGTGGGCTGACGGCCGCTCTAAGTGTCATTCAGCTGCTTGTTTATTTCCTTTTTGTCCTCTTCATTTGCTTCGCACGGTGCAGGTTTGCTTGCTTTGTCTGAGACTAGGAAATAGATAAAGGTACGAGGGAGCCAAGCAGAACTGACAGGCAAGAAAAGAGTAATATAACAATTCGCTTTGTGTCACGCGCTACTTGTCTGGAGCAGTACGGCCACTGTTCACCTCCTGCCTTTTTAAGCAATGGCAAAGCTTGCAGAGGCTCCGTGCTAGAGCAACATTGAACTAAAAACATTATGAGCCTTCTTTTGTTCGTGTATTCATGCTAAAGAGCGAAATGGAAAACAGAGATTGATCCTCGGATTCTGCGTTCTCTAAACCACGAGCTTAAAAATGCCGAAGCGATGGACATCAAATAAGGTCTAGATATACTCAATTCGGCCCTTTTCTTCTGCGGAGCAAACTTAAAATTCAGTTATCTGGTGCACACCTTCCGTCAACCTGTGCTTGCATTTATGATCATTGAGGAAATATATGAAGGCCACCAGCAATCCGCTCCGTAAAAAAATGAAGCTCCTACCGGTCGTGTTTTGTACACCAGTGAGTTTACTTTCAGATGGACACTTATGTTTGCTGGTTATTTTATAACGGTTATTTGTGATGTTACTATTTATAATGTTACTTGAATATATGTTACGACGCTGTTTGGTGTTTCTAGCAGCAGCGAAAGTTGCATCGCAGTACAGACCGCGGAAATCAGCTTGAAACTCTTAAAACCCCCTTATGTTCAGGGGCGTCTATTTTGAAACTTTAAGTTAACTGCACCTAGGGATAAATGTGACGTGAACAGTAAGATGTAGAGATTAGCATAACATAAGATGATGAATAGAGAGCTTCGACATTGATGTGTTTCGAGTCGGGCTGTCACTGACGCACACGGCGTACGCGCTGTTTTGCACTACATGAGGTTATCAGATTATGTTTCCCATTAATTTATACTAGCATATCTATCAGCTTGACCTTGCTTTTTTAGAAGTTGTTAATTCTTGCCATATAAAGGCGTATAATTTTCTATCTTTTGTGGTATGTCTCCACCACTGTCACCACAAGGAAGCGAAAGCACCTTGACCGACATAATAGGGTAGCTAACGCCAACTCGAGTTGCTGGACGACCGTGCTACACAGTGGTCACATCACGTCACCCTCGTGGAACGTTTTATCATTGATTAATGCACATACTTTTTGAGTCCCTGTCCTCGGCACTGTTGGTTTTTCAATGGCTCACTTCAGCATTAAACGTGTGCTTGCGGGCTTGAATTCTTGTGTATCTTTGTGAGACGGAAGGAGGGGGCAGAGAGGGCTAAGTGGCATTACACTGTTCGTTCTGCTCAGGTGATCAGTTGGGAACTTTAACGTTCGAATCGCAAGGATTTCGGGGATATTTACTTAATATCGGCTGCACCTGCCTGTATAGAAATCTGGATAGTGCCTTGTCCACTGTGACAAAGCAGCCGCATATGTTCACTTCCTATAGTGTCACGGCAACCTTACGTTTCAACAACGTCTAAAATTCACAGTGTGTAGTGGTGCCCTTCGAAAATCCGGAGGAGATAACAGGGAAATGGACAGAACAATTGAGGGTTACGAGTGTTCTAGGGCTCCTGAGCGGTTTATAGAATCATCAAACTGTGTAACTGTGTAACCCTTCCACGGAAGTAGAGATTATTAAAAATGTAATGTTCTGGAGTGTGAGTTAATACGCAATACCTTCTGTTTTACTAGTTAGTTCGCGTTAAATCCGGTTCCCTCTTGTACATTCGTACGATAGCGAAAGAAATATTGTTCCCCTTATTTCACGAACGTCTTAAAAGCATCCCGCTCTGATAAAGCCCAGGCTAGTTCCTTCGTGGTAGTCGTGTCGTACTCCGAAGGAGGAAATGCGGTAAGAATCAGGTCAAATTACGCAAACCGAAAGTCCTCATGAGAAATTCACAGCGTAATAGAACTGCAATCAGACTGCAGCTTATAGATGAACGCCGTAGTTCGTACCTTCTCCTCCTCCTCTCGATTTCTTCAACGAGCAGGAGCACGGTCGAAGCATACAACCTTAGAACAACTCAAGCGCAGTACCTGCACTTAAACGGGTGCGCAGCAAAGTCGAAGAATGCTGCGATGAGACGATTGTTGGCATATCCGTTTGCCTGGTAAGGTTCTAGTGGATGGGCCAATCATGTCTTGTTTAGTTCTCGCTATAATCTTGACACATTACGGTGTTCTTTTAACGTGCGCAGTCCCCGATTCGTCTCAGCAGTTCGTACGTGCACATAGTCGCGGTAGTCTCCTTCCTGCGTTCTTCAACTGAACAGCACTAGCTTTCAAGTTCAAGTACTCTCAAGAAAGCAGGCTGCGGGGATAGCTCGTGAGACATCGCTGCAAATTAATGCAGCTGTACTTTTGACGAGGACAGGACAGAAAGGTGCCAGTACGGCCGCTGACTCTAACTATTTAAGACCACACACGCGAACCTTTATAACAAAATGAAGGTAATCAGCGCTTGCGTAAATATAACAGCAAATTCTCGCAAAGCTACGAAACTATATACCTTCGTTTAGTATCGTAAAACTCACATGCACGCAAGGACACAGACTTGGTACAGATACGGTGCCCCTACGAGCTCAAACGCAAGCTTCAATCCCGGTACTGCTGCCAAGCAGATCGTTGTCCCCGAGTTCGCCTATGATACACTGACCTCTTCTCGACTACGTGAACCTCGCGCACGACGGACGCGTGTCGTGAACGCGCAACGGGACCGACGCCCCTCTTACCTTTTCCTCAGTTCGCGGTAAGGACTCATTCATAATGCAAGGCGCCATTTTTCTTCCAAGGCGACGCCTCCGTACGCTCTCTCGTTCTTTCGCCCGCCATTTTGTTTCCTTTTTTCTCTCTCCACTTTCACGTTCGTTATACACGCGTTTGACCACTCTTTCACCGTGCTTACACCTAAGTCCTTTGCTACGCCAGACATGCTGAAACAAAAAAAAAAAAGTTCAACGAAACAAAACTGAGCAGACAAGGCAGCGAAAGTGCTGCAGGTCTTGGAAGTCTTGCGCGGGCTCGTAACAGGATACTTCAAAAACGATAAAAGCGTGCGACTACGAGGCTCTGCGCGATATATTGAAAGCCGCGTGAACGCCCTCAGCTCGTGGGCTCGCAAGATGTGAGCCGCATATGAATAAAAAATAAAGGCGAGGGTACGGGGTCGAGTGGGGTGGGGGGGATTGAAACAGAGAGAAACGCTGTTCTGGTCCTTCCGGCGGCTAATACCTGACGCATTTTGTAAGCGCTCGCGCGACAAGCCGTGAGTTATGGATTCTTGACACTTCCCAAATCGGCGGATTATGCGAGCGGGTTTCTTTTTTTTTTCTCACGATGGAAAGAAAGGGAAGGTATAATAATAATACGAGGGTGTCTGGGGCTGCACAGGAGGAAGTTCGGAACCCTAAGACGAGGGGTTATCACCGTGTGCGGTGAGGCTGCGTGGGTGACGCCGCAGGGGCTGAATAAGGCGCTCAGCATTGATATTAATTTTCAGAGCACGACATATTATTGTTTTAGCTCTTTCCGCAAAGATTCAGTTACAAAGGACAGTCCTTTTGTTTAATCGGGCTGCCATGTTCTCGTGGGGACTATTGTTAACCTGCCGCCGTGATACAGCATTGGCTTCACCCCCCGTATGGAAGAAGTAGTATTGAAAATATTGCTACAAATTCCAGACAGCAATATTTCTGCAAAATACTGAAGGCTAATAGTGCTACCAGAAGCACTACTACGCGCTTGTGCTAATTCTCAGCGCTTCATATTGCTCTGCATTTTAGCAGTGTGACGAATGTGGATCGTTCAACCGAGATAGCGGATAGTTCCCAGTTATTGCAGCGATGTGTAGGATGTTCTTGCCGTGGGATATTACTTTAGATGCTAACTGGAACAATAAGGGTTGTCGACACATTTCGAAGCACTTTGCCAGGTGAGATCATCTAAGGCATACTTCAGGGGAGGCGTGTTCGGAGAACGGGCGCCTTTGGCGATATCGCCGAAGTGTCATCATTGGCGCAAGTTAATTGGCTGTTTGGACAAGAGCTAGCGACTAGTCGTTTCATCATTCGACAGTCGAGGTTTACGTTATGCAATGTGACACTGCCGCGTTTGCCGACGTTCTCAGAACACGGCCTCAGTTTTACATCGGTCTACACTCTTGTTTCACTGGTTCCTTGCAGCAGAGCCAAGGCCACGAGGCCATCGAGCGTAGAATTCTTGCGAGGCGAGATATAGTGCCAGTGTTCGAAGACAACTTACCGAACCGCTCATACGAATAGAGGGCCCACCTACTCATCCTCCTCGTCCTCTTTCAAGCCTGCCGCTGACAGTTCAGCGCTCACCATTGGTAGACGGAATGGCGCGGAAGGACACACCCAACATGCGCTCGCCTTACTGATTTAACAAAGAGGCTTGTAACTTCTGCAGTGCTTCACGGAACTACTGGAACAGGGTAAAGCGCTGCAAGAACACCTTGTCTTGCAGTTTAGGCAGCTGCCGACGCTTCACACGAGTTACGTGTATTTCAGGTTGTCGCAACAATCGCTAATTTAGAAGTAGCAGTCTAGTTATGATGCAGCAGATGGGAGGTTGTTTATTTGGCCTGGCAGCTCGGTAGCGAAACAGCCCAGCTAATACATGATGATGATGATGATGATGATGATGATAGGAGTTACAAGCGATGAAGAAGATACACGAAGGTGTTATTACGGTGACACAAAGATAAGGAATATGTTCATAATGTAAGCCCCCACAACATATGTAATCTATAGTCTAGCGTCATACTTTTAGGCGGCGCTACCAAACGGTTCCGCTCATGTTTACGTCTCCGGTAAGGTGCCGTTTTCTGTGGCAGGTAATTTACTAGAAAGCTTATTTAGAAACTGTGTACGCGAAAGCATAAAGAATGACTTTCAAAGTGGAGGACAGTTCGGACATCCTGGTCGGCTCGTGATTATGGGCAGCGGGTCTCGAAGCAGGCTTCGTGCGAACCTAAAACGTAGAATAAGTCGAATAGGCATCAGAAGCATTATCAAAGGTGAACTTCGCTGTAACGCGTAGAAGCGTTTCAAGTACGTCGTTTAATCATACTTTCATTTATCACTTACACATATATGTGTGTCGTATTGCTCCTAGTGCTTTCATACGTCGTTTTGCATTTCAGAAACCATCATAATAAATATAACCGTTAGTGTAGTTACGTTCACACCTATATCGTCACAGAAAGACATGGTTGCTTAGAAATTCTGACCAATAAGAGCAGTTAAAGCATGATAAATAAAACCATAATGAATGCAAAGCCACAAGCCCGCATTAGAGTACAAAAATTAGCACTCACAGTATTTCTGTGGTGTTCATACGATCGCAGAGTCATACACTCCAGCAACAATGTTATAAGATTATAAGTCGTATGGTGCAACGGTTAAAGCATAACGAGCGATCGGGATATTCCCAGTTGACGCTTGAATCTCCTTTGGGCGAAGCGCCGAGATCATGCAATACACAATGCTTCCAAGAATGTCAGAATGAGGTCGCCTATAGTGCATGTTCACAACGATCTCAACGATCTCGCCGCATTCCTCTAGACTTGCAGTAGATGTCATTCTCCGCACGTAGCAATTAGACCACTTTCAGTAGCACCTCTATTCACGTCGTAACACTGCAGAAATGAAATCATCATCAAGTTTTCGAGATCTCACAGTGGTACAAAGATTGCGGCTCTTGGCTGTTGACCAGAACAACGAGGGCTCGAACCCGGTGAGAAGGTGGCATATTTTTGTAGAGGCGAAATCTTTAGAAGTCCGTGTACTGTGCGATATCAGTACACGGGAAAGAACACCTGGTGGTCTAAATTTCCGGAGCCCCCAATTAGAGTGTACCGCATAATCATGTCGTAGTCATGGCTCGTAAAACACCAGCACTTCGCATTAAAGCTTAAGAACTGTCCATCCCATTGCTACAAATGTACACCAGCGAAAGATTTTCAGCGTATGCGTTTATGCAATCGCGTATGCTTTCCTCGGCCATCAGTATACGAACAAACGCAACGTCTGGAAGGTCCACACACTGCGCGTACCTACGACCACAACATTCGGTCTGAGCGCACAGTAGTCGCTCCACCCACGTGCACTTCTCAAAGCAAGCGAACCAACGTAGTAAGAAAATGAAAAAAAAATTTGAAATAAGAGTCCGCATTCACGACGCTTCATGACGGTAGTACAAAGGAACACTCCGTCTTCGGGGCAGGTGCACGCCTTTCTCCCTGGGCTCCCGCAAATCTCTCCAAATGCCGGGAAACAAGCCACGCGGCGTGTTCTGTCTTTGCCCTTGTGCCATCCCCACCCTTCTTCCGAACCCCAGCCCCCGCACTAACGAATCGACCCAATTAATATTCACGAAAGTTGTTCCGACCCCGACCGTTCCACCACATCCTCTCCGCCGGAACCCTCCCTGGTACCACAGTTCGTGCGTTCGCCTCTCGTGCGGCATTCTTCTTGAACAATAATTCTGGCCGCAGATGCAACGGGCATGCGGGGGTTATTTGTCTGCTTTTTTTTTATTTGGATGCATGGGCCTCAAGCTTCCTTGCGTATGCGTGTACGTGTGTGTATGTGTGAGTGTAGCGATACAAAATCTGCGTCGTTGAATTCTCGCAGAACGAGGGGATATGGTAATCCCGGCAGTCGCTGCATTGGGGGCGTGTCCTCCGACTAATGACTGCAATGCGTCTTTTTAGACGAGCCGTCGTGGGAGTGTACGCGATGTTGCGTGAGGCTGAGGTGTACGTGTTGGTAAACATGGGCGATGTCTCGAGGGGCAGGTGTTCCTCGGTGGAGTGGTAAGACAAAAACGAAAAAGACGGGGAAGAAAGGAAATTATTGCGCCCTGGCGAGCGAGCGTTTCTGGTGATTACGTAGACTACATGAAATGAGCTCATTAGCTAACAAGGTGCGAACGATGGAGTGAAGTGGTGGGGCGCACGGTGGTAACTTCAAGAAGGGGACTTTTTCGCTTGATTTTTCTTGACGTAAAGTGTTCGTGCCGTGTTTTCGAAGCCGCACTTCCTTCCCGTCCTCCTGTATTCTTACGAAACGCCTTTTGTGTTATTGAACGAGAACTAATTCACGGTAACAAAGTGTGACGCAGCCAGCCGCGTCCTGACACAAGTGGCTCGACAAGCGACATGAAAAAAAAAATATCGCGCCTACAACGAACGGATCTGGCTTC
Source organism: Hyalomma asiaticum (assembly GCA_013339685.2). NCBI lineage: Eukaryota > Metazoa > Arthropoda > Arachnida > Ixodida > Ixodidae > Hyalomma > Hyalomma asiaticum. The sequence goes on from CM023490.1 coordinate 47,758,827, forward strand.
GTATAGTTGTTCACATACGATGCAGCAGTGCTCCTATCTACAAAAGCGCTTTTAGGTTAGAATTGTCTTTTGTGCGAATTTTCCAACAAGCCTTGATGCTGCCCGTAGAATTAACCGAGGAAACATTGCCGAAGTGTGGGGTTTATCTTATAGTGTAGACTCGTTTGACTTCTCAGAACAACTGCAAAACGTGGCTGTAAATACGTTTAGTTCATTATATAAAAAGGCTCCCGATAACGTGACAAAACAGTGCAACGTGCTTCAATCACGAAAAACACCTTGCAATTTATTTATTTGTTCAAGTACCCCAAAAGCCTAAAAGCCATAGGAAAAACAGGATTCTGAATGAAACAACGTAGCGAAATTTCTTAACATACGGAACTAAGCAAAGAAGCATCTAAATTAATGCCGGTATGATTGTGCTGCAACGAAACCAATGCGAGATATGATCAATAAATACTGGAGTGTTACTTCTTAAGCATGCAATCTTCATTTTCTGGCCGGTTCTCCGGTTGCACTGCAGAAATTCGCAAAGTTGCGCAGGCGTAATGATGACGGCTTTAAAATTCCAGGGCCGAATCCACAATACTTCTCTTTCGTAAGTGATTTTCACCATTTGCTGGAGGACTCTGTTAATTCTATGTCCGGTATTGTGATTGGCTGTACTATAATCTTACAAATATTCTTGGCGTAAGTTGTTCTTGTGAATTCCGGCCCTGTTCCTTACCCAAGGTGGTGAGATTCCGTGCTTGTGACATAATTTCGTTCGTATCTCTTGCTTATCATTTCGATAACTGACGAGTACGATATGATATTTTATCACACACCGGACAACACGCACTCCACGTCGATGTTGGAGCCATCGAAGGGCGTTCTCGAAGCGACCCGTATCGGGGCGTCTATTTCGGTAGGTCGTGCCCCCGCATGGCCCTCGCGTGCGCCGTCATAGAAGCTACAGCAATGCTGTAGCCCCGTTGGGTGGTCCACCCCCTCCCCTCACCCAAACACGGGTCGTTCCAGCCGGTGCGGAACTTTGCCTAAACGTTGGCAAGGAGAGGCGCTTTCTAAGGCGAGCATGCCCTCGGTGCCAGGGTCAACGGCGCCTATATGGCAGATTATCTGCTCGGGGGTTATTATTAGCACGCGGACCGATCGTTCTGGCGAAGGTCAGAGTGCGTGTCGCCGTTGCAAAATTACCCTATGTTACTCTAAATAATTGTGAGTGTCATACTCGTCCAGTGAGGAAGGTTACAGTAAGGAATTATCATTGAAATAAAGACTCGTTCTTTCTTTACGGAGAAGATAATGCTGGAGGCCCTGTGTGCTGTGTGTTATCATCGCAACTTAAAAAACACAAGATGGCCAACATTTATGTCGCCCTCTACTACGGGATGACTCTAATTAAATCGTGATTTTCCACATAAATCCCTAGAGTTGTATTATTATTATTATTATTATTATTATTATTAGTATTAGTATTAGTAGTAGTAGTAGTAGTAGTAGTAGTAGTAGTAGTAGTAGTACCATTGAAATAGGCAGAACCCTCATGTCAATAGAACGCAAGTAAATGCGGGTTAAATTTGTGGCCGATTCGCTAATTGCGCCTTATTAGACGTTCACAGAATTGCTCCTGGATATTGGCTTAAATAAGATTTTGCATATCGAAAGCTTAAAGTATGCGTAGTCGTGTAACCGAAAGTCATCTCGCGTTTCTATTTTTTAATTTCCTTTAATTTTTGTAAACCGATTTCGGTTCCTTTAATCACCGGGCGGTTCACATACTGTAACCCAGAAACTCAAACATGCGATCTGGCCGCATATGAGTTTTACATTTGCGCTGCGGACGCCGGCCTGTTGCGATCCCTAATCTAAAACTCTAGCTCTTATCAGTTTAGTGCAAACGCTCTGGCGCGTCTGAGTGCGTCAGTACGTTTCCTTCTTCATAATTTTTCTGTCTATTCATTTTTTATTAAGATTATACCTCACATTTTTCAACTTTAGTGAGATATCAAGCTTCTAAGGCAACCGGTTCTGATCAAATAAAACGTTTTACTTCCTTTCTGAATGTTTATCCTCAAACTACTGCTAAGTCAGATATATGTCACGCACGCACACACTCTCTCTCTCTCTCGCGATCGCTATCTTCGTTGTTTTCTTGTTTTTTGCACTGTGCGTTGCATCAAACAACATGGTCGGTAATGGAGTGTTTCTCGAGGCGAGATTTTTCTCCTTTGTTTGCGGAGATTCCCGGCGACTACGTGATAGCGCATTTCCTGATGTTCTCTGCAGAACAGCTGCCGGTGGACGAAAAAGTTTCAGTCCGCGATATGATCCCCTGTTTTGCTGCATCCACTACCTCACAGCTCCGCTCGGTCAACCAACTGCTGCTGAGATTGCGGCATATCATGGGAAGAGTGGAGTTCTTCGACATAAGTTTTCTTTCGCAAGGAACCAGGATTGGAAACTGGGGTCTTGCGTAATCAAAAGCACTGCATGAAACGGCACTCAGCGTAGACTAATGTAAGGAATCATGCCATCGTATAATTCATTCATTCATTCATTCATTCATTCATTCAAGTATACTCGCAATTCCATTGCCTCGTTACAGAGACTAATAGGGTTTACGAGTTCACGTGTAAAGTCTTGAAATGAGGCCTGATCAGAAGAGAGAAATAGTGGAGAGACCCGACTAGGCCTGCGGCGATGGAAGGGTGGAGTGGAAGCATTTCACAGTCATTAATAGATGTTTGACTTCGCGTAGGTTTCAATGTGTGCACTGAATTTGCCTTACTCTTTTCACGCCTTCCAAATGTCGCATTTTTGGAGAGATTGTAGGTAGGTATGCGCAAAGTTCTCCGATCGAAATTCACCGCTGCAACAGCGTATACGACGTGTCAGTTGTTTAGAGTGGCTGAATTTTGTAAGAATAAGAATTCTTTCGGCTATCTGTCCTGCTTTCGCATTTCGCCATTCAGACTGGCCGCTTTAACTCTGACAGAACGAAAAGAAAAGCATAGGGAGTGCTTACCTAGCCGCACTTGACTTTGTCTTTGCAAATCTGCTTCGAAACAACACCTCGAAAAGACGCTGTCACCGTCCATTCTACTTTATATCCATTTTCACTGCCACTGATGCCGGTTCACGAATGCGGTACCGAAGGACCATCCTTCCGTTTCAGACTTATGTTTCTATGCACAATGTCCCATGCGAGAAGAGAGTTGTGTGCAGTGAAAGTACGTCACTGTCAACGAAACTTCACGTCCAGGCCATAACTAACATTTGTACAACAGTGGCTCGTGAAAGTTGCTCGTGAAAGTGCTTTTTTGCAAAATGTTTTGCGCGAGTACCCTTGACTGTATTAGTATGACTGCGCGTAAAAAGAAATGCTCACAATATTCTCTCTCTCTCTCTGTTGTTTCTATTCTCTTTCCCCCAACGCGGGGTAGCCAGCAGTACAGTATCCTTCTTATCCACCATGCCGCCTTCAACCTCTCTGTCACAACTCGGAAAGCTGTATAGTTACATGAATGCTCGTTGCCACGTATGTCGATTTTACATTTATATTTTCTGTTGCCTATTCTTAAAACAAAGCCATGACAGAGCAGGCAACGTTACTACTGAACTCCGCCATTTTGCCCACATTGCCCATTTTAGGAATATCTTGAAATTGTTTAAGGTAAACCACGTCATAACAAAACAACGGAACCAGCCGGATGTGTATCAGGCGGCGACGACATATACTGAGTGCATATGTTGCTGTGTACTTATCAGCATGTATTTTTTTTAGAGCTATCAATGCAAAGGGGCATACACACTTTGCCTGGACATTCGAATTTCTTTACCTTCTGCTCCAGATAGGTTCTTATGGATATATGATTAATCCGAATAGAGGCATCCACCATGCCTAACATCCCGTGGCCGAAGTCGCTTAAACTTCACTTTCCTAAGGGCGTTGTGCTATGGGCAGGCGGTTTCATTATGCCTAGCATTAGTAATTCCCAAAGTGTTCTCTTGAGAACAACTTTAGCGTGAGAGGATTTTGGTAAACACGCCTTCTCACTACCCCGAAAATGCCGAAAGTAAATTTCGCTCCTAGGACTATAACGTGCGTAACAGTGCATGTATACCACAAGCACAAGAAACCAGCACGGAAAGAACAAGGACAGAGACAAAGAGGACACAACACAGCACCTGTGTTGTGTCCTGTTATCTTCCCTAGACAATCCAACAACGTAAATGTGGCTGAACGTAAGCGTCTTACTTCGTTCGTTGCTAGAAGCTCTTAAATGGATTTTACGCTCGTTTACTACCAAGCACTTTCCATTTATACCCAAGGAAGAGTCAAAACGACTGTATACAGGCTTTATAGGACATGCGCAGTTAAAAATGGGCCCCTTTGTGACGGTATAAAGAGTTTCCTATCGTCGCTTGGCTAACATCGCCGCATTTAGCCTGTAAAATAGAAATTTATCCAACGATAATAACACTATTCATGCTTGTTGACTTTTCATTACGCGTAAAATTCAGCACGGCCGCAGGAGATTAAGCCAATAGTGCGAAAAAAGAAGTTTTTCCTTAGCTACTTAGGCGAAGTTCTCTCATGAAATATTTATGCGCATGCTAAGGTTTTAGCGGCACTTTTCAAAACCTTTGAGGCAGCTAGGACTTGCTGTCGTGTACAATAATTTTCCATTGCCGTAAGCGGGTAGGCGGATTCTTCCATTGGTACAACAGCACAACCTGAAGAGAGTAAAAATATTTTATGTTGCTTTTTCTTTCTTGCAGATATACCAGAATGTATTATTAGTAGAAATGCGTCTTCTTAGTGGCGTGATGCAGAAGTAGTGGTTGCTCAAAACGTGTACCGTGTGTACTATATCTCAAACCCTAACCAGTGTAACAAGAATACCGGTGTTGTGCTGTTGCCATTTACAGTGACAGTGCTAAGAAATTTTTATGCCGATTGATTCATCAGCTCAGAAGAGTACATTAGATAGAGAATAGTGGACGAGATCTCGAAGAACCAGCACGTACAATAATCAATATATGGCGATACCAGGAATTGGGCATATCTAGCTCTATATGTCTCGTGTCCGTATGTGGCCGTATTTGCCGAAATCGGGATCACACGTGTGTGGCCGTAAAAGACCTACGAGAAGAATGCCACGAATGACTCTGACATGTACTGGGCAAATACGGCCACATATGGACACTTGTCACATATAGTCATATATGCGTATATGGCCAGATATGCATATCTGGCTACATGTGGCATGTGACATGTATCGGCCCTATTTAGCCGATACATGTCACAGTCATTCATGGCATTGTTCGTGTAGGTCTTTTACGGCCACATATGTCTCTATCACGATTTCGGAAAATACGGCCACGTACGGACACGAGCCATATGTATAGCCACATATGCCAAGTTCATGATATCGCAATATATGGAATTTTTGTAAGGGAGGCCTGACAGGTAATCGTCAAGAAAACATATTTCCGTCTACGCCAAGCTCACCTAGGCATCGCCAGTGCAACATTATCCTGCTTCTTCTTCTCACAAACCGTGTAGTGAAAGCCATTAGAATAGTACGCCGCAGAACCGCACACATCCGGGCTTATTTGGGTATGACCGGGCTTTATCTACAACACGACGACATCCTCCGTTAGATTATTCTCAGGCTTCATAGGAGATGACACTTTTGCTGGCGTACAGCATCGGAGACACTTCAGCAAGCCTCCGAATGTCCCTCGCTCTTAATCCGACTCAGCTGGTGGCTCGAACGCATCCTCTCTGGCTCTCGTCCCAGACGCATCTCAGGGTAGCGAGTCTGTACAAGCACCGACTAAGACCTTCCATAGGTATGCCTGTCTTGTTTTAGTTCTCCATCCTTCCCACTCACTGACGCACCGCTACTGCACGCAATTTCCGGGCCTTGTCTTTCACCCGACGAGAGAGAACCTTCGAGCTTGAGCTGCGGCGGCGGCGTCCTTTCAAATGAAGAGAGATGCGTTGCCGCCTGTCCGTATAGACGCGGTAAGCTTTATGGCTGTGTCGTGGCGGGCCCCGGCCGTGGTCTTTTCGAGTCCTCGACGCACTTCTTCTCGGTGTGTCGATCCCGAGCCACCTATCCGGCGGGTTTTGTCACGCGGTCTGCGTCCTCCCTTTTTTTTTTTTTCAGATGTCGCGCCTGTCCATATCCGGGCATCTCGTCGACGTGTGTCGGCAAGGAGTAGCTGGCTTAACTCCGTAAGACGGGATCACCCGTCTCTCACGCTTTTCGCTCTTTTCTTTCTTTCGTTCTTTTCCCTCTTTCCTTCTTTGTTTCTTTATTCCTTCTTTCCTTTCCTGTTTTTTTTTATATTCAGATTGTCTTCCCCATTCGCGCTACAGCGACGAAATGTCCCATCACTCAGGAAGTGCACGGTGCTCTGAAAGAGAAAGCTGTCCGTATAACTAGCGCACGGTTGTAGACCAGGCTTTTACGCATACAGCGATACTGCACGACGGAGTCTAGCTCGTACCGTTTTACTTGATCTCAGCATCGTAAGTGTGTCCTGGTATTTTACTTGCTCAGTTTTCAAGACGATAGTCTTTCTTCGGCTACCCAGACGCGAAAAACTCTGTCTGTCTGTCTGTCACTCAATTCAACCCCCCAGCCAAAATCAATTCAAAACGGGCGACCAAAACAGAGCGCTGTTCTAGCACCGGTGCCACAAGGGGTCATACACGTCAACGTAACACAGCGCAAAGGAAACTACAGGCCAATTTGAGGCAAAATATATGTACGTACATAACCGTGATCCGCAGCGTTCATTTAATTAGGAATACACGCAGGACCGGTTTTTAAAGACGATAGTCTTTTCTTGGGACACTTGAACGCAGAAATTTCGGTCTGTCTTTACGTTTGTTTGCTATCACACGATTGAGCCACCCGGCCAAACTTTAAGCACTTGCCTAACGCCTAGCCATCTTGAACAGGCAGCTGAGTTCATACTTGCCAGGGTTGTCGATCAAAAAGCAAATATTACGCGTATCTGAGGCGCAACATCAATACGTAAGAATTAGGTGGTGTGTTCCTTTACTAGAAAATAAATAGATACGTAATTCGAATGACCCTATAGTGTTTGTTAGGCTGCGCTAAAAATGCGACGCTATGCACGAAAAAGGCCTCTGCCGACGATTTGGTGCTGCCACCTGGCAGTTGCCCAGGGATTCTGCACAAGCTCATGTTTCCCAACTATGCTGCCAGATGGCGCGTCCATATCTCACGCAGCGTAGTACCGCCGGCAGATTGACTATCGTCTTTCGAGGACTATTTGCAGCGAAGCACGCAAATACGCGGCCAATTTTTTACGTTAGTAAATGAAAAATGGACGCCTTAGAAATGGTGTCGGAGACACGCTATGTGCGAAAAACAAGCTGACAGAAGCCACCACTCTCTAGCCTACAGTGACAGAAAGGTGCCAACGTAGAGCGCGGGAAATCTGAATTCAGCAAATCTTCCATTGCATCCATCATGGGAAGAGTGAGAGGGGAGGAGACAAGCGCTAGAAGTAAGAGGGAGAGAAGAGAGGGTGTTGCGTATTAGGGCAGCAGAAGACTGTCGTCTTTCGACGTAATTTGCAGAGAAGCAAGCTGACATGCGGCCATTTTTGTTTTACGTTATATTATTTTTGGCATTTCGTCAGTGAACGCAACCGCTGCCTGCGAGCTAGCGTGCTGACAGGAAAAATTACAGTGACGAAAAGGATAACCGCAGCTGGTTGCCGCATTTCGCTCAGTATTGCCGGTTCCTCTTTCCTTTGCTGTTGTACTTTGCTGCACTTCGTCACATAAAAGCAAGACACTTTGACATAAGCCGCGCTATTAGGATTTACCACCATACAGTACCTTACTCTGAAGGTGGAAGCGTACCCTCTCTCACGCGAAGGTGACCTTGAAAAAATGGTGCCAAGAAAATGTGGCACAATAAAACACGGTAAAGAAATCGAAAGCTCTCCTCTCGTCCACTTGGAATGTGCCAAAGTTTACAGGAAAAGGTACGAATGTATAACTAATAAAAATGAAAGGACAACAGCACCGATGATATAACATACACGACAGTTATTAACGGTAGTAAAATCCCATGTAGAGAGAGAGAGGGATGATGGGCGGAAGGCAGGGAGGTTAACCGGAAGGAAAATATCCAGTTTGCTACCCTGCACTGGGGAAGGGGTGAAGGGAGACAGAAAGGGATGGAAGAAAAGAATAAAGGGAGAAAGAGAGAGGTCGCATCGCGCACACACACAAGCACGGCAGTGTCATAGACGGTTCACGAGGCCCGTTGCGCGCAAAGACTTGAGCACAGCCTTCGTGGCTTTCTGCTGCGAGACACTATCGTTCCGGCATTCCAATATGGTTTGCTCAGACACCGATCCCATGTAGTTGTAGTACGCGCAGTGGCTTTGCTTTAATCTTGCTTGTTTTAAATATTCTGGGGATGTGTTGACTCACATCGGCAATCAAGTCAATGTGACGCCCCTGTCCCTTCTCCCCTAACGCGTCACGCGATCCCGAGTCGTTCTCACACGCCAAATCTCGGGAGCATTTTTCGAAGACTTGCTCGGCGTGCCTGGTACTTTAGTATCTCGTAATAGGGCCGTAGCCGCGAGCGGTGCTTCAGGGCAAGCACTAGAAGGTTGTAGGGCAAGCATTTTGATTAGAATCAATCGCAACGCTCAGTGTACCATAGAAGCAATATATTAGCCCCTCCACCGTTTGTTCGATTTAATTTTGCGTTAACGTCATTTTACCTCTCATAGTTTTTTTTTTGTACGTGCTTCCTTTGGCCCTCGTGTAGCGCGCTGTACGAGGGAATCGATTTGCACTGCTCTTTTCGAGGAAACGTTATAGCTCTGCTACGAACCATCCAAAAGCATTTGAAATAGTCCATCGGTCGCTTCGCCTCCGGCATCAGAGTTCCTTTTATTCTATACGAAGGTCGGCACCGAACAGTACTATATATACCGAAGCAAGACGTCGATACAGTCGCGCTTCTGTATGAACGAGGCCTGCAAGGGAAGCGTTGTGGCAAAGCCGGGAATTCAGGGAGAGACGGGAGGACGTCCGCGAACCAAGGGCCATTTCCTATTCCCCCCTCAAAGTGGTCGTTTAGGGGTCGCCATTGAAAGAGCGCGGACTTCACGGCGTCCTCTTCCATATACACACGACACACACACATATATATAGTTCTCGGGGTGCCATATCGTCCGTGGCTGCCGTCTAAATGTCGTCTGCGCTTTGGTTCCCGTCCTCTGCTGCCATTGCGAATGTCGGCCACGTACGCGTCGTCTGCTCCAGAAATCGCCCTGCTCGCCCTGACTCTCTCTCCGATTTGCACTGTTCCACGCGCTTTCTTTTCTTTTCTCTTTCTTTCTTTCTTTTCTCCTTGCTTTCTCGCTTTCGTTCTTTGCTTGCTTTCTCCCTTGTGAATCCAGGGCTGCTTTGTTGGAGGTCAGTGTTTTAGGTATTTTCTGGAGTTGCGCTCCCAATGGTCACCTTTAGTTTTAAACACACACCACTGTAGCCAGGTTCTGCTACCGTCCTGATACTCCAAACCCAACACGTGATGTTCACGTCACTGACTTCCTAACGTATTTATATCGCTCGCTTCTCTTAATAAAAGCTTTTTCGTTACCGGCTTCCTGGCCTGCTCACATGGTGGCAGCGGTGGGACGTAAGGCTGGTAACACAATCTGACTACAACCACGTTTAAAAGCTTCGAGTTAGACGAGAAAGGTGAAATGTCATAGTGGGATCTACTATCTTTCTTTTTTTTTTTTGTTCTCCTTCTCAACACAGCCACACTACAAAGCTGCATCAACTAGTTCTTTCCAGTGTTCAAACTCTGAGGAACCGCCATTGGTAGCTTAGCGGCTACGTATTGTCCTGCGAAGCGCGAGGGCTCGAATCCCGGCAACGGCGCCAGCATTTCTATGGGGGCGAAATGCAGGAAGTGCCCGTGTACTTAGATTTAAGTGCATTTTAAAGAAAGCCCCAGGTGGTCAAAATTACTCTGGAGCACTTCACTATGGGGCCTAGTCTAATAATCTTACCTGGCATTATTATTATTCAAAATCTGAGGGAAAGGGAAGTTTCAGTTAAGTATTGTGCTTTCTGTGCTCCGTATCTTGCTTAGGCGAACGGAACTACTGCCAAATGACTATTGTGCATCTAAGTATCCTAGCTTTCAATGTTTCCTATTGGTTCAGTGAAGTTCGCGTTACAGCATCGGGCGCCAGTCATTCTTTTTTCGTCAAAGTGCACGTTCTTTAAGAAATAATAAATCCTTTCCTAGTTCTGTACGTAAGAGATTCGAAACTTCTACAATTTTTTTATTGCACTGGACAATATGTCGAATATTCCATGTCTCGACTATGTCCGCCATTATTGTGGCTGAAACATATAGTGGCTTGTTTTACGAGGACTCAACGCTTCACGAACGCTTTTAATATTTTACACGTTTAATTGTTTACGTGAATCAATATTTAATAGAGAGACATTCTTGATGATAAGGAAAGTGAAGAAAACATGGTGAAGGGTGCTCGATAACTGTCTCTCAGTGAGGACACCTCAACCGTTACACGCAGGGGGAGGGGAATTAAAAGGACAGAGAGAAGAAAAAAGTGAGGCACAGCACGAAATCCCACGCAAGGAAGGAAGGAAGGAACGAAGCAGTAGAGAGGGAAAGAAGGCAGGGAGGTTAAACAGTGTGGAAGAACCGCGAAGGGGATTGGGGAAATTGAAATCATTGTAAGACAACAAGGGGAAGCGGATGGGGGAGATTGAAAGATGAGAGAACAGAGGGGGAATTTTACAAAGAAGGAGTCACACTTTCTTATGAGGTACACTTTATGAGCGAAGGGATATAATACACCGCCCTCACAGCTGCTTAACCATCCAAACGTTCTTGCATAGCCAATATAAGATTCCGAAGGAAAAAACCGGGAATGAGGGAAACTAATTTGAACTTGACTTCAGCAACCGACAAAACTGTAATATGTTAGCATAACGCCTTTAGATGACTGAACACATGCGTATTCTAGCAAAACAGAATGACAAGCACCTTGGTGCTACTTTTTGAAAATAGACACTCGCTTCTGTAGCGCGCCCCTCCACGGTGGTCTAGTTGTTGTGGCACTCGGCTGCTGGTCCAAAAGGTCGTAGGACCGAGACGCCGCCGCGACGGCTACATTCCGATGGAGGTGAAATTTTGAGGCCCGTGCGGTGTGCGATGTCAGTGAGCGGCGAAAGACCACAGGTGGTCGAAACTTCCGGAGCCCCCACTACGGCGTCTCTCATAATCACACCGTTGCTTAATCATATCATACCATGTCGTACTCAAAGCCACATCTCTTTCTTTGAGTACACCACCGGTATATTTGTACTCCTCAAGCATCAAAATGCGGCAGGCAGCAGTCGGGACCGCGTGACCGAGTGCTTACCAGCACTGCTATAACCCGCTAATTATATCATGGCGGGTAAGCGACCTGGTGGTCGATATAAAACTTCAAGTCTCTTATGGAGCCGCAGTTACTACTAAACCACTACAAACGTTGTTTTCCTGTCATTTAGCGCATTTAGACAGAACAAAAGAAGCGAGATATCTTTCCGTCTTCTCCCGCCGTCCCCCCTTCTTCCCATTTCCCATTTGCGCCAGAAGAAGGCGAAATATTGAAACATTATCGAGACCAGTTGTCTGCTTTAAATACTATTAATTCTCTGTTGCTCCCAGTATGGTCCCGTACAGAATTGCTTGAGCTACAAGAAACAATACCGTCGGGAGTCCGACGGCCAACAGAAGTTCCTTAAACGGACACTAAAGTGAATATGTGAACGGTTTACAATAAATTACATTTCGAGAACTCGACTCTCGTAAATTTCTACATTATATGTTCAACAATCAAAGAGAAAATGAATGTGCAGTCCTTACGCTTGAAATACGCGCCAGGACTTCGGCCTTGCGATCTCAGAACGCCAATATTTCTTTTTTCTGCATTCTCGCGAAATTCGCTCCATGAAACATTTTGAAACTCCTTGTGTTAGGCCTCTGGCTTCCAGAACATATTCTCTTTCTCGCAGGTAGTGCTATCTGCAGACGCCGCCGCAGGTCTGTAACATCACATGTATTAGTGCTGCAATTTCAAAGCGGCGTCGCCTCTGCACTTTCTTTTCGCGCGTTTTCTATCTTACCGAGCGTCTTCTCCTTGCAATTTTTGTGTTTTTCGTATTGGGAAAAGCTGATGTACTCATGCGAGAAAAAGTCTGTTTCACTTTGGTTTCCCTTAAAAGTATCAAGTCCAAAATTTGGCTCTGAAGAGTCATGTACTCTTGTTTCCTAATTTCCAAACAAGAGCACTTTCATCATTCAAACCTACGACCTCCCGACCTTGGAGAACTCAAAAAATATCAGCCAGGCGGACGAAGGGCTGAGCACTCCGCTGCCTGTAAAACTACGTTGCAGGGTTTTCTCAGCAGCGTCTTTTCCGTTTTTTCAAATTTTTTTTTTTGGAACTATACACGGCGTTTCCTCATTTTTCAAGTTCTCCTCCCTCGTAGCAATTTTTCTCTGTCACTCCGCTGCACAGTCGCTCCCGCCTTATAGGGCAAACAACTCCGGCTTACGCTCTATCCTGGATGCAAGCAAGCACCTGATACCCGGCATCACTACGTCTATACTATAGTTTAACGACATCATTTTGTGTTCATTATTTTAGCGCTGCTTCCGGCACGCGTTTGCCTCTATTACGAGGATATGGAGTTCCCCGTCCGCTTATCGCGAGGGCCATCCCCCCCCCCCCCCCCACCCCCACTTCCTCCATACCCGCCAGCATTCTCCGCATTCAGCTTTTATGCTTCATGCAGGAACGAATAGTGCTTCTGTTTTGCATTTTTTTAAACTTACTCTTAACAGCTCTTCCTCTTCTTTCTTTTTTCTGTTGTCTCTAGTCCAGTGCAATATTTAGAAAAATCTACTTGGAAAGAGCGGGTTATGTTCGCACGAGTTGAGCGAGTAATAACCTGGGGATCATTCGTCATTCAACCCTGTTCGCGTTTCCTCGCCTATCGAGAATGGTAGGGTCTATCGCTACTTCAGTGGCGCGTAAGTATGTACCGCTTTAGTGCCACGGTTGTAAGATGTGTCCCGTGCTACCGGTGTGTGCACGAAGCCTCCGCCTCATTCTAATATGACGGAAGAAGGATTAATCACATATTTCATACAGTCTAGTGAAGCCGAGACGCTAGAAAGAAGGCCCAGAAATTTGTACGCCGGCTCTACCCAACCCTCAACACACATCTACGACCCCATGCGAAGAAGGAGCTATAGCGTTGAAGTGACAAGAAGGAAGATGACGGTACACGCGCTGTGCTGACGAGAGACAGTGCTTAATCTGGGTACCTGGCCATAAATGTTTGTTTTTAAATGAAATTCTCGATTCGTTAGCAAAGGCGTTCGCTTCATTCACGTATAATTCGGGACCTCCCGCCAACTGCACACTTAACGGCAGGCCAGATTTCGTGCGTTTACACTTGCAAAAATTTTGTCAGAGCCAGTATTGACGGCTTCTCCAGACTATACACACCTTTTATTCACCTGGCCTAGCGGATCATGCAGCACAAAGGAGATGCAGGTTGTCATCACGAAACAACGTTGCCGAATTACGTCCTTAAATTTTTATTTGCACAGTTCAGGTCTCGTTGCTTCGTCACTGCGCCCCTTCTGGAATGAGGAGGAAACGATTCACCACTCTTTTATGCCTTGTTGCCGCTTCAAAATACAGCGAAAGAAAATTCTCGAAACAATTATTCGCCAACTAGGCCTGGAATTTACTGAAACGACTATTCTTTCGCTTGGAGGATCCACTTTGGGGTGCAGTCAGAGGGATGTTTGTTTAGCAATTATGAAATTTTTAATTGCAACACAAAGAATTTTACCTTAATTTTCATCATTTGTGCTCCGCCGAACCACACATATAAAACTAATGATACGAGTGACGGTTCATAGGAAGCTTTGTCTAATGCTGTGAACAAATGCCAACATGGTGCATCTCAATTCTGAACACCTTGCAATATAATAGTTGTACATCGTCAATTATACATAATGCCACCACGTGGAGAAAAATCGTTTCACCGAACCATTAGGTCCCAGTGGTTCACAGTTGTGAAGCCGAAATCATCGATTTCTGGGGTACTTGAAAAACAGAGAATGGCTTGTAATGTAAAGCGAATGGCTTGTAATGTGAAGTGCGTACTCTTTCAAGACTATTCGATTCGAATTAGACATCTTCGGCCTAATCCTACTGTAATTCATTCACAATTCTATTTCTTGTTTCTGGGATTCCTACGCCGAGTCAGGTTACTCCGATTGATTTCCAATTAGCATTCCAATTATCCCCGTTTCTGTACTCTAGCGCTGTCCCGAAAGCTGGCACCAACTTCGCATAATGCCTTTATATTTATTTCTTTTCACAGCCATTTTCGTTTCTAAATGTTACCATGTACAAATGATGTCTTTGTTCTGCAGCCTAACCCGTGGTTTTTTTTTTATGCATTCCAAGTAGACGTATCCCTGAAGTAGTAACACTCTAGTGTGTTCATTAGGGACTCGTTTGGCTCGGTCGAACAGCTGTCAAACTTTCCCATCGGGAAAACAAGTCAGGAAGTAGTGTAATGGATGAGTCTCTAATGAGCTCGCGATTTTTATATGCTTGAAAATGTTTTCCTGAGTTTGGACGAGTTAGGAAGTAGGGGAGTTGAATCTCTAGGAAACAAAAAAGAAAGAAAGAAACGTTATATAGAAACGAAAACATATAAGCATGCATGCGAGCGACGCGTAGTGAGTCTGTCACAATTTTTCTTCTTTTGCTTTTGTAGAAGGTTTTTTTAATATATGTTTGCTTTTTTTTTTCAAGCTTCCGTAGAGCGCTTCGCTCCTCGGCAGCTCAGGTGCTCCTCTGGGGTTTTCATCTAGTGATGTTCCTGGATCCTGAATATATTCATATCAGTTTTCTTCTGTGCTTTTTTTCGCTTTTCAAGTATTTAGATAAACCCATATTCAGGCAAGTGTGTTCTCTTTTCTTTTAATAGCTAAGTTATGATTTTGCCGTAGTATGCACGACACCTAACAAAGTCGTAAAGGGGCAAACGCGCCGACCACACAATACGAACACAACAAGATGTCTTTCCCCAGCAAGACAAGACGAGATCCCGTCAAGCCCTGGACCTCACTAACAAAATAGCGTACCTGTTTTAAAAGAGCATGCTGATGTATACATTTCTCCGATGAGTGACAGAAACTGTCACAGAGTGATGTTTTCCAAAGAACACGAACGCATCAAGGAGTTACGAAGTGCCTCTGATTTCCTCAAAATGTTTTTCGTGAGGAAGTTTGTTCATTACCTAACTGCGTTCTGAAGAAAGAGTAGTACCTTGACTTCAGACCACAAGGGGAATTTTTTTCTTCCTTGTCATCACTATCGATGCTGTTGTTTAATTCCCTTTTCTCTATTATCAATTTCTGACGAGGAAAATGTGGCCTCAATAACTGTCTACTAGTCTTTTCTACCACAGTGTGATGTCAATAATCTAGTGTATCACAACACTTAGCTATATTTGCGATCTTGTGCGCAGATATACACGGACTGGGCAAACCACTACCTGGAGCGTAGTCGGTACAAGCGCTACATCCAGGACCTGCAGAGCGACATCACCGATGGAGTGCTGCTTGCGGACGTCATCGATGCAGTTGGTAAGGCCCATAAAAATGTAAAAGAAATAACTTGCTAATCGTCGCTCATTATGTCGTATAACTGTTATCGCGTCGGCTACGTCTCTCATCAGCCCACGGAAACCTCCCACAGTCATCCGTGGAATAGACTAAACACTTTTATAACAAAGTGCTCTGGACCTTGGAAACTCTTCGTTGTGTGGTTCACTTCTCTGTCAAGTCGCCTACCGCGAAGCTTCCCGTGGCGTTAGCATCTAAGCGTTCCTTCGTCAAACCGGTCATGTTGCTGAATGCACTTTCGTTATAACGGCGTTTCACTGCATAATCAATGGCCCAGTTCGTATGGGTGCTCTGCGATAAAAATACCGGTATACTTATTCTATCTAACGCCGCAAAACAGACTGGAGGGACTTGTTCAAAGAAGCGTAGATACCGAGATCAGATGGTAAATTAACTACAGGACGTGCCTTGTCTTCTTACAACAATCAAAATTGACTATTTCATAAAAGACATGCCGTTACTAGCGTCATAGGCGACATAACAAGGAACACCACGGGAAAGGAAATTTTTGCCGAGAACAGACGCATTAAAATATGTTTTTTTTTAACTTTGGAGTCCCCAAATTGTATGTGGCTCCCTTTTCAGGGTTCTCGCGATAGCCGTGAGCCGAAGCGTCATCGGAGACTAAAAGGTGTGGCAGCGGATATGTGTACACTAATTACGGCTTACGCACCCTTGCTCACGTACAACGTAAGTTTTCTGATTCACTCGGCGACAATGGCGAGACTACAAGGCTCTCAAGCCGAGAATCGCAACTTATTTTGGCAACAGGCGAATACTGAGTCCGCCAAATATCTAAAATCAATAAAACTGAAATAACCTCACACAAAAGAAGAACGGAGAGAAGGCATGCATGCACCGCTTCTCTGAGTGTGTGTCGCGACGTTCCTGACGCATGTCCTCGCAAATTTGAGTCGACATGCGCTTTTCTTCATTTCAGCGAGGGCACTAGCGCGGTGACAGCGCCATTGGCAGATGACAGCTGCTCGTCGAGAGACAATAAAACGCATTTTTCCACAAACCTCGAGCACCCAACAACGCGGCGAGCTTTCTGGCGAGAAACAAACCTCAAGAGGCGAACAGCCTTCGCAGTTACATTGCATCCGAGCACGCACATCGGTCGGGGTCGAGCGATAAAGAAGAAAAACAAAGAATATAATTTGAGAAGGAGCAGCGACAGAGTAAATTGTGAGGCGGGTACGAAAGCGTCAGTGGCGTGACTCAGCGTTTGAGTTGGGTGGGTGAACGGCGCCTTCGCACCGTTAACGTCTCGAACCGGTGTGTGCGCCCGTGCGCGGGTGAAAATCTGTTTACCCGGAATGCCAATTGGACTCCCCGAGCAACTACCGTCGTCAGCGCGGTCGCTCCCGCGTTTGGGCCGCTACTGCCGTCTGCATCGGAACGTTCGGCGATTCGGGAAGTGGGGGATACGTGAAGGGAGCTCGTAGGGAGCGCGAGGGCCACCGCGCCATCTATGGAGAGTGCCGAGAGGGGAAGGTGATTGCCCTCCTTTCGTGTGCCGCCTCCCTCTTTCCCCAAAAAGGGAAAGGCGGAGGCGGGAGGGAGGCTCACTCCATCCCTAACTATAAGCCTCGGGGTAAACTGGGAAAGGGGGAAAAGCCAAACGGGGAGCATCGCGGTCGCCGCATCACGATGCGGAGGCCGTTTTAGGGAATGAACAACGAAATATCGAGGAACAGTTGAAGCGGAAAGCCAAAGGCCAGTAGTCTTTAGTTTTTCTTTTTTCTTGTATCATGTCGGTTTGTATCCGTGTTCCGAAAGTTTAAACTGAAGACTATGCGCCTGTCTTCTCTCGTTGTGCGCGGAAAGACACACAGCGGGTCTGGAAATTAGAAGAGTAAAAGAAAAAGAAGCCACGGCCAGTACGTAAATCAAAGGTAACAAAACTGAGTTGCATAGAAAGCAGCGTGTACCCGTCGCAATTAGCCGCAAATCAGGAACTTCCACGGTGTCACTGGAACCGACACCCGTGCTGCACAATCCTGCCTTCGCATCAACGCGCCTCTAGAATTGTTTGCAATTTCTACGGCATCACCAAAGAAAAAAATATTTTCCTATAATCGCAAATTTCCTTTGTAGATTATGCTAAGCCAAAAAAATCAGGACACCCTTGTAACAAGAGTATTAGGCCAAGCAAGTATGGCACAGTAGCACAATACGGTGGAACGGCTGCATTCAAGTTCTTCCGCGAGCTAGCTGTGACATCATAGATTTAGGCTTACTGTCGACCTGGCCGTATCGTGTATGAGACACAAACCGACTACAACCGGAACAACATAAAGCAAATTCCTGAACCTTTCATTTCTGTGCAACTACGCACATTCCCTGAAGTGTTGCGGACATAGTGTTCTACAAGAACACTACCTTAATTTTGAGCAACTGTTCTGATTCCCCTTTTCTTCCCTCCAGCATAGAATGTAGCTTTACTTAGCCATAAGTATACGGCATTATTGTCTTGGTACTGCTTCATATGAAACGAGTTTGAAGGCGGGGGAGGAGCCCATGCCTGAAATGAATAGGCTTTTTGCTGCTTTCGTTTTCTTTGCCCTTTTTTTCAACAAGAACAACATGGACAGTGTCGTGTAATATGTCATTTTTTTTTTCTGCAGCGCTTGTATATACAATGAAACGTAGCCCACCAAGTGACCTTCTTAATTTAACACGCTATAATGCAATGCAAAACTGAACTGTGAAGCGTCAGAGACACACCAACACGTATACTTTCCACATGCCCAGCGTACGTGCTGGAATGACAGACCCTCATTTCAGCAGCAGCAAGAATTGACAAAACACCACTGTCCGACGAGTTTGCGTTAGGCCCTTGGGCTGACGTCCACAGCGCATCCGTGGTAATTGGAGCTACGGTAGCCTTCCTTCGTGCCACTGTACTTGACGGACGACTCTAGAGCGGCCCCCCTACATCACGTGACCCTGTACATACGCAGCTCCTTATTTAACAATCACCATTCATCACTCCTTTTCTTTGCCTTTCGCTTTTCCCAGAGTAGAGTAGCAAGGCAGAGCATATTACAGCTTTCAGCAAATTACAGCCGTTCTTTAAATAAACCTGTTTCTCTCAGCAGCAAACCCGACGTGACCACTGAGAGGCTAGGTATTGCCCTGTGCGGGCCGAGGTCGCGGGATGAAATCTCGGCCACAGCGGCCAAATTTCGACGAAAGCGAAATTATATATATATATATATATATATATATATATATATATATATAATATGCACCAGTGTACTTACCCGTGTACCACACTGCGGGGCGTAACTCACAATCACAGCTGGTTTCGGCACGTAATACCCAATCTATTATTGTTAAAACTCAACAGCAAAGCTTCTGGGAGGCAGAGGCTGATGTTTGAGCGTGTGTTTCGTTATTGAACGTTTGTCAAAGGGTTACCAACAGTTCATTCTTACTAATTATGGGTATTTATGCCGGACGTCGTACTATAAGTATGCTATTCTTTTTTTTTGTCTTTTTTTCAGCTGGTGTGAAGGTTCCTGACATCAACAGAAAGCCCAAGACAAACGACCAAATGGTAAGTCGTGTTCATGCCTAGCTCTCTATATCTCAAGGCCCTTTATTCCCTCTTCATTTTGTTTCCTTCATTCCAATTTTGAACAAATAACTGCACAGGATCTTACAAGGCATCCTTTTCAGTAAGCTAACAGAGGTTCACGAAATCCGGATTTGGCGCCGGTGTTATTTTTAGTAATGTATTGATATTTGCTCCAGTGGGCTGAACCTGACTTTCGCCGTCTATATCACTGTCGAGGCGTGTCAACGTTCACAAAAGAAAGATCTCCTCATCTCCTTACAAAGGGAAACCTGAGTAGTATGCGAAGCAGCCATGAGTCGACTTAAAGTTGCGTAAATCTTTTATTTTCCTCATCACTGTTCGCAGTCCTTCCATTCGAGGTTCCCCTGATGTTTCTCCACCGGGTTGAGCTCGGGCAGGTGCTTAGGTTTGGGCGGGTAGCGGTAGCCGTTCGTCACGCTCATCGCGGGGAGTTTGCCTGCCACCAACGAAGCCCGCGCCGCCGCGATGCGATCTTCGTTTGTCGACGCGCACCCCATGACAGCTGCTGTAAAAGAGAGCGGCGCCCGGGGAGAGCGGGAGCTTTTATTATCTCATGAACTACAGCGCCACTAGCGGTCTCCACTCAAACTAGAGCACGCACCGGAGTGCGCGTCCTCCGAGTACTAACGAGGGCAGGCTACGCCAACGCCGGAGGGAGGGACACAGGCTCCTCGTTCATAAGCTGCTTCGCATCTAAAACGTGGGCAGCTTGCCGCAGTGATTCAAGACTGGACTAACAGCGGAGTTTGTGTTCGACCTAGCTTCTTATGGCCTCTACCAGCTCGACTAAGTCGAGTGATTTGTCAAGTGACTAACTGCTACAAAACTTGTCACGTGGCTACCCGTTACTTAGTTTTGGTAGGAAGATGCCACGTGAATAGCTGTGACGCCATGCTACGTGATCTGGGTCGCGTGTCTAGGTTCAAGTTGGCTTGGCCGGAAATGCCCGGTAATGACGTCTTTTCACGTGGTTTCGGCGTGAACATGTCACGTGACTAGCTGGGACGTAATTTCACGTGATTTTCGTCACGTACTGCGTGTCGGTCGTTTTGCGGAGTCATGCTACCTTTCACTAAGGCTATGCATGCGCGGTTATTCTAGGTAGTTCTACGTGACGTGGCCAGATGTAACATCATATTATGTGACTTAAAAAAACCTGTAACTAGATATGACGTTATCTTACGTATTCACACTAGCTGTAACTAAGCTATGCTAAGCGGGCGCGGCTATGCGATCTGGTTGCTAGGCGATGCGAGCTGATGCAGAACTGCCTGTCGGCACTGCCTTGAGCATCTGCCCACAATTTTTTGTCGGCGAGAAACGGCATAGCGAAATGTTTAAGAGCTACACTGAACAAACACACACACACACACACTCAGCTGTGAAACAATGGGGCGCATGTAGACACATGAGCTGTTTCAAGAGAAGACAACACTATCACTAGTGTTATGTTATTTCCTTCTCTTGCAAGTGCTTGTGTTCTTATGTGCGCCTGCCTGCTGGTACAACAGCAGACAATTGACCCACGGCCAACAAACAATATAGCCACGATGTGACACGTCATATGCACCGTCTTATCATCGCTGTCTCCTAACGAGGTGGAGGTGTTAACAGGTGTCCATATTAAGAAAACATTCCTCTCTTTAATTGCCTGCCGTCAGGGTTCGCAGTGATTCCGGGGAGGTTCGGCCGCTAGCGAAATTTCTCACGGCCGCCTGAGAGTCGCTGACCGTTATGTCCACTTCGGTCTGTGATAGTGTTTGCGCAATAGTTACCTCGTCCACGGTCTCGATTTGCACTGTCCGTGCCGTAATGCATGTATTGTGCTTATTTTCTTGGTGCACCACAACGCCTTTAAGCCACGCCTGCGCTTGAACTCAGGCTCGAGGGCTTAGGGATCGAGGCCCGGCCTGTAGTATAGGGCCGGCATCATATTGGCCTCGAGATCGTTATGTACATGGCAGCACTGTCATCGCATAGGCGTTCGCCGGTACATCGCCGGTACATTGAAATGTACATCGTTGATTGACTGAAGACGTGGCTCGAAATTGAAACTAATATGCATCTGACAAGGTACACGCTCCCTTCATCACATTCACCACGATCTTTTGGTTTCCGATAGGTGGCCGTGATGTCACTGGTCTTCGATGCAGTACCAACTGACTGTCTCAGCAACAGGCACTCCCCAATTGCATTTTTTTAGGGCCGAAGCTCCTTAAGGCGTAGGCTTGTCTGTCGTTGTCCGTCGTAGCCACCTCGTGTAGTTCGCGCTCGCCCTCGGCGCGTGCCTCCCGGCGCACGAGCTCTCTCACTCTTCCATCTGCTGTCTTGTGAGAGAGAGAAAGACAGAGAGAGAGAGCGAAAGGCGCGCCTTGACTATGGAAACGCTCTTTCTTCGATGAACGCTCTACCAGCTCGCAAAGAAGCAGAACGCGCCCTCACCCGCGAGAGAAAACGTTGACGCAGGCAGCGTCTTCTAGCGAGTTTCTTGATTGAAAAATACCGACTGCTCGCGCTGGAGAACCGTTCACCGGCCACCCATATATATATATATATATATATATATATATATATATATATATATATATATATATATATTTGTGGGAGATTGCCGCGTCTCGGCCCGCGGCAATATATATATATATATATATATATATATAGGCACTGGATCTTGACTTGCAATGAAGTGCCGGTGGGAGATTTCACTTGTGCGTAGTCGAACCATAAGGATTCGTAGCGTGTGCGTTAACTAAACTAATCCAGAACTCGGCACGATCTACGATGAACCTCTGGAGCTTATCCCACTCATCATCATTCACTCCGTGGATATGCGTGGATTTTTTTTATGCGGGCCTCGTTTTTTATGGGATACCTTTCTATATCTAATGCCACAAATAAGTGGGCTATCATTTTCGACGCCTATGCGATGCCCTGAGTCCTTACAAGGCTTCAGCCTCGGGAAAAAAATCTCCAAATTATTACCGAGAAATTGGGAAAATTCTGAAAAGTTGTGCCTCCCATACTTGGAACATACCAAAGTCATCATGAATGGGTATGAATGTACGGTTAACATGAATGATATGTCACGGCGTCAATAACGCGATCTGCCCGTCGGTTACATCAAGAAAACGACAACTAAACCACATGTGGTTCCTATGTACCTGCACTGGATGCACAGACAATGAGCCAGGAATACGTGCGTGGGAGCTACAGGATATCGGTCGTCAGTTTTAACAGTTTATGCAAGGTTACATACACGTGGCCTCTGACTGCCAATGGCTTCTGTTCTGGATTCCACCACACTGGAAGAAAGCTGACGGTATAATATTGAAAGAAGGCTGTTGCGAACCCACGCGGAAAAAATGGGGTAACTGATGGAATTAGCGCCAGCAAATTGATTGAGTTCTGGGGCTTTACGTCTCAAAACCACCTATGATTGTGAGAGATGCCGTAGTGGAGGGCTCCGGAAATTTTGACTCACCTGTGGTTCTTCAACGTGCACTTACATCGCACAGTACACTGGCCTCAACATATAGTCTCCGTCGAAATGCAGCCGCCACGGCCGGGATTTGATCCCGCGACCTTTGCATCAGCAGCCGAGTGCCATAGCCTCCAGAACACCGTGGCGGGGCTACTCTTAGCCGAACACGGTGAAATTAGGCTTTTAAACGTTTCCGTCTCCCGACACTGAAAAAAAAATTTTTTTTGCTCCACATTCGTGTCTTGCAAAGAAAATAAAAAATGCAACTCACACTTCAGCTTTATTTTTATTTTTTTTTTCAGTTTTATAGAAATGGCATGCGCACTTTGGAACACGTATCCGCAATTTCCACAGCCGCGCCATCACAGACTCGGCCGCGTGACTGCGAAAGCGAACACGGATGAGCAGTGCTACCTTCGTGCTTCTAGTTTGTGTGCTTGCGTCGTGCGAGAGAACGGATCAGACGTAAATGGCCCGAACTAATCGAGATTTGTGTGCACCACGCGCCTTTCAATTCGATTCTTTTTTTCTTTCTTTTTTTTTCGCATTGGCTTCAGTGGCCCCCTAACTCGTGCTCTATTTCTTCTATTTTTACTTCCTTGTCAGTTTCAATGGCACGTGCCGCCAGCCCTGTACGTTGCAAAGTAGCGTAGAGAACAAACCTCATCGCGAGGAGAAACTTGAGAATCGGTAGCGCATAAAGGTAGCACGTGACTCGGGCTGCTCTATTATGCCAAGAGAGCACGTGATCCGAGTGTCGATTGGATTACGCCTCCCCACCGCACCACCACAGTCCGCGTCGTGTTGTGGCGCTGGTGTTCTTTCTTTTTCGTTTTTAAATGCAGGCTCGCTTCCACCATGTCCTAGTGCATCAGAGATACAGCGACGCCACTACTGACGTCACAGAAATTTAGTTACTAATACTAAGCATTCTGCCGGTCCATTTTTATTTGCTGCTGTGAGACTTCATAGTTCGTTTAAGGAAAAGGTTTCTTGCATGCTGGTGAGCCGTCGGAAAAACCGCATACTCTCTAAATCTCCCCAGGTTATCTCGGAAACCGGCCAGCATAAAAATTAGTCTAGATGGTAAATAATGCTAGAGCTCTACGTGTCAAAACTGCAAGATAAGTAGGGATTTTCGTTTTCGGATAAAATCTGCTTTTACTCGGTTTTTACTCCCCGGATATATTTCAGAAAATTCGGTCTTTAGTACACACCCAGTTTCATCCCCAATTCCATTACACCTTTTCTTCTCTTTTTCTTTTTTTTCTGCTGCGGGAAATTTTCGATCTACATGATCTAGTGAACCCCCATCGCATCGACAAAATTGCACCCTGTTGCGTGAAGTGAATGCCAGTAAGGTTTCTCAATACGCATTTCTCAATACGTTTGCAGTACATTAAAAACAACCCGAATTTCGAAATGGGTCCATAAAAACCACGATTGTTCCCAAATAATCGCTTTCAATCGCCCCGCCGCCGTCCCTTACAAGAATGCCGTATATAGCGATATCAAGAATTGGGCATATGTGACTTTTTATGGCGCGTTCCCGCATATGTCCAATTCCTGATGTTGCCATATATGGCATTTTTAAGCGTGGTCTAGTGGATATAGCACTGGGATCCTCATCCGAAGGTCGCGGGTCCGAATCCGGGCCTCGTGGGCTGCATTTCGATGGAGGCGATGTGTTGAGGCCCGTGTACTGTTCGATGTCAGTGCACGTTAAGGAACACAGGTGGCCGAAGTTTCCGGAGCCCGCCACTACGGCATCTCACATAAACATATGGTGCTTTTGGTACCTAAAATCCCAAAAATCAGTTAATCAGTCGCTTTCGGAAACACCACCCAATCTCATCGAATTTCAAAGAACATAAAACCCAAGAACTGCAGAAAGAAAGAGAGAGAAGAGAAAGCAAAGAAGAGGAAAGGCCGGGAGGTTAACCAGACGAGCTTTTGTTTGCTACCCTGCACAGGAGATCAGGGAGTGAGGACAAGAAAGGAAAAGCATTGGTGATCCCGTAGTCGCAGAAATCTCCTCGGTAAGACTTTATTTGTTTGTTTTGAGTCCGACAAATAAAGAAAACGCACGTTTCTTTCAGAACAACAGAAGATGTCAGGCGACGTGGTTGGTGATCCTTGTATCGTCGTGTGTTGAATGGGGAATAAGCGATTTACAGCTATGTTTGAAACCAAATTGCGAATTCCCTCATGCATGCGGCGCAGTAATATTTGGCTAGCGTGTTCACGGGGGTCACCACGACTGATTGGCGTGGTTTTCAGACTGCGTTCAAAAAGTTTTGCAGGGTCCCTTTATCTTGAACTGATAACGTGCAGTGCGCGGGCCTCTAGCATTTCCGCGGACGTGGAAAACGCGACAGCTGCGGCTGCGGTCTATCGCGCGTCCTTCGGGTCAGTGTAGTAAAGTACCGCAACCACTGTACTACCGGCCCGTCCGATTAGTCTAGTTCAGCAAACGTAGTGTGTTTACAATATTTCAGCGTAAACGAACCTGATATCGTTGACGGATGCAACAAGAGCGCGTTGCTGCCTCGCCAAGCCGTAATTTTCTTGAGATTTCCTGAACAACCACGTCAGTATGTATAGCCACAGATTGCTGAAGCGATGAGAGTATCGCGAAATAATTCAATAAATTTCACTCGACTGATTTCATTTTTTATCGCGCCTGCATTGTATTGATTTGAATAGACAAAGTTGAACTAGACAGTTCAACAACAGACCTGATGGGTAAGTGGACACAACGCTGAAAAGTCCCTTGAAGTTTAAGTGATGCTATAGCGAGCGATAGGTCAGTTAATTTTGGGGTCACTTGCTTGTTGAATAAGTGATGATACTTAATCGTTCAGTAGTACTTATTCTCGTAGTCATTTACCGTACGTGCTAGGGAATCCGTCTCAGGACGATAGTTATTAAACATGCACACGCGACGAAGGCGAGTCAAAGATTTAGTTGCTAGAATAGCATCGAAGGCATCAACAAAGCGCCCAGCTATGCCTTCGCAAATACGCATCGTGGGTGGAAGGGTAAATGGTACACAATCAATCAATGAATCATTCATTCAATCAAAGTTATTAGTATTATTATTTATTCGGTATCTACCACGCCAGAGGTATTACAGTGGGGGAGGGGATTACAGTCAGTTTGGAGATTTCAATATTTTGTCATACACAAAGCGTGAAACGGTAACAACAATAGCTACAGCAGATTGACAACATTAGTTATACAAGCAGTATGCAATAAATGGGCGAAAAACACTACAAGGTTGAGTCACTTCAACAGGAATTAAAAATAAGTCAATTCTAAACAAGAAGTGTTTTGCATAATTTGCAACCAACCGCCAAATGCCACTTCCCTAATAAAGAGGATCTCCATGGGCAGGTTGGTTGCGGGAATGAAGTTTACAAACTGCGTGCACAATAAAAGGTATCGGATGATAAATAAGGCATAATTCAATTACAGAATAGTTACGGCGAGCAAGCGCATTCATGCTCATTCTGCCTTTTTATTTTCATTTTTTTGAAAGTCAGATTCCATGTCCACTGGGTTCGCGTGTTTCAGACTTCTATATACAGGGTTGTTGCATACTTTCTCGCTCTTATTCTTCGTTGGCACGAGGCAACGTCGAGCTTCAAAGGAGAGGTCTAAATTCATTTTAGCGTCCTAACTCGCAGCTATCTTCTTACCGTCAACGTAACGGCGTAGACTGTTGTCCATGCTCACCAGAATCAGAACAGCCGATGTACTATCGAGGAGTTCGTTTGATCTTTTTTTTTTTTTTTTGGTTTGACAGCAGTTTTTTTTTTCTTGTGTGTGAGCGTGTGGTGGGGAGAAGGGGGAGGGGTAATATATTCCGCATCCAACATTTCTTTCGTAAATATTTTTTATTAGTTAGGACTGCACTACGAAGAAGAGCGCATAAGTACGCTGCCATTTTACTTTTACTCTCCTCTATCGAAAAATCTCATATGCCACATATCCAGTGACCTTGTATCAATCATACGAAAACATGTAGGATTCATATGTGTTCGTACGAGCTTATTGGACATGTGGCATGATGATTTTCGACAGGCTCTTCACTTATGTTTCGAGACGATAGTTTTATGCGACGCCTAATTCTTTTGTACTTACCGTTTTCAAGAATTATTTCGCTCCGACGACACATATATAGTGTCATCTAACGAGCGACAGCTTCTCAGAACACACCAGCCGAGGTACTTAATTGTGTCCTTTGCTATCGATGACGTCAGAGCGCGGCGCCGATAACTCTCCGGAAGCGATAAAACGAGAAATGCGACCGAGCTGTTTCCCTCCCCCTACCTATAATTTATTTTTCCTTGCTCCTGCACGTATCCTCACTCTTTTCGCATACCCACACGCAAACCCCCAAATAAAATCAATAAATAAATATACAAAAATTGCTTTTTTTGCTCCGCACTGCACAGCTTAACTGCGTCACCACAGCGCGGCGAATTCGGTGGGCTTACACGCAGGGAGGTAAGGAGGGGGGGACCCCGTGGCGGTACCCCGACTAACTGTTGCCGCTGTGAAGGCATGAATCAGCCACAGGCCGTAAATCACGCGGTCGCCTAATGCCCGGACGAGAGCGGGGGGCGTGAGGGATCGACAGAGATCGAGGGGGTCACGTGGGTGATATGCGCTCAGTTTTGAACCGGCCTCATTCCCATACAGCAGATGTTTGCGCGGTGTCTGCAATGCCTTACAGGTGCCCTGCAACACGCTTTGAACGTAGTCAAGAAACGCTTCTGATCGGTCGTGAAAGCACCTGCAAACATGTGTCACACACTACTGCACTGGAGGAATCGGAGTATTCACAATTTGTTTACGAATACATGAGACCTATACCGTACCACGAAAGACGGAATACTATTGCGTGCTTATCCTTCCTGATTGGTGAATTCTGCCTTGAAAGGCAGTACTGACCAATCCCTGATTAATCTCAATTCCCTGACTGGTCAGTGCTGCCATGAGAAGCAGAGCTGAGCAACCAGGGAGGACTAAGAGGGAATAGTATTCCGTATTCCGCTTTACGGTATAGAGTTGGACCTCTCCTGCTGTTCTTTCAAGGAATTACTTCACAAGGAGAAGCGACAGGCTTCGTTGACTATATTTGGGTGTTCTTAAGGAAACATGCAGGCATTTTCTTTATTGGTTTCACGAAAAACGACCAAATAATGCCTTACTGAGGAAGTTTCCGCAATCATGAAACCACCGCCATAGATATGCCTGAAGCTATTTGGTCCGTGTTCTTTGTGACGTGATTTCGTGCAAGAACAGGCTGTATCTGGCTGTACTTGAGATCGAATTGCCAATTACCTGACGCTTGCAGTGCAGGGATGCTCGGCTCAGCTGCTCATACAGGAGCCTCCACGACTCGTCGGCGCTGGTTTCTGGCTTACGTCGCACGAGTGTTGCAGGGTCCCTTTGAAACACTTTGTGCATACGTGAAGGTGTCCCAGGCGTCTGTATTAAAAAAGTTTTCGTTTTTCTGTGTGCATGACTAAAGGCAACCTGGATGTCTTCATACAGTCGAAGCTGTACAATGCTGCGCGCGATTGTGTCTACGCTCTTTTTTTATTTCCCCTATACGCGCAGCATGCCAAGCGTGGTTCCTCGCATGACTGAACCATAAAAAAGAAAAGGAAAAGAAAAAAACAAGCTCGAAGGAGGTAACCAGATGGGCATGCGTTTGGCTACTTCACGCTGGGAAGTGGAGCTGCGTGGTTTTAAAAACATAGGTCAAGGTGTCCGAATCCGACATTTCCATGATCGAGCAGTTTCTGCACAAGCGCTGTGGCGAATCAGTGATCGCATTAGCACGTACCGAAGTATTCGTGTAAGCGCATCTATCCGAGAAATTGTGGCATCCTTCTGCGATTACTGCTCATTGACGTTCCGGGAAACTGTCCTGTGGAAATTATTTTGGAGAGATCACATCGTTTTCGTCAACGTACCGTGCCCTTAAAAACTGAAGCCATTCCGTTGGCATTGCGTAAATACAAAGAAAGAAAAAAAAACGGCCCCAAACAAGTGCGGAGAACTTAGTGGTTCTATATATTACAATAAAATACGCCTTCTGCAGGAGAAAAAGCTACCGGAGAAACTAGCACCTTATCATCTCGTCACAATCTCGTTCCAAATTCGCGCTTCCCGAGTTAAGAACCGTTCAGAGCTTGAAGAATGGGGAACGCTCCCGAAATGAGCAAGCGGAAATTAAGGATGAATGGCTCGGCGATTGCCCCTTACAGCGCCCTCTCCCTCATTCATCTACCTTTCTTGTATTAGTCGAGGCTGGCAAGGGAAAGGAGATGAATGAGAGAGGGTCGTTCTCGGTGTGGGCACGACTTCCATCGGAGCGTGCATAAAGGAAAGCAACAGGGATGGAATGACCCCGGTAGGGAGCGTAGGGGGCTGTTGATCCAGGGGAGCCCTCCCGGCACCGCACTCGGTCATCGGGGAGAGCGTAGGGAATGAGGTACGACGGTGCGCCCCTGTGCCACGTGTGGCACCACGGCTAACTTTTTTTTTTGCGAAGGATGTTTGTTTTATTACTCTAAATTTATAGCCCGGAGGTGTGACTCCGCCCACTGTTCGTTTCTGCGTCGTCGGATGCCGAAGCTCATTTGGAGAGGTGACTCGACGAGTCGGTTGTCGCGGTTGGTGTCGTGTTTCGTGTGGCCTCGGGACGTGCTTCGCTGACGTGATCGTGAAGTGAGAAATGTCAAGTCGGTTCTCGACTCGCGGGACGAATTGAGGTGCCAAGTTTCGCTTTGTGCCGTTGGAGTTTGCTGCGGTGTGCCCGGTGTTAAAAGAAGGCAAACGCTGTCAGTAGAAGAGTGATTGAGTCACTTGAGGATTAAGATCAAGCCTTTTTTCAAGGTAGGTTATTTTCTGTAGAGCTAAGTTGTAGTCTAAAGAATGAATAAGAAAATCGGTGGTTTATTTCGCTACATGCCTGCATAGACGCAAGTGCGCTATCTATGTTTTTCTTGTACCTGCGAAATTGGCTCAGTTCCTGCGTAACGCGTCACCAAGCAGTTCCGTAGATAGGTTAATGATGCCTGCTTTGAAGTATGTCCACAAAGTTTTTCAGGTATAGCTAGCTTTCAACACAAATTCTCAAATATAAAAAGGCTCAAGGCACAAGGTGTGATCATGAGATTGAATTTTTGGCCAGCCTTCGAATTTAGCTATTAATTAGACGTTCAGTACATGTTTCGTCACTTGCCTGGTTACCGCTTATTCAGAAGTGCGACGAAATAACTTATCGTGAACTCCTAGTTGCCGGGTATCCCGTTTCCTGGACACGGTTGCCCTCGGCAACAGCGGACGAGAACTTATACGCCTAGAAAAATGGGCGCAAGCACTGCACTGGCGAAATTTCTAAAGCGTCCTCAATGATAACACGGACGCGTGGTACAGTCTTTCATTAATAAAGCAAAAAATTCAACGACCATATCAAATTGATTATCACTCTCTTGTACTGATTATTCTAAATAGAGAGAGAGAGAGGACCATAAAGAGGATACGCAATGAGGTCAACCAGACATTATTTACCGCATTGCCCCGCCACAGTGGTCTAGTCGTTATGGCACTCGGCTGCTGATCGGAAGGTCGCGGGATCGAATCCCGACCGCGGTGGCTGCATTTTGATGGAGGCGAAATGTTGAGGCCCGTGTGCTGTGCGATGTCAATGCACGTTAAAGAACCCCAGGTGGTCGAAATTTCCGGAGCCCTCCACTGCGGCATTCTCTCATAATCAGAACTGGTTTTGGGACATTAAACCCCACAAAACAACAAAACAATAACATTATTTACCGCATTATTCGCTTTATCTGTGGAGGGACAGACAAGGTGTTAGAAAGGTGACAGAGAGAAAGTGTCTCACTCCATCAAGATAATTTTTCTCGGCTTTTGTCCCGTATAGTTGCTTGTAATATTGCCTAGAGAAAAAGGTATGGTTTCGTCGTCTATGTGATATTTCTACTAGGACAGCACATGTGTCTGCAAGGCTCGCGTTGAGCAAGCCTTGGCTTGAAAACAGACACATGGTCGCACGCGTAAATGGTATTGAAAAAATAGCCCTTCGTAATTGCATCTCATTCACCATGTATTACGGTTTACAAAGGAGGTCTGTCGGCCTGAAACGGGAAATCCAAGTCCAAAGAAACGCCTCATTTCAGTGCGTTCTGACTACCACGGACCGACCTGTTCCGCATCATAATAGTAGTCGACGATGCTGTCATGATCACTAGCCTGTCTACGGTCATTGCAGGCCCAGGACAGGCTGATAACGGTCTCTCGCGTAGTTTTACGATTAACCCGGTCCTGTACAATGCAAACATGGTATCTCCGCAGACTTCTTGATCTCATCTGCCCACGTAGATTCCTGACACTCACCCCCACTCTTGCCTTCCCTAAGGATCCGCTCTGGTACCCTTAATGACCAACGGTTACCTTGACTTCTCGTTAACGTCCTGTCCATGCCAGTTTCTTCTCCTTACTTTCTATGAACATGCCCTTAACATGGCTTCGTTCCCTGGCCCGCTCCGCTCTTGCACGTATTCGGGGTCTGTACGAGTATTCGCATACGTGGTATCCCGGAATGCCTGTAAATTGCCACGACGCAACAGTGGGAGGACGCACTGGTCATCTGCGACCGAGGTGACAGGTCTGGTTAATAGGTGGGTAAGGGCAGCCGCCGGGGAAAAGAGCCTCCTAGCCGATTGACCACCGTCGCCTCCCACTGCTGAACAAACTACGCGAT
Organism: Hyalomma asiaticum; assembly: GCA_013339685.2. NCBI lineage: Eukaryota > Metazoa > Arthropoda > Arachnida > Ixodida > Ixodidae > Hyalomma > Hyalomma asiaticum. The sequence goes on from CM023490.1 coordinate 47,790,548, forward strand.
TTTACTTTTAACTCAAACTTTTGTTTCCTAAGCACACCATGTACTGGGGCAGAATGTGAACACGCGCCAGTGCTGCCTGTTTAGTGACCACTCGGTACTTTCTCTCGCGTTTCATGTAACTAGCATCCAAGAGCATAACTAGCATCCAACTAGCAAACGTCGCCCTCTAGCTGAGGGGGATGCTTGAGAAAGAGCAACGCAGGCATTTACATTTATTACCTGCTCCGATTAACATACCTTTAATCTCAACATTTTTCTCTAGCTTATCCCAAGCGGTCGGGTGCTAACAACGTCGTCCATTTCAATGCATCCACTAACCTCTTTCTCATTTCCAATGCCATGCGGAAACAGAAACATCCCGCGCACAAAGAGAAGCTTGACTTTGGCCGCCCCAACCTATTCATTCCGGCACCTTTTGATATGCAAATTACTCGCCCGCGCACCGCTTCCCGCCGCTGTTCCCGACCGAACCAATCGCTTTCTCGTTCCCGAGGGAGAGGTGACGTCAGCAGCTTTAACGAGTGCCTCCGAGAGTGGCTTCCTTAAACGCTGGGATCGAGAAGCCAAGCCGCGTGAATGAGCCTTACGATGGGAGAAGATGAGATAGGAGGGAGGGGAATAACGGGGCTGCTGCGGCGGTCTGTGATGAAGAATTGGCCTGGTACATGGCCGGCCAGACTCTGCTACATCGTCGGCTATCGCGTTCGCCGTGCTAAATTCCCTACCCTTATAGCTCACATAGAAGTTGTATAAGTAGTGGACTACTCCCTTCTCTGAGAATACCTGGTCTGCCATTTTCTTTTGGCAGGAGTCTGTTCGTATGAACTGTTCATTATTTTGAAGAAAGTATGTCGGTTCAATTTATCTTCCGTTCCGGAATAGCCTACCATGATTGACAAGAAGTGAAAAGTTCTGTATAGATGCATGATCAGCAATCTTCTTTATGTAACCCTGTTCCGTCAATTATGTGATGTGCGGTATTTCGCTTTTCTAATGTGACTTCCGAAGCGCCAGCACAGTGATGGAAAAGAGCATACGAAAGGACAGTAAGAGACCTTCCTCCTGATCAACTCCAGTTTCAGTTCTTTTGTTCTTTTTTTCCCGAAGTAGAAATGTATTCGAAGTTGCAACTAGGCCTAGGTGCTAGCACAAAAGTGAAAAGAAACAGGGCAACTTGCCGTCTTCGCATGACATCAAGTGGGTAAGTGCACCTTTTGCACGGTACAACGGCGAATGGTTTCTTCTCCTGGCGGTGAAGGCACGGAGCGTTTTTGTAGTTCTATGGTCTCTGACACTTGGCGCTCCGGCAGGCTGTGCGCACTATAGGCTCGAAGGCCGCTGCACGGTACCTGCAATCTTTCATGCGCTTCCGCCGCTTTACCCACGGTGACGTCAACGCACAATGTGGCCAATAATTACTAGAAGTCAGGTGGGCGGTTTGAGGTAATCGGTAAAAAAATTATTGTTATACATTATCCACCTCTCTAGGGCTTGACATCTTGCATAAATGACGGGAGTGGGCCATGTGACGCACCCACCAATGTTCATTGACATTCACTGAACTCCAAAAATAGCAGCAGGTGGCCTTTAAGCGAGGTAGATGCAACTAGGCAGTCCTGAAGAACTTCAATTTTGCCTAGTTGGTTTTTCCTATACCGCGTATTTACCGCGCAGGAAAGAATCATATGACGGCGACACAGTCGGTATTTTCAACTGGTTTATTCGTCACATAGGTATGTATACCCCTTAAAACCACTTGTGAAAATAAGATATCTCTTACTTAAATAGCCTAATCGAAGTATCGCTTATGCAATCTATGCCTTTCTTTTTTATCTATTGCGCTCCATGAGCTCATGTGGAGTATGGTCGTGGCTTCCCCCTAGCATCTTAATCTCCTAAAAGCGCGGTGCGCAGGTGTATGTTTTGCACTGCACAGGCAAGCGAATAAATCGTCTTTATTTCATTTTTGTTCACTCTCCCTGGCTCGAACATGTCGCCCGTGCCGTCGTCTTACGTTTCTTTCTTACGTCCCTGTCTTTCGTTAGCGGTAAATATGTCGTTTAGCCATATTACACGAATTAAGGAAGCTTAAGCAGAAGAATCTATCCATTCATTGAAGAAGCAAATACAATAACGAAATAAGCAAAGGAAGGTCCCAAGTCTCTGGGCTACAAGGAACTACAGCACTAATTGAGAAGAAGAAACTAATATAGGTAATAACAACTTTCTAACAAACACAACTAACACTACAAATAACAATATAACTAACTTTCTAACAAATATACTCTGGTTGTTAACATATACTTACAAACATAACGAAGAACTGAAGCAGATCAGGTTAATGCGCCTACAAGTGCAGCATAGGGGTGGTTTTACTAACATGCACGTTAACGTTACACATCGAGCTCGTAATAACCAAGTTTAAGTCTAACATTGGCGCTGCTAGATAGTACACACCCTTCAAGGTCAAGCAACCTTTCGTTAGCATGATCGAGTGGTACAGTCTGTCGGATCGCGAATGGCAAACGATGACCCTGCGAGCGTTTAAACGACACCCTCGTCCCCAACCTTGCCATGTCGCCCGCCCCCCTCTGTTTTTCTTCTTTTTTTTTTTGTCTACGCTTGTTTGCTTGGTTGATTGCGTACAGGGGCAGTACAGGGGGCGCGAGCATCAGGTGACGCGCTGCGTTTTGGGGGCAACGCGGGGACATTTATTTGCAATCAGTCTCTCAGCCCCTTCCCGTGCCATTGTTTGTTTCGTTTCTTTTGCCGGCGGGCCATTTATATCGACTCAAGCACGCCGACGTCGTAATTGGCTAACGCGACCGTCGGGTGATTCACTCATTGGGCGATTCATCATTGTGGCATACAAGCATCCCTGTGACGTATTCCCCCTTGTGCGCTGGGTATGTTTCGTGATCAGTATTATATGATTAAAGCAACCTCTTCGGATAATTTCGGTCTAGTACATTAGAACATAAGCATAAGCGGCAAAACCAACGGACACATTAGGAGGCTTCGTTTGAACTTTCTGTCGTGCCTCCTAGGAGGGACTGCGTTACTGCTATTAAGCACAGTTTGTGTGCTACCGATGCGATCGCTAAACGCCTCAATACACACATAGGGTTTATTTGGTTTTCTCCCTTGTGCAGGGTACCTGGCGCATGCACATGTGAGGTATTGTCTAACTTCCAAATTTTTCCTCTCTTTTTCCAAAGTTTTTAGAATGCATACGTCAAAATAATAATAATAATAATAATAATAATAATAATAATAATAATAATAATAATAATAATAATAATAATAATAATAATAATAATAATAATAATTTCTAATGTTTCAGGTCCTAAAACTATGATATGGTTATGAGACACACTGTAACGGGGTTGTAATGTGCACTCACATCGCTCATTACACGGGCTTCCAGCATGATGCAACCTCCATGAAATGCGGCTGCCGCAGCTCATATTGCTATACATCATGAACAAAAAGGACTGGAAAGGCGAAGGTGGACCTATGTCTATTTAATTTTAAGTGTATACGCTCCACAACCCTTCTAGATTTATCCTTAACAACTTGCCCAAACTTCAACCCTTGATGCATTACTGCCATTTCTGTATCTATATCTCGTCATAATCACAATTCATGTATCTACTGGACACGTTTGTCGGCTTGTTTGCCACTTTGTGCCGAACCGGCCATGAGGTACATTCCCGAGGCAAGGCCCTACCCTCTTTTGTGTCAAAAAATGTTTACGTGCCACACCACGGAATGATTGCAAAGTGTGCCGCAGTGACGCACCCCGGATCAGTTTCGACCCCGTCCAACGAGCTCCTTTAAAGGACACTTCGAACATGGCCGTAAAATGCCGCCGTTAGGTCCTGGGGCCTCTGGGATTATGTCACAACTATTTGCGCAACATGCAGCTACTAATTGGCGAGTAGGGACAAAACAAAGTGGAGAGCAGGCGATTGGCAACTACGGCGTCGTCCGTAGGGATAACCGTGGGTCAATGCTAGTACAATTTGCCGAGAGAAACCGACTCTGAATAATGAACACGTTTTTCAAGAAACACAAGAATAGGAAGTGGGCGTGGAAAAGCCCTAACGGGGGAACAAACAATGAAATCGACTTTATAATTTGCGAACAACCAGGTATAATTGTAGACAGAGAAGTAGTAGCGGAAGATAAAATGCAGCGATCACAGATTAGTAAGGGCAAAGATTGTACTTAACCTAAAGAAAGCACGAACAAAATTATTTACTAGAAAATATGCAAGCTAGAGGTAATCAGAGCGAAGAACGAAGAATTTAAAGTCGCCCTAAGCAACAGTGTTGGAGGCCTTAGACGAAAACTGGTGACGATGTAGAAGAAATAAACAAAACCTTAACGAAAACAATCCTTGAAACAGCGATAGAACTTGCGGGAAAAACAGCAAAGCAAACAACAAATAAGTTGTCCCAATCTACCAAGGACTTAATAAAGAAACGCCAACAAATGAAAGTAACTTCGCCAAAAGATAAGATTGAATTCGCAGAACTATCAAAGTTGATCAGTAAGGCCAGGCAAAGAGATGTAAGAAACTTTAACACGAGAGAAATAGAGAAAGCAGTAGAAAAAGGCACCAGCATTAAATCGGTCAAAAAGAAACTGCACTTATGGCAAAACAAAATGCATGCGCTGAAAGATAATCAAGGTAAAGTTATCAACAATTTCAACGAAATAGTAAAGGTAGCAAACGATTTCTACTCTGAACTGTACAGTTCTCAGACAGACCATCCAACCTTAATAGAAATAGAAAATTCAGAGGAGGACACTGAAATTCCATGTATAACCGCTGACGAAGTAACAAGATCTGCCAAAGGCATGCCCCGCGGTAAGGCAGCTGGTGAAGGTGGTATAACAGCCGACTTGATCAAAGACGGAGTAGATATGGTCCTTGAAACACTTGCATCGCTCTTCACGAAACTTGTCAAGACGTGTAGTGTTGTTGTTGTTGTGGGGTTTTACGTCCCAAAACCAGTTCTGATTATGAGAGACGCCGTAGTGGAGGGCTCCGGAAATTTCGATCACCTGGGGTTCTTTAACGTGCATTGACATCGCACAGCACACGGGCCTCAACATTTCGCCTCCATCGAAATGCAGCCGCCGCGGCCGGGATTCGATCCCGCGACCCTCGGATCAGCAGCCGAGTACCTTAGCCACTAGACCACCGTGGCGGGGCTCAAGACGTGTAGTGTACCGCGCAGTTGGAAAAATGCTAATACGATCCTTATCCACAAGAAAGGTGACATAAAGGAGTTAAAGAATTACAGACCAATTAGCCTACGCCCAGTAATATACAAGCTATTTACAAAAGTAATTTCTACAAGGATAAGAGAAACCCTCGACTTTAACCAACCGAGAGAACAAGCTGGTTTTAGGCAAGGTTACTCGACAATGGACCACAGCCACGCATCAACCTAGTAATTGAGAAGTACGCCGAATATAACAAACCTCTTTATATGGCGTTTATCGACTACGAGAGAGCATTTGACTCCATAGAAATACAAGCAGTTCTAGAAGCTCTACGTCGACAAGGGGTACCTGACGTATACGTGAAAACCATAAACAACATATACAAACATTGCACAGCCACACTACTCCTACATAAGAGAAGCAGGGAAATCCCGGTACGGAGAGGTGTGAGACGGGGAGATACGATATACCCGATGCTATTCACTGCATAGAGGAAATCTTTAAACGTGTAGACTGGGAAGAAAAGGAAATTCGGATAGACGGAGAATATCTTAGCAATTTAAGATTTGCAGACGGCATTGTTCTCTTTATCAATGATGGAGACGAACTACAAAATATGATTGATGACCTAAACAGGGAAAGTATTAAAATTGGATTAAAAATGAATAGGCAAACGACAAAAGTTATGCTCAATAGCCTAGCTAAGGAACAGGAATTTAAATTCAACAATGAACCCTTACATTGTGTAAGCGAATACGTATACCTGGGACAGTTAATAACAGGAACTCCTACCCATGAAAAAGAAATTCTCCGTAGAATGAGGATGGGCTGGAGCGCATTCGGAAGGCATTAAGAAATCATGACTGGAAGCTTATCGCTCTCACTAGAACGAAAAGTATCCAATCACTGCATTCTCCCAGTACTAACGTACGGTGCAGAAACTTGGAGGATAACGAAAAAGCTAGAGATGAAACTAAGGAGCACGCAACGCGCAATGGAAAGAAAAAATGATAGGGGTAATGCTAAGAGATAAAAAACGAGCTGAATGGGTCAGAGTACAGACAGGAGTAGCCGATATTATTATATCAGTTAAAAGAAAGAAGTGGACCTAGGCAGGGCATGTCATGAGGAGGAAAGATAACAGATGGACAGTAAGAGCGACGGAATGGATACCAAGAGAGGGAAAACGCTACAGAGACAGGCAAAAGGTTAGGTGGAGCGATGAAATTAAATAGTTTGCGGGCATAAAGTGGAACCAACTCGCTCAGGATAGGGTGCATTGGAAATCGTTGGGTGAGGCCTTCGTCCTGCTGTGGACCTAAACAGGATGATGATGATGATGATGATGATGATGATGATGATGATTTGCACTACATGCAGTAGGGAATTCGCATTTTCGTTTCAAAATGCACCTATCGAGCTTCCGCTCTTCTTTCAACAAAACACGTCAAGAGTTTCATGGACTACGAAATAGGCTGGAGAACTACCATTTGCTGGAGTACCCAGCTGCAGTGACCGCAGATGCCATGGGCTTGCGCCTCGTCCCCGCAGTGACTATAGCCACAAGTCTGAACGGCGGGTGTCACCTGTCAAAGTCTGTAATAGATGGTTGTCGTTCCACTTGATTTGTTTTCTTGATTTCGGTGCTTCGTAATCGCGTAATCAACTATATTTCTAAACTGGTCACGTCATTCCCGTGAATCCTCAGTTAGTCTTCACGCGTATGAAGCTTTGAATGCCTCCTTGATATATACGACTGACATCATCTGTTCATAATTTTGTGAGGCTCTGCGTACACCTCGAGGCCTCGTCAGGAGCTGGCTCTTCTTCTGTATACATGGGCGTACACTGCGGGAATGAACTGTACCTATGCCACACCTCGACATTCTGACCACAAGAACGATGTATTTACTTTCTCTGTCATCCTCTATGTTCACGGATATTTTGGCTTCAAAACCCTCAGCGCTTCTCCTATCCCTCCTTTCCTGCCCCCTCTAACATCTCGTCGTGGACCCTGTCGTGGACACCTGCTGGGTTGCAAACAAAGAGCAATGCACTTCTGGTCGCATTCCTAAAGCTCGGTGAAATGGGCCGGCTGCCCCGCATTCTTCAAAACACTGGTAAGAAGCTGTTACAAATTATAACCATGTGAAACAATGCCAACGCTTTTCTATATCGGTTCACTAAGCCACGCCGCTAACATGATATTCTTATTTGCTTCTGTTGCAACCTGTACCCATTAAAGAAACGCACTGAAATTCTAGCTGACTGCCACAGAAATACTTTGAGGTTTTTCTCTTGTTCGTCCACTGCCTCCCCACCCCCATTTCTGAGCCGCAGGGGTAGCCTATTTTCCTCCCTTCAGCCTCTCTCTCTCTCTCCTCCCGTCTCCCGAAGGATGCAGCGCTGTCGCCATGTTGCGCATCGCAATCACCTTTCCAGCGCCCACTTTTCTTCTCCATAGCCTGACCGCGCGAGCGTCTCAGCCGTCATTCAGATCACGTCGCATCCGGAGCACGCTTTAGCGCCCAACGAACAAGTCTCGCCTCTCGAATCAAACGATGTCCCAGACGCGGTGCGATAATTCGATCTTCGACCAGCCAGCTCCCAGGACTGCACCCAGTCCCAGCATTCCTGTTTTTTCCCCTAGTCATCCCCCTTTCACCAGCCCCACACACACACCTCACCAGCCTCAGCAAAAGTAGCGCCCCTCTCTCGGCATCCCCAACGAGGAAGTATCCCCCCTGTTGCCTCTTTCCTTTCATATTCCGACCCAATGGCGCATGGAAATGAGCTTAGTCATGCGAGAGACGCCATTGGGAATTGCCTTCCGTGGCGTAGCCGAAGCCAACGGCGCCACCTGACGGATTGCGGTGCGGCCGATGCGTCGGTATTTACTACTGGCCCCTCACGGCCTGGCTTTACCGTGAGCCCATCCCGTCGCCCCGCCTTCAATCTCATCGTCTCTTGTCCCGTTTCTGGCAGTATAGCTCTTGTTATGCGCCCCTCTGCGTGTGCTCTCTATTCTTCGTTGCGTTCGAGTAGCTCCTAGCTTGCGCATTCGACGAGTTATTACAGCGACGAACGGCGGCGGGTCAATTCACACGGCTGAATACGTCTCTTCTTGCGTCACTTTTTAGATGGACCTCGCAGTCTTAGTCACGACCTGGGCTCCAGCAGCTCAACGCTTACGTAGTTCATGTTCAGAGCCCTTCTGGTATGCCTTAAAAAATTGCCCGTGTATCTGCGTGCCTTCGCTGCAAATGTCGTCGAAAGACGATAGCCTTCTGCCGGCCATACTACGATGCGTGAGATATGGAGGCCTTCTGGCTGCGCCGTCGGAGAACATGAGCTTCTGCAGAATCCCTGGGTAACTGCCAGGTGGCAGCACCAAATCGTCGGCAGAGTCCCTTTTCATGCATAGCGTCGCATTTTCAGCGCAGCCTAAGAAACACTAGGGTCTGGAGAATTAAGTATCTATATATTTACTAGTAAAGGAACACACTACGTAATACTTACGTATGGATGTTGCGCCTCAGATACGCGTAATATTTGCTTTTTGATCGACAACCTTGGAAAGTATGAACTCAGCTACCTGTTCAAGACGGCTGGGCGTTAGGCAAGTGCTTAAACTGTGGTCAGGTGGCTGAATCGTGTGACAGACAGATAAGCAGAAAGACAGACCAAAATTTCTGCGGTCAAGTATCCCAAGAAAGACTATTGTCTTTAAAAAGAATGAGCTGTGAACAACGAACACTGATACGGTGAAAATTCGGCGCGTCCATAAAGTAGAACAGCCTCGTTCTGCGATTATCAGTTATGTAAACCATGCCGTGCACGATTCTTCAAGGCGCTCTTAGACAATCTTTGAATAGAGCCCGAAGAAGGCAGCTATCAGTCGTTGAGGCTTCTTGTGAAGATGTCAGCCAAATGTCATTGCGCTGAGCGCACCAAGAAATTTTCAATTTCAGATACACCTGAAAATCGTCTGCTCTTCTTTCAACAAATGACGTCACTGGCACGATTGACTAGGCCGCTTGACTTTTCTCGGTATTCTTATGAATGCACACAATTGTGAGTATTTGTGTAACTCTAAACGAACAATCTTTACGTGATCATTAGGTCAAGTGCTATTTCTGCCTGCAGCGGCGTAGCGGCTGCCCCCGATGGCGTCATTTGGTGAACGAGGAGCTTCCGGACTTAATTTAGAACGGAATTGCAAATCTCGTCGTGCGTGTAGTGCAATAATATTCCTCTCACATTTTCGCAGGAGCCACAACAAATGATCGAAGTCGTTTTCTGACTAGGCCGAAAAAGCTTTGCTGGGCCTTTTTATTTACGCGATCCTAGGAAGTCTGATACCTCCGCACAAAAAGAAAGAAATTAGCTTGGTTGATAGTAATACTGCAGCTCATTTAGCAATTGACGCAGTCCGTTAAGTCAAAGAGAAACTACACCTCAACATTCGAGTGGCACTATACGTATTCTGTGAAGAGGCCAATCGTCACTATAGAGATTGTACTTTAACGGGGCCCTGCGACACGTCTTTAATGCAGTCTGAAAACGATGCCCACGAGTCTTGGAGGCCACTGGAAACACGTGAGCCAAAAGCATCAGTGTACCGTATGCACCAGACAATTTTTGTTTCAAACGCAGCTTGAAATCAACTGCACTAAATTCAGCAAATGACGTCACTAGTCAACATCGACTGTGCCGCTTAACTTCTTTTGCTGTTCTGAAGGAAGGATACAGAGGTTTTGTAGCGTGAGCTTCACTGGCCGAGGTTTAGCAGTTTCGCGTGGCTGTTGGAGAGCCGTTCCGCGTATGCGCGAGGAGCAGTGACGTCACACCGCGCGCAGCTGGCGCGCCGGAGCCTCCCCCGCGCGCGCCTCGCCGGTCTGCGCATTCCAGAGGCAAGCCAGCATAGAATGGTGGAGAGGAGGAGAGGCGCACGGCGAAGGATGATGATGATGATGATGATGATTGTGGTTCGGTTAGGAAAGGACGCTAATTTCTGCAACCCATGTAGGGAGCACGGCTAAGCGTCCGTGGGGGTGGGGGAAAGGGAGTGAAAGAGATAGGAGAGAAAGGCCGTAGTGGAGGGCTCCGGAAATTTAGACCACCTGGGGTTCTTTAACGTGCACTGACAACGCACAGTACACGGGCCTCTGGCATTTTCGCCTCCATCGAAAATGCGACCGCCGCGGCCGGGATCGAGCACGGCGCGTGTGCACAGGTGGTGTTGCGACATCCCTCGCGCGTACCGATAAAAAAATTCACAGCATATCCACGGGGTGAATGATGATGAGTGGGCGAAGCTCCGGAGTGAATCACCGGTAAACCGTTAATCTTCCGTGTAATTCGCCCAGTCGATCATCATGTAAAGACGTGAGAAACACTCTATTCGAACGCTGGGATCTCGCGTTAGTAAGGGGGGAGAGGCCACTAGCGTCTTACGCAGCCCCTTACACAGGCCGGAACGCGCACCGCGTTGCCGACGCCATCACATGACTGCTGAAAGAGTATAAGGCGGAGAGGCCACAGCGGCTTACACCAGCTTCTTACACGCGCCGTAACGCGCTAGCACAAACCCATCATCATCGTTACAAACGGACAGTCTTTCGCTCTCTCTCTCTCTCTTTCTGTCTCTCTCACACAAGACAGCAGATGGAAGAGTGAGAGAGCTCGCGCGCCGGGAGGAACGCGCCGAGGGCGAGCGCGAGCCTCCCGGCGCGCGAGCTATCGAGCGCAATCCTAGAACGAGGTGGTTACGACTACAAGGGACGAACGACCCACGCCTTAAGGAGCTTCGCCCCTAAAAGAAATAGTGACGCGCAGCACAGCGGCAGCGAGGTAGAGAGGACAAGTGAAGCAGGCGATAGTGGGACGCGTACAGCTGCTGCCGACGCCGACCTCGTTTCCCCGCGCTCGCGCCGAACGCACCCGGTGTCCGTGACTCTAGCATTGGCTCGGCAGGTTGCTAGAGCGGGGCAACTCATTCAGTTCATTAAAGGCTTCCATAGGTAGACCACGGAAAGCAAAGATGCCAGAAGAACAGCGTGAATATAATGCTCTGACGAAAAAATCAGCTGAACCTTTGTTCACGCTATGTATACCCTGGCGTACCCGAGCTAAGCCACTGCTAAATTTTTTCTTTTCTTGTTGAACTCAAAAATGAAGAAATGAAGTATTCCTGCGGGTGCTTTCACCTACCTAAAATTACCAATGCTGGTTATACATCAAGCGGCGGAGTCAGTGCTCCTGGTAACGCCATATGTTGAAAGAAGTGCAGGCTGTTTCCACCCTTTTTTGATACCGCGTTGCCAAGTGCCCGGTGCGTGGAGCGCACTAATATTTGGCTCACATGTACGCAGGAGCCTGCACGACTCATGGGTAGGACTTTAAGACCATCTTAGAAAAGTTTTGCCGTGCCCCTTAAAGATAAGGCAAGGCGATCCTTTCCCCAACTTATAAAAGAATACAGCGTCGCATCGTGTGAAGGGGAAGTGGACAAGGAGAGTGAAAGGTGGAATAAAGGAAGAAAGTGAAACCACCTTTGTCGATATATGGGCACCCATGCCACCTAGCGCTGATTCGGGTCTCCCCATTAGTAAACAAAAAGCCTGTGATTGGTTTCTGAGGTTTTACGCCATAAAACCACGATTTGATTATGAGGGACGCCGCAGTGGAGGGCTCCGGAAATTTCGACCATCTGGGGTTCTGTTTAACGGGCGCTGACTTCGCCCAGCACACGGGCCTGAACATTTTCGCCTCAATCGAAATGCAGCCGCCGCGGCCGGGATTCGATCGCTCGACCTTCGGATGAGCAGCCGAGTGCCGTAGCTATACTAGGCTGCCACGACGGGGTTCATCCACGTAAAAGGCTGCCATGCCGGCCTAGTAGCGATGCTGTGCCAACTGTATTTCTTAACGCTCAGTAAACCTGCAACCACTTCCACGGATACGCGTTTCAGTTTCGCTGGTGGACGATTCCTGTGGAGTACGGACTTGGTACGGACCAGCCATGACTTCTTGAGTAACTGAAGCGCGCGCTTGAAAGGGTACAAATTCTGGAGGCGACAAAGCGCTTTTTTCCCTGACAACTTCAGTATCGAAATACCAGCATAAAAATTTATGCAGCCATTGCCCTCCCTTCAAAACATTCACAATCTTTGCTGGAAGGGTACCCTGACCGACCATGGCGACTCCACCAGGCAACATGGCTGGAACGAATTTCCATGGGCCGTTTCTCTTACACTGTCATATAGGCATCTCAGATGTATTCTCTACAGTCTCACGTTAGGCTTCCGCAAATATCAAGGACAACCCTACCGAGCGCTCCCACGGTAGATTAGCACGTGCTGTAAATCGTAAAACTTCTCTAATAAAAACAAATGTGTTCGTGACGCCCATTATGGCTTGGCCGTGCGACATTTCATGTCGCTATGATACAACTTGCGTGTTTACCTATATTAAGTGCGATTCGGGTGTGGAAAAAATTTTCAGCGGCCTACCTCAGGAGAACGACTCAGCGTCCGTGGTTAATTTAAGGGAAAGGGAATTCCATAGAAGAAGTAATGCTAATGGTTGTGGTTATGATGAGTACGTCTTCTTGTTATGCCTCATGACAAGGACCGACTGAACGGTGGTGACTTTTACCGTACATCGACCGACCGGCAGCTTTCACCCAGGTGACGTCACGTGCTTGACCCTGTCTGCGTCACACCTTAAAACAGACAGAGATATGAAAAATGGTCGAGAGGGATGTTAACAAGTCAAGAATTTGACTAGCTACGCTACACTAGCAGAAGGCTGAAGGGGAACATCTCAGGAAGAAATTTGGAAAATGGGGAGGCTTGCGTGCCAATCGTTTCTTAAATTATCGACGTGTTACACACAATCTTGGAAGAAATCGAATACTTCGGGGAGTCGTTCTTATACAAAGCAACAGTCGTCATCTGGCTTGGTCGCGCTTAGCGGGGGCAGCGGGAACCGGATAGCGGGAACAGCGCAAGGGATTTTTTTGTTTTTTCGTCCACGCATAGCCCGATTATCACAAGTCTACCAGGTTACCATTTTATGCAGAGCAGATGCTATAGGTGTGCTGTAGCGAAGGGAACTCGTGCTTTTGCCTTACCACGGAGTTGCCGACGAAATCGAATATTTGGGGGAGTCGTTCTTCTACAAAGGAACAGACGTCATCTGGCTTGGTCGTGCTTCCCTTCTTGAATACCCCGGCGCCCGCAACTCTCTCCTCAAGGCTGCTATGTCACGCTAACAGCGCACACCATCAGGAAAATCAGGAAATCGCAATCAGGAAAATCAGGCACACGGTAATAACGTAGGAAAAATCAGATAAATTGATGACGATTTTGGTAAAGGCTTAATAAATTCCACTCAGTTTATTGCGCCAAACAAAAAGATACCTACTGTGAACACGACAAAGCGAGCTTACGCAAGACCTGCCTCCTACCATTTTAAAAGTGAGCTGTTTAGGGTCAAAGTAAGTCTGTACTTAGTAGATTTCTCATTCAAGAGTGGAGCTGCTACGTAGAAGGAGCAAGCGAGCGCGCATTTCCCCTTCACCCAGTGCTCACATGCTCCCCCTCAGACATCTGTTACATGATAATGATAATGTTGTCACTACATGGTAGTGATAGTGAACTTGGCTCCTTTTCCCCAGTTACGTTGATTACTCATATTTGACAGGCGTGGAACTGGCGTTGATGATGATGATGATGTCCTTTTCGTTGATGGCTCCTACTCTGCAGGACTGGACATGAATCCTTATCATTAGCTTATTAGGTACCATCTAGGGCTATCTTGAACTACGATGTATTAAAATTAGGTAAATAAAGGGGCCAATGTAAGCTGATACAGATTTATGTTAAAAATGAAAACACATAAAGGGAACACAGAAAGGATGAACTGGGGTTTGGTGCATGTGCGCCGCCATAACACACAGATTAGTTCACTGCGTAAAGCTCACGCTTTAGAATTGCTGCAGTATACTAAACTGAATAATAATTGTTGAGCAATCCAAGATGAATGCGGAGTTATTGCAAGTGTAAATGTACTCAAAATCGTAACCGCTTTATTGCCTGAATAAAGCAACAAATAGCGTTGAAGATGTCCCCGTGGCTGTCACAGCACTGAAGCACCGAAGCTAAGTAGAAGTTATGTCAGTTTCAATACCGTATTTAACGTTCGTCATTAGTTTCCTTTCTTCCTCCTCTTTCTCTCCTTCTTTTTTTAATCGCCGATCGCTCATCACCGAGGCAGATCGCCAAGCGTACCGTAAATTATACAAACCGGCGGCATGGGAGCCCCTCGAACTACAAGCGTCCCGCGCTACAGACCGCAGCGCCGCCCCTCCATCGGTCCCTGCACTCGTCTCCTCCCAAATTGCTCCCGACACGAGGGGGTTTGGTTGAGTGCTCCCCAGAGGTCGCAGCGTGAGAGATTGAAGGCTGCGATTCTGGCTGCGGCGCATTTTTCGAACATGGGAGCCACGGCCATTGGCTCTCGGCCTGTCCTCGGTCATTGCGAATCATCGGTTCTGTGTGCTGACGCACAAACGGGTTATAGCCGACACACATGCGCCATTTGTTTTTCGTTGGTATCGGAATCCCAAGTTCAACTTATTCTCAGACTGAGACCACACACTGATATGGTGCGAACTGCGCGATTTCATTTCTCATTCTCTTAGGCACCGAATAAATATGCGCTGTAGTTAATCCTTTCAGGCCAAAATTATTTAACATAAACAGCCGGTCTATATGGTGTCTGATGCAAATGGTCGTGGTAGTTCACAAAAATGGAAAGAAAATAGTGCTCTCGCTTTTCAGCCGCATTTTATTACTCAGCATTTTAATTAATAGTTTTATTATTGCTAATTTATTGCTGCAAACACTCATTTCGATAAAGTAGCATAATACCAAATATTCAAAGCTCTATAATCTTCGACACTAAGCACATAAATGGCTTACATTTGCGCTGTAAACGAGGCTGCCCCAACGAATAGCGGGAACAGCGCAAGTGGTTTCTTTGTTTCTTCGTCCACGCATAGCCCGATTATGACGAGTCTACCAGGTTGCCAGTTTATGCTGAGCAGATGCTATAAGTGTGTTGTAGCGAAGGGAACTCGTCTTTTGCCTTACCGCGGGGATGTCCGACGGAAATACGATGTTGTAAAGTTCAAGTTAGTACCACCGGATCACGAAAGTGGTTAAACGAATTGTCCCATTTCCCAGTTGGTTGTTCATTTGATCAATTCATTGTTATCTCAAAGTCGCTGCACGACTACGGCAAATACTCTGCCACTTTGTATTTAATGGGACCCTGTAAAGCTTTGTACGGATTCCATGAGGCGTGTACAATATTCATACTTAATGAGCAAACAGACAATCAAGCCTAGAAAAGCATAAGGGAAGTTAATTGTAGTGTTGCAATTTCGGAGTAAGTAGAAAGAATTAAAGTCGACGAAAGGACAAACCTGCCTTCGGTGGGAAGCGAACCCACTACCTTCGGATGACGCGTTCGATGCTCTACCTCTGAGCTACGAACGCCGTCGTCGCTCCCGTCCATTTTATTGGATATTTGTGTACATATTATCCTGAGTGTTAGACAGCGCCACTCGCAGCCATGGCAGCGTGCGTGGAACACACGAGTTCACTGTCTGTTTGCTCATCAATTTGTTTCTAACAAATAAAAACGAGCCCTTGACCCCTTCCCTTTCTTTAATATTGATGCTAGACGTTCTGAACTAAAATTTTTAAACCTGCGCGCGAAGACGGGGTTCTAGAAAGGAAATACAGATGACACTACGAACGCATTTAAAACGTTTGAAAAACTGTGAACGAACTAGCCTACCAGAATGTTCTGCTCAACTACAGAGGAAAGTAAAAAAATCACAGCATATCCACGGGGTGAATGATGATGAGTGGACGAAGCTCCGGAGTGAATCACCGGTAAACCGTTCATCTTCCGTGTAATTCGCCCAGTCGATCATCATGTAAAGACGTGAGAAACACTCTATTCGAACGCTGGGATCTCGCGTTTAAGGGGACGCTAGCACAAACGCGTTAGAAACATGCAGTACACTCTAGTAAGGGGGTAGAGGCCACAGCGTCTTACGCAGCCCCTTACACAGGCCGGAACGCGCACCGCGTTTGCCGACGCCATCACATGACTGCTGAAAGAGTATAAGCGTCTTACACCAGCTTCTTACACGCGCCGTAACGCGCTAGCACAAACCCATCATCATCGTTAGAAACGGACAGTCTTTCGCTCTCTCTCTCTCTCTCTTTCTGTCTCTCTCACACAAGACAGCAGATGGAAGAGTGAGAGAGCTCACACGCCGGGAGGAACGCGCCGAAGGCGAGCGCGAGCCTCCCGGCGCGCGAGCTATCGAGCGCAATCCTAGAACGAGGTGATTACGACTACAAGGGACGAGCGACCCACGCCTTAAGGAGCTTCGCCCCAAAAATCAAAACGCAAAGTGTCTCCTGTCACGACCAGCTCAGCACGCTTGAGGCGCGTGGTTTATTACGGCTCATGAGATGCGGGATTCGACCATCCAGCACAGCAGACACATGCACGACCAACCAATGAATTCCGTGACTCATACAGTACGCGTAACGCACAAAATCAAAAAATTGCTTCTCATTTACTTAATACAAAAATTAGTGCGAAAGGGTGAGGGTGTAACCCAGAGGTCGTGACATCAGCAACATGACATGTTGCCCATTTGCGCCACGATTAAATGTATAAAATCAAGTATGACGCGTACCAGTATTCTTCGGCCAGCAATGTATGGTTATGCGCCACAGGTGATTGAAAGTTGAACTTCACCGCCTATGACAAATTACACTTGCGTCGTGTCAAATGAAGTTACTGGTTGAAATAACTGACGTCAAAAAATCTTTGACATTGCGCAGTGGTTTTCGCCGGGAAACCGTCGTAGGAGGCGACAAGGCGCACGGTAATCGTCTTTTTTAGGGGCGAAGCTCCTCTTAGTCTAAACCTTGTCCTGCGTCAGGCGTCAGGCTTAACCGGCAGTATCTCCCGGGAGGCACGCGCTCGCTCTCGGCGCGTGCCTCTCTCTCTTTCACTCTTCCATCTGCTGTCTTGTGTGAGAGAGAGAGAGAGAGAGAGAGAGAGCGAAAGGCGCGCGTTGATGGAAACGCTCTTTCTTAGATGAACGCTCTACCAGCTCGCAAAGGAGAACGCGTCCTCACCCGCGAGAGACAACGTTGGCGCAGGCAGCGTCTCCTAGCGAGTTTCTTGATTGAGAAATACCGACTGCTCGCGCTGGAGAACCGTTCACCGGCCACCCATATATATATATATATATATATATATATATATATATATATATATATATATATATATATATATAGTTCAGAAAGAAGATATCCGTGAGCCCGAATAAATATTTTCAAAAGAAGAGATTCACACGATTAACAAAAAGAATATAAGTTTACTGACGTTGCGGCCGGTGGACCGGCCTTCATCAGAGTGATGAAGTGGCTCTGATGAAGGCCGGTCCACCGGCCGCAACGTCAGTAAACTCATATTCTTTTGTTAATCGTGTGAATCTCTTCTTTTGAATATATATATATATATATATATATATATATATATATATATATATATATATATATATATATATATATATATATATAGGCACTGGATCTTGAGTTGCAATGAAGTGCCGGTGGGAGATTTCACTTGTGCATAGTTGAACCATAAGGATTCGTAGCGTGCGCGTTAACTAAATTAATCCGGAACTCGGCACGTTCTACGATGAACCTCCCGAGTTTCGCCCACTCATCCTCATTCACTCCGTGGATATGCTGTAATTTTTATGATTGTGTTAGCCTGCACATCGGTAATCATATTTTTAGTAAGTATTACATGTTATTATGTATTGATCTGTTGATATTGTAAGTCAAGCTTGTTGTTTATTGCTCACGCCTCCGTATGCTTTTGCTCTATTTTTTTTTGTAACTACACCGTTCACGTAGCCACAGGCGGTCCCCCTGTCAGTTTCTCTGCAACTTCGGGACCTCCTTCTGTAATATACTAACCAGGCATTTCAACTGAAGACTTGACTGATAAACTTGAAATATTCGCGCCATCACTCTGCCGAATTTGCAGTCGCCCCTGTTTTGGGGCAGTGGAATTGTTTTGCGATGTTACTCGTGAGACCGGTCCCATTGGTGTCTCAGCGTCTTTGTGGGGGCTACTTCTGGCGCAGATCTCAACCAAACGT
Source organism: Hyalomma asiaticum (assembly GCA_013339685.2). Taxonomy (NCBI): domain Eukaryota; kingdom Metazoa; phylum Arthropoda; class Arachnida; order Ixodida; family Ixodidae; genus Hyalomma; species Hyalomma asiaticum. The sequence continues at coordinate 47,809,062 of CM023490.1, forward strand.
AGAGCGAGGCATGACGCAAAGTGGCTGGCAGCCTCATTTGCACACAAATATCAGTATTGACAGATGTGATGCGTCCTACGCCTAGTTTATTTTGTCATTAACAAAGTAATGTGTTAAATTATCGAATATACGCACTTCTGCAAGTTTTTGAGGGGTACGTTAGAAGGTAGGCTAACATAAACCAGGAATCCGCGCAATATTCGAAATGTATTGTAACTGTCACAGGGCGGTAAAAAGATCGCATCGTAATTGGCACGCGAGTACAACGTTGGCTTCGGACAAATCAATACTGCTTGTCTACGCTTCAAAAAGAAAGAAATAAACACAGCCAGCATACATTGACGCACGTAAACATACGGGAACCAGCCGAATCACACGCCGCACCTCACGAGAAAAGCCGAGCACGCGATAGACTGCATCGTCCTGTTCAAACATAGTCCTCCGTATGTCCAACTCCCATCGTCCAGCTGCACCTCCAGATAGCGCAATGCGTCACACGGTATTCATATTACAGCTCATGAAACAAGAAACAGAAAAACAGAAAACCAAAATCTCATAACAACGAATCGATAGCCAAAGCGGCAGCCTCTCATCACGACGGGCACTTCACGACTTGCGCAACGGAACACTGGAACGCCAGCGACACCTCAGGATTCCTCATCGCCTGGAACCTGCAGGCGTCCATCATTTCCTCGTCGCCGCAGACGCTGTGACAAAAGCGCATGAAAAACATCTGCGTGACTCGGTGCTCTTGGAGCCACGACCCAGCAGCGGTCCCGCGACGCTCTGTTACGGTAGCCGACAGAGCCGCGTCCACCGCCCAGTTCACGTAGAACAGCGACTCGGCTTCCTCGAAGGACACGTTCCTACCGAGCGCGTTGGACGCCTCCTGGCGGAGGCATTCTATTTTGCCGTTGACCGCTGTTACCACGTCCGCTTCACTCGCCGCCCGTACGCTACTGTTCGCTAGTCCACTGGTTCTGCTTCCGGCTTTCCTGGTGGCCTTGGTACCTCTGGACCCTCTTCTAAGGTCCGACGTTCCGTTTGAGACGGCCTTCGTGGACCAGGCCTTATATCTAACTAGTGAAGCACGTTCCGCGATTTCAGTTTTTCCTTCGGTGCTACTTTTCGAGCTAGCAACAGGTCTTCCGTTGTGGTGTCCTTTCCCGGAAGACGCCGCGGTTTGCTGCATTGCCTTGTTGTAGACGGCTGCCTTGATCCACTGGACCAGAAGCCAGACGCCGACTGTGGGGAGGTTGACCTCGGGACCCGCGGAAGTGTACATCATGTCCGCCACGAGAAAGTCGGCTGGCACCAAGATGGCCGAGTAGTCGTCAGAGTCCTCGACGACGACTCTGCCACCTAGCTGGCGCTCGACCGCGTGCTCCTCGTAGTTGACGCCGACGCCGTCGCGGCTGGCGCGCACGACATTCAGCAGGAAGCGGTCGCCGTAGTGGTTGAGCACCGCAGCCGTTGTGGAGCTGGGGAGCCATGTTGTAGCATTGGGCTCGCCTGGACACATTAGACAAGGTAACACTCGCGAGTGACCAACAAGGGGCCGATTGCCGTTAAGGCTCGGTGTCACTACAGAAGGTGACATACTCCAGTGGATTTTCAATTATTTAGGCTGGTGACGCAGATGAACAATGAATAGTCGCGGTACAACTACAGACCCAGGTATGCTGCAGTGTTCTAGGATGCAACTTCGAATCCCGGCCACGGTGACCACAGTTTGATAAGGACGGGGTGTGAAAGTGCGTGTGTATTTATAATTGGTTGCTAAATAACACCAACTAACCAAAAGTTAATCTCGAGCCCCCGCAAATAGGGCGCGCCTGATGATTACATCGTAGTTTTGCTTAATAACCAAAACTACAGTTAGTAGTTTATTGGTTTTTGTAACAAATTAAAGCAGCCAACAGCTAACTGCGGATTGTAAATAAAAGTAGTTTATCCATAGTTCTGGTGTTGATGTCCAGTATCAATTGTGGACGTGGTGTTTCTCCCACCAGCGGTGGCAGTAGTGCTTGTTTAACGGCTTCACTTTTTGTATCCATTCTCACAAGTTGATATGGAGGTTGAATTCTTTAGCGGCGAAAAGAAACTTGCAAATTCGTGACCCGCTTTCGGTGCTTTGTGGCACAGTGGCACTGGTTTACACGCTAATTTGTATTTGTCCTTTCCTCCTACTTTCCCTCCCGCAACATTGCAATCGCATTTTAATTCTCTGTCGTGGGGCATTCGCTTTCGCTTTGCTGTCTAAATAGGCCACGTCCCAACGTCACCTGGTTGCATATATTCCCACTCAATTAAGGCATGCTGTGCGAATTCTATACCCACTTTGCCGAAAGTAAATGCACCCGTCTTTTCTTTAGAATCTCATATCGTAACTACGCATTCTATGGCAAACCGACGTTGCCTGGAACAGTAGAGCGCTTCCCTTTGTATTATTATAAGATATCTCCATGGTAGTTACGATAGCTTTGTGATTACTGCGATGAACGTTGATTAGCTTTTTTTTTTTTCAGAACCTTAGTGTCTTGGCGAAATCTAGCTCTTTTAAACACGACCGTTGTTGACTGTTTAGGTCACTTCGATTGGTGAGGCAGTTTAAACCAAACTGCTTCAGCAGGAGCTCGGTGCTAATTTATTATTATTATTATTATTATTATTATTATTATTATTATTATTATTATTATTATTATTATTATTAGCGGAATGCTTGAAGTTTCCATGCTTGAAGATTCTGCCCTACCTCCGAAATAGGCTCGCGTTTTTGTTGAGCGATAAGAAACATACGAGAAACGACAGGGCTAAATAACACATTTGTGGCATGAGAGATATAAACGAAGAAGACTGGAGAAGGCCTTTCCCATCTTCTTCATTGCTTTCCGGTCTTCTGCATTGCGCCAGAAATCTTGTTCATGGACGCAGCGGCTAACCCAACGGTATATGCCACGTCAAAGCCGCGTACAGCACCGGTGTAAAGAAAGGTGCCCCTACCGACCACGACCACCTTCAGGTCGTTGAAGTCGCTCTCGGTGACGTTGAGCTCTTTCGCCGTGGCGCTCCGGACGACAGCTTCGAGGAGTACCCTGGTCATCGCGTGAAACGCGGCGAGCACTGCGTCTCCCAGCACCTTCTTGGCGACCCACGGAGGGAAGAGTGCCTTGAAGTGCTGACCCGTGATTTTCACGCAGTTCTTGGTCACCTGGTGCGCGGCAGCGCTGCCGCAACGGAAGATGTAGGCGTACTTCATTACCTGCAAGAAGAGCACAGCGACAAATGCTCGACTGAAATAAACTAGAAAGAGTAGGAATTGGGGAGTCCTTCCCTAACAGGGGGATGGGGGCAGGCGAAGCTCGGTGTAACAAAGCGAAGGAAGTTCTTTCTTTTTCTCTCTTTCTCTGATTTTGTATGTATGTGTGTATGTATATGTCTTCCCATCCTTTCTTACTTTTTTTCTTTCATTCTGTCAGTCTGTACGTGCGCCTCTTTGCCTTCGTGCTTTTTCTTTATTTTCTTTATGCCTGTCTCGGTCTCTTGCTTCCCTTACTTCCCTCATTCTTGCTTGCTTTCGTTCGTTCTTTATTTGGTAGAAGGTTTAATCGATCTATAAGCCTCGTATATAATCAGAACACTCGAAGCGCGTCACAAGTACTAAGTGCACGTGCACTGCTCTCGCGATTATTGATGTTTTCGCGCACAGAATCCTGACGACGAATTGCGAGGGGTAACATGCTTAGCTTGAAGGTTCGGTACAGGGAAATACAGGAACACAGTCGGCTAGATTCCCTCACATCGACGTGTGGTAAGAGCTTGCACTTGAAGACAAAAAACGACAAAAAATATGCACACAGCTTCCAGGTTGCGGTAATGACACGTCAAACACCGTTTCATTACGTAAACATGAAAGATAGCAAAGCACGCCAACTTCCCCAACAACAGGAGGAAAATAAATGCCTCCTATCGCGAACGTCCATGCTCTCTTATGGGAGCTATTACTTTTCCATGACATAATTCGTTTGGTTTGATTGCTTGTTTGTTTCTTTGTTTGTTTACAGGTTTGTTTGTTTTCTTGTTTGTAGTATACACGGCAGGTCTAATTAAACAGACTCAGTGTTGTGGGCAATTAGAAAAGCTTTGTATGCTTTAGTCGAATCTTCCATAATTTCATCATCACGGCTGTTTGTTCGGCACTGCTGACCATTGCCTTGATTTGGGCGAGTTTGTTCAACTTTACAATGCTCGAAAAACGCGCAAGACGCAGAAACCGAAAGGACACACGCGACATGACTGGCACTGTGTTCTTTTCGCCGAGTTTCGTGAACGCTCGCGTACCTGATTACTGACCTGAGCGAGTAGCACCATTGCGGAGTAGACGTAGGCCCTGTGGAGACTTGCAGCCGCCAAGGTAGCCAGGGTAGCCCTTATCTCGGGTAGACACCTGACGGCCACCAGGCTTTCGGCGGAGTAGACTGGAACGTCAGCCGGCGCAGCTTTGTTCAGGGCGTTGACGAAGCTGGCACCGAACGAACCTTCGCCGAGCATCCCGAGAGCAACATTCAGGAAGCGCTCGGTCCTATCCGCTTCCGCCACACAACTGCAGGTGAACACAACGCGGAATTCACCGAGAGAAAAGGACGAAAAACTATTCATGGAAATTAATTAAAATTGCTTGAAATTCAGAAAACAAAGGTGGCGCTTCCAGTGTAGAGTCTATAGCTGGAGTCGCGCTACAATCTGCTCTTCATCTCATTTTCTTATCAACTTCACCTTCAAAGAGCAGCTCCACTTGTTGCGTTACACCAACAGTATTAGTCACAAGACGCCCGTAGATCTGCTCACCTGTGAACGGCATGTTCGAGGTACAGGAGCGAGGCTAAGCTCCCGTTGCCAACGTCGAGCTCTCTTAGCGTCGCGTTGAGGTAGACGACGACGTTAGCACTGCTTAGCGTCGACTGCAGGCTTTGGCCGACGTCGACGTAAACGCGGCCAGCCCTGGAAGACACGCTGACTATGGAGGACAGGCCTGTCTCCATGCTCGCTTTGACCACGAAGTCCAGCAGTCCCTGCGTGCCCGCCGTCTCGTCGACGGAGTCCAAACGGCGCTTAAGTCCCGAGGCGGATATGACGTCACCGGCCGATACCGTCCTGCCGCAGCGGGACAAGAGGAACGAGCGGCAACTCCTGTAGAAGACGGCCATGCTGCCTTCCTCGTGGCCGTACAGGTGCAGGTTGTTCAAGAGGTACAACAACGATTCGTGGATGACGGCCGTCAAGTTCTCCGTGCTCTCCTGCAAAGAGGTGCCGTCCATGTATAGTAACCACAGTATGGGTGTCCTCAGATTCATTCATTCATTCATTTCAATATATATTTCCACGAGTACAAATGCGAGTCCACAGCAAGCCTTTTGCGCACCGCTTAGGAACGAAAGTCACTGGAAAACCACAGACACAAGCGCGAACTTTCAGCTGAATTTTAGTCGCAAGAAGGAAGATATTTTTAGACACAGCGTTTAAGACGTAGCATGAAATAGGACTTATCGGCAGACTAAATCACAATTAAAAAAAACAACCAAGGCACAATCATCATACGTTGGGTAGTCAATAAAGACAAGGTTGACGAAATAAGCAGAAAAGGGGACCTTAGAATGAGACACGAGCACAGTCACATCGCAAGGACCTCGCATTATTCGACGCGACATTACCGGGGTACTAATTTGTTTTTTTTCGGATAGCCTCAGTGAGGCCCAATTGACGAGGCAATTTGCTAGGTGCATGATTTCAAGCGCCTTAGTCATCTCTCGAGTCGTCTTATCGCCATGTCTGGCCTTGCTTTCTTAGGGCCCGGGCTCAGGCCCACAATCCCGGCAGTGCAACCCTAGATTTCCTTGCACAGAATTATGCCCATTGTTGTTGCGTTCTTTTAGCCTGCCAAAGTCTAGGACGGCAGCAAAAATAAGCTGCCTAGCTGCCGGACAGGGCGCCCTGCCCCTACAATACTTGCAGCAGGCAGTTTATAGGCCCTTTTCATAAACTGCGAGCTAGCTTTCCTGCAATGCAGCTTGCCCTACTAATGGCGGCATTGGCAATCCGGCAAACAACGTGTGCAAGCGCAATTTGCTTGCGATAGGGCATGTAAAATGTCGACGCAGCCCTTCTGATACAAACATCCCCGAACAACGGGTCGCAGCATGTGCAACTTGAATTTTGACAGCATTTAAATAAAGGCAGCTGTCGCCATTAGTAGGGCAAGTTGCATTGCAGGGAAGCTAGCTTTACAGTTTATGAAAAGGGTCTATAAAACACTGAAGTGGATCAATATGTGAAAGAATTTAAGAAGCAAATACGTATTGTCTTCATCTAGCAACACTTGTTTCGGATGGCTAATGGGCCCCTCATTGTCAAGCCGCCTTACCGTTCAGCACAGGCGGTGGCTGCACCACCAACGACCGAGAGAGGACGAGGTGAAGTGAAGCTATCGTTCTCACTCTCCCAGTCGCGGGAGGGCGCGGCCGCCGCACAGTGCGGCACAGCCGGCGGCGTCAACCTGAAGTGTTCTCGCACCATCTAGCTTACGGTGGGACTTCACCTGCCATTCGCTGCTTGCGTGCTGTTTCCAGGGAAGCTGTTGGCGCGACAGCACTTGGAAGGTCTGTCGTAATGGTCAGGGGCCATGGGCCACACCTTTCGTCCAAGCCTTGACCACATTGAACTGTTTAAGCACGTCTAGTACTTCAGCGTCCACCAGGCGTTATTTCCTGTTTCGGGAACCAAGGACCTATACCCTACCGTGGCTCCATAAACCGTTCAAATAGCATGTTCTTCGTGCGTTTCTCACAGAAAACATTCGGATTCCGTGTGTTCAGTGTGTTCATACAACTTACATGCAAGTACCATAAAGTTCAGTAGAATTATTGAAGATGTGTGCGAAATGTTTTAGCAGAGTAATTACGTGCAGTTACCTTTAATTACCTTAATGATAAGCTTTAGCTCACAGTAGCCCACATCAGCTAATAATGCTAGTGTAGTTCGGTTAGACACAGTAGGTTTCAGATCTATGCTGCACATTTGGCCATATTATCACTGTGGCAAATTTCGCGCGTTGATAATCAAGGTAGTAAGACTGGTCGTGTAACATAAGGTTAATAGGCAGCATCTACTAGCATAGTCTATTTATCTCGAGCTGACGCCGCGCGCTGAGCAGTAGGACTGAGGACGCATAATGAGATGAAGGAAGCCCACCCATGACCAATACCGAATCCCTGCTTGGTCAGTCTGCTTTGGAATGTAAAACTAACCATTTATGGAGGACCAACGCGGAATTGTTTGTTTAGGCCCCCAGCGTGTCGTCTCACGCAGCAGAGCACACCTTTTTACCGCTTATGGTTTTCAACACTCGGTGGGCTTTATGAAGAAAAAATCAGCATCCACCTGTTTGCAGCGGAATGCTATACATGGAAATCCATACGGATTTCCGAGAAACCAAAGATTCATAGTTTACGAGAAATTCGTCCTTTAGCGGGGTTCGAATCTGGCACCAATGCATGTCCGAAGCTCTCGCTCTGCCAAATGAGCTAAGCAGGAGGCTGGGAATTAAGAGTGCGAGGGCGAATTGACCGACAACTCGGAGTACATGGGCATGAGAAATCCTAAGGGATTTCCGTGCAGCCTTTGGGCTCATTTTCCCTTCGTAGTACGTTACTCCACCTTGCGGGTTTCCGCATAAGTTATTTGTCTATAGGTATTTGCGTGCCGAGGTTAAATATATACCTGTCGATATGTGCTCCGATACGGGTTCCAGCTGCGCCACCTGCCGCACATGAATCGATCCAGCTCGAGGCACGGGTCTTCGAGGTAGTCCATGGCGTGTGACATCTGCTCCACAGCACGCAGGCAGCCCGGCACGGCGGCCGCCTTGTTGCCAGTTCCTGCAGCTCTTCTTGAGGTCGTCGGCGATGTGAAATAACTTGATGCGCCGGAGCCCCGAGTTGTGCTTCAGCACAAGGACCGCGATGAGAAACACGAAGATCAGCACAGGGGACAGCACCACCACTGCGGTCAGGGACTTCCGATACCCGTGACCAACATGCGTGTCCTTGAGATTCATGAACCTGGGCAGCTTTGAGCTCCGTACTGTCGGCAATAAAAAGGATGTGAAGGTTGCGATAAGTCGTGCAAGGCTTAGACACACGCAAGGTGACAGCCATTCCTAACTTTGTTGCAGTGTTCTTGTAGACGAACGTTGATGCATCTGTCTGTCCTACGTAGGACAGACCGCACGGCAGGGACACCTGTCGGAATGGGCGCAAGGACTTCTTGGGTGTACATTTCGCAAAATGCGGCTGTTCTCCAAATTTTCAAGAAACACTAACAGTGCTTAGGTATCCCAATGAAACCACAAGACTCATTATAGAAGCCGCCGCAATCGCTGAAAGTGATTCAGTTAACAAGCCTTCAGTGGCGCTATCAGAAAAGGAGCTGGCTTTTTTTGCGCCCACGTGGGCGCTCTTGTTCTTTATGATTAGGCTATTCTAGTCTTGCTTGTTTATAGGTTGTTTGCTTACTCAGCTTTCGTGTTGTGGACGAGGGCGAAATTGTCGAGCATGGTGATTTCAATCTTGCGGCTACTTAACAAATATGGTTGTTCTGCGCAATAAACGTTCAGTTAGAAGTCAGCCCTTGCTTTCATCTTTATACGTTTTTGTTCAGCAAGAAAGTTCGCGCTATGATTATAATTCTTCCTCACCATTACTTCGCTTTCCCACCCCTCAACCCTTTCCATCCTCCTCACCCTCAAATCCCCAGCTCACTACTTGCTATACTATACTGTACAAGACTTGCGCTTTGCCCTACCTTGCGTGAAGTTGGCGGAGCTAAGCGTAGGTGTAACGAAGCGACATCACAGCGCATGCGCAGCTGGAAGTAATTATGGGGAGCCATGTCTAGGTCTCGCGGAGCACGTGCTGCACAGCTGTAGCATTAGCAGTTGCTAGGCAACGCGCGGCGGTTCTCTGCGTACACCTAATTCCTTACGACCCGCATGAGCACCTTCGCTCGTAAAAAAACCAACAGAATTTTAGCTGCCGCGAATTCGTCGATTGATAAAGGCATAGATTTTCCCTAAAATACTAGAGGGAAAACAAAAAAAAACAAGCACCAAACTGCATGATGGATGATAAGACGCCTGTCAACCATGCGCATACCTGAAGTTCCTAGATTTTTCGCTTTTTTACTAGTAGCGTCAACTACCTCGTCCCACACGCTCCCGGTAAAGATTAGGTTGCAGCTCCTTTCGAAAGGGCCGTTTGTCGTGATTCGAAGCCCTCACGTGAAGCGCAAACCGCGTAATCAGCATTTGTGGTGTTTGATACAGAGTTTCGCTGGGCATTCACGTTCGCATGGCGGGATGGCGGCCAACCTTGGAGGCATACGTCTTCAAGCCTGCCATGTCGCGCCCACTTGGTACTTTTATTTTATACATTAAATCCGGTGTTCTTCAATGGTGAATATTTCAAGACACGTTGCTCGTCTCGCGGGTACGCTCCTTGCGAAGTATTTCCTTCCTATGCGTTGCCCATAAGCAAGAAGATTCATGTAGCCATCTAGGCCATGTTCCAAGCAAGTTCCAAGTCCACCCTACAGAAGCAAGTGGACTCTACCGTCAAGGTTAAAAGCTGCTTTCGTGTCAAACCTGCCTTCACCCTGCAACGTCTTCTCCTCTATAGATCCCGTTTTTACATTGTATCAAGCCTATCAGCCAAGTCCGGTATTCGCAACGTGCACATAATTCCAAACTCGGCATCGTGAAAATGCGTCTCTAAATCTTGGATACCAGCGGCGTCAAACTTTCTTGCGTCCTTATCTTATTTTATCTCAGGAAAGACCGCTGCGCGTACTCAATAATGCATGTCGCTAGGCTAGGCATTGCACTATATTTTAGTAATAATAATCATAATTTATTTCCACCAATATATTGCGTTGACGGAGGACGCGATGATGAAAACGACTAGCCGCGTGACTATGTCTACACCCCCCTATGCATCAGGCATAGGTCGTAGTGACGACAGGATACACAGTAAAATGCTCCCAATAATTAGCCACAGTTAGAGAACCACATACATAAGCACAAGTTACGATAACCACACATGGCGGCAATGGAGCTTATGAGCTCGGGCAAACCAGAAATATCAACAGCAATCGTCAATGACAGAAAAATAAATACAGATACAGAACGCAGACTTCGGGCAATTACACAAAGACTTGAACGCAGACTTTGGGGCTATTTGGTGATAAGTGGACTAAGCCAGCTTAACAAGTGCAAACGAGCGCCTACACAAAGAAAATAGATACACGATAGGCACTAGCGCCAGTCTGGTATATCTTTCTCTTCGTATTCGCATTCATTTGCACTTGTATGGATGGCATCACATTTTATTCGGAGTGTGGTACAGCCAGGGAGGCTGGCGCAACCTGGACTGCTGACCCCCTTGTCGGCTGCTGTGCCACTGCTGCGGCATATGAGCATCACTTACTGTTGTACGGAGCGGCCGACAAGGGAACCTCGGGAACGCGCAGCAGCTCAGTGTCTTCCCTCTCGTCGGAGAAGTACACGTTCTTGCGCTGCACCCTCTCCGAACTGGATCGCGCCGGCAGGGTCGTCGGGCTCGTGCCCGGTCGTGTGGCAGCTGAGGCCTCCAGCTGCGGTTCGTCGTCGTCGCAGGCCCACCGGATTTCCGACACGGTGCTAAGGCGATCCAGGCACTTGGGCGAGCCGCCGTCGTGGCCTGCGGCAGCAGGTGGCGAGCAATCTCTCGAGACGCGTCTGAGCAGCGCCAACAGGGCGCCCGTGCGCGGAGTCGTGCGACCACTGGCGTCCACCGGCACTATCGAGGTCCACGAGGACCCCGGAGAGCGCAGGGACATCGGCGTTGACGTCGTTGTCAACGGGGGAGGCGGCGTAGTCGTCCTATCCCTGCAGGCTGCTTCGGAGAGCGGAGATTGTGGTCGTTGTTGAGAGGACATCCTCTCGTTCGGCAAGCTGGCCTTCCCCGCGTACTCGCGACTCACGGGTGTGAAGGAGCTAGCAGTCTCCGGCTGGGGCGCGACGCTTTCTTCAAGACATTTGCCCGGAGGAGCGACAGGTTGCTGTATCGGGGCAACGGATGTCTGGGACTCACGGCCGTTTAAGATAGCCGTTGGCCCGTTTTTATCGGTAGCTTTACCGTGTCTGAGATTCGGAGGGTCCGTCTGGACGGAAACCTCACGATTATCCTGGTGATGGTGGTGTTTCGTTAAAAGGAAGCCGGGCATCCCGATCCTTCTCCTCTTCCCCAACGAGGAGGCTCGCGGTGTACTTAGGGAGCTCTCGTGCATGCTGCTCGCTGAAGACTCGCCTGGTGTCATGGACATTGACGTCGATAACGCCGCTATATCCGAGTCGCTGAACGCTTTCGGAAAGCCAACAGCAGCTATCGCCTTCATGGCCGTCTTGTCCCGCGTGCTAGGTTGAACGCTCTGTGGACGCTGGAGGCTCTGTGTGTTGTCCGGTCTCTTGGCCGAAGGACCCTCAGCCGCGTTTATGACCTGGTGCCGCGGGACCTTGCGTTCGGGCGTTGCTTGGCCTGCAGGAGTCGCTCGGCTCGGGGTGTCGCTAGTAAGCATGGACGAGAAGGTATCTTGCGTCTGCCCTTCTTCGCCGGACACACGGTTTTCACCTCGAAACGCGCTTCCGGTGCTGGTGTTCGCTCGGGAAGGCTCGTCTTCTCCCAAGCTCGCCTGAGTCCAAGCGGTCGATTCGGACACGTCTGGTGGCGAAGAGGCCAAGGATACTACGCGCGACGTTCTCTTCGTACTCGACTTGCGTCCCTTGGTCTTGGACTTGGAGCGCCGTTTCTTCTTGTGCGCCTTCATCGTGTCAGATACCAGGTCTTTGGGACGAGAATGAGCGTACGCTGATTCACTTCCTCCTTCTTCACGAGACGTCGCGAGACCGATGCGTCCTTGTTCTTTAATTTATGTAGCACATACCCACTACGAGATATAAACCAACGGGACGTATATAGGGTGTTTTTCTACTAGTGTAGGGGAAGAGCAGCATCATTATTTAAGAATAAATTAGGCCTACAAGCATTCTAAAGGAATCCTACTATAATAATTATAATAATAATTTCTGCCGTTCTGCATCGCGAAAGCGCGACATGATTATGATAAACTCCATAGTGGAGGGCTCCTAGAATTTCGACTAGCTGGTGTTCTCTAATGTGCACAGACATCGTACAGTATACGGACCTTTGAGAAAATCCAGCAAGAACATAACAGTAGCCTTGCAAAAACCCTGAAATCAGCTCATTTGTTAAGTACCAGGGATACAGATTATTTTAAACAGAGCTATAATGAGGGATGCTGCAAATAAAAATAGAGAATGCGAAGTATTGACTGAAACGTTTAACTGAAGAACAGCCGTAAAACTATGCCTACCTGTTTCGTTCGCACGGCAAACATCTTCAACCAACTACAGCAAATTGGATGACAGTGGTTATGTAGTGTTTAACCTTTGATTTCGAGAACACTATTGCAAGAAGGACTAATAGCCTAAAGTACGGGGTTTCACGTACCAAAACCACGATCTGCTCATGAAGCGTGCCTAGGCTGATGGTTGTGGATTCATTTCGGCCACCTGATGTCTTATAACTTTTACCGAAAGGCATGGCGTACGTGCCGTCTGGCTTTGAGACTTTTATTATAATGTAGCTTCCACTGCCTCAGTTGAAACCGCACCCATGAACTGAGGGGTGCATTGTCATAGTGACTAACCTATGGCCAACCGTAGAGGAAAAAGAAAAATGCGCGGAGAAAAACTCCATATTTGGCGAATGAGCTGTGCGGAAAGCCGCCAGGGAGAGTAACCTTTACGAAAGGGAACATCAGCCCCCCCCCCCCCCCCTTGTTTGTAACAAAAGGCGATAAAACACCCGTCGGGCTTTTTCTGAAGCTATATAATAATGTTTCATTTCTTAGAAATAGGCATGGATTTTCTTGTAGCTTTGCGCTACAAACGGGTGGCCTCTACTGTTTCCTTTCATGAACATCCGTGTTTCCAACTACACGACTCTCTGAAGCGAAGGTTCTCGTACTTGACATAGCTTGCGTACTTGCCTGTGCCCGAAACGTGGTAATTGCACTTAGTAATGGCAGCTGTTGTATCATCTCCCTACTACAAATGCTAGTAATAGTAACCCCTACTATTTGCGCTCACATGCCAGGTTTTCGAAATAATGCGATCTTTATTAATGTACTTGAGCTGGTGCTAATTATAATTAGGTTGTGCCAGCTTCGGGGTGGTAGCTAACAGAATTGTGTTCAAACGCATGTGTCCAGGCAAAGTTTACAAAAAAAAATAAGCGAAAACAAGAGTTTGTTTGCCAATTTCATATTGGACTCCTTAGTTATGCCACTTAACGGTGCAATGGGCACCAAAAAGTCAGCGAGTGGCTAAACTGTCACAGAAACGCACACAAGAATGCACAACGTAATTACGTGATGTCTTATTATTTATTGTCCCGCAGGTAAGAAGAGCCGACTTTAGTCAGCTGTCGCACTGTCCTACACACCAAAGCCTAAAATAATGTGTACGTGAATATTCCAAACCAAACTTAAACTACACGCTACCAGTCAGTGCACGATAACAGTATACTGTCTCGCTGCGGTGCAGACGTAGGTGCAATCTTCACTGTTACGTTCATTCCGATTATTCCATCCTGATTGGACCAAATAAAGTTTGCATCAATCAATCAATCGATTCCATCCTGATTGGCATTTCACAGTACTTCTGAAGTAATTATTTATACCTTTCGTATCTTGGGTAATCCCCCAGGGTCTGTATGTGCCACGGCAAAGGACAAAACAACATAATCGTCATCAACAACAACGACAGATGTAAACCAGAACGGATGGCACATACCCGCTCTGGGGAATTCGCCAAGAGCCAGGTGGTTAGAAAAAAATCAAAGACTCCCAATCGATCAATGATGCTGAGCAAGTCACAATGCCTTAGAGACATTGGAGTGTATAATGCAGATTAAAGGGGAGAAAACGGCAGGAAAGATATTTGGAGGAACGAACAAGCTGAACCTCTGCGCTGCCCCTCCGGCAGCGCAGATCGTTGAAGAAGCACAAGCACGGCGGAGTCAAGACGTTCCTTACTTTCATTGCCAACATCAGCCTTTCTGCTCAAACGAATCCGATATCCTTTCCTGAAAGAAATAAATGCGATACACACAACTCTCACTGTTGCAACATGAATACCGCGAAATTCTTCCGCATCTTTTTGACGTAGAAGACGGTAACAGACCTGTTTTTGTTGCCAATGATCACGATCGTGATGATGATTATGGCGGCCGTAAAGAGTATTCTGTCACCCAACACTGACATGCGTACATGATTCTTTTTTCTCTTCGATGCTGTGTCTTTCTGGGGCCTGATCAGTGACTTTCTGCGACAGCTCACAAAGCCCGCGATGCTAATCAACAATCAGTTCTCTCAGGGGTCTTCGTTAGCTACGCTATAGCCGGAGGTAAATTAGGCACCGGAAGTGCAGACAGAAACTAAATGTAGCAATAATTTATGCGGTTTCACGTCCGGAAGCCACGATATGATTGTGAGAGACGCTGTAGTGGAAGCCTGTGAAATTTCATCCACCGTTGGAGCCAGTGAGTGAGCGTAAGAGACCGCAAGTACAAACCAGATGTGAACCCTCGATTGATTCCTCTCTTTTTTCTTTTCTTTCTTTTTTTTTGGTTTGCTACATAGCCACTGAAACTGTGATGAACACGTTTTGGCGCATTTTACTATAACAGGCTTCGTTATCGTCGCCATTACATACTGAGACATTTTTGTTTATTTTTTAAATTGGGTGATTCAAGCTATAACAGCAACGCCCAAGCCAACATTTAACCAGCAGTACCAGGCACGCACAATCGATAATAAAATGTTCGCCGGGTTTGTTTGTTTGTTTGTTTGTTTGTTTGTTTGTTTGTTTGTTTGTTTGTTTGTTTGTGAGACAGAGAGAAAGGCATGTATTGCATTTTCCTTCTTTGTTCGTTGTAATGCGGCAACCTGCATATACCCTTCGTTTCCAATGGGGATTACCATTAAGAACTCAGTTTGTGTCCTCATTCATGAGGTCACTCTTTTGTATGCGGTACATTGAGTCACGCGCAACCAGCTAGCCAAAATCTTCCATGATTCTAAGTTCACCCTATAATATAGACGTATCAGTTATTTGGTACAGATTCGTCTTAGTTGTTGTGCTACACTCAAGTACACAGAAATAAGAAGAGGACAAACTACAGCGCACTTTCTACTGAAATTTCTTTCGCGTATAACGATGTATAGGTACCGCGGCCTAGCTGTCGTAGCACCTACGCAAACCTTTGTTAGATTGCATTTTTGTGCAATGTCGGTGGGTAAGCCTGAGGCCAGAATCTCTTTACCTATTCAATTATTCGTGCAATAAAGTTCAGTTGAAAGTACGCCGTCGTTTGTCCCCTTCTCTGTCCGTGTCTCTGGCGCAACAGCTAGGATGCATCGTTTGCACAGTATCATGCCACGTGGCACTGTTGTGTATGTGCACGCTTTAATTCCATCAAATTTATGTTCCAGGTGAACAACATTAGCGCCTGCCTTACTCACCTGAGGTCCATCGGCGTCACATTCGAAGGCGTCACATCTAAGGGTAAGCCGTGCGCACCAATAAAAATAATTGAAAGTGAATTACGTGCCAAAAACAGCTATGATTTATGCGGCGAGCCCCGAAGTGGGCGGCTCCAGAGTAATTTTTACCGCGTAAGGTACATTAATGAGCACCTAAATCTTAGTGCACGGGCGTTTTCGTGCGTTAGGCCTCCATCAAAATACGGCCGCTGTGGCCGGAATTTGAGCCCGCGACCTAGAGCTAGCCGTTAAGCTACTGCGACGGCTGAGCTGTGGGCACGGAGATGCCAGGGCTGTTCCTAATTCTGACTCTCATTTCACTGCGCAAAAGTAGGTAAATTTATAAGGGCCACAATAAGGCTCATTGCGCGAGATTAGTGTCCAGCGAATCGCAGAGCTCCAGAATTGAATTTTGCGGCCTTCTTTGGGCCCTCGAAGACGTCGTATTCCCTATCGTTATTGTTGTCCCTTTTCTCTCCTTGCACCGAAGTGCACTGTATGTCCCCTTAGGTTGAATTATTCGATATAACTAGAGGGCCTATACCGCAAAACGGAATGCGGTGTACTAGTCCATCTTGGTCCTTGCTGATTGCATGGTCAGTTCTGCTTTCGAAGGCAGGACTGACCAATGAGGGAATTAAGATTGGCCAGCATTTGGTCAATTTTGCCTTTCAAGGTAGAATTCACCAATCGGGAATTATCTGCGCGGATTATATTCCGTGTTCCATAGTACGGTGTAGGCCCTCCAATAAAGCAACGCGTATTCGATGGTATTTGTACTTTCTTAGTGGCCTATCGTAATTATAAAATAAAGCAAAAATATGAGATCAGCTTAACAAAAAACCACAATCTATTAGTGGTTAAAAGAAGTCGCATCATTGGCCTTCGTCGTTTCATGCTCTTCCAAATGAGCTATACGGCAGCGCTGGTTCTCCCGCTCACTTGCCAAATTTGTCTTTATAGTGGGTAAGGCTGAGTGCGTTAACTAGCGCCACTTGCGGTCATGGTAGGTAATGTAGAAATTTGCTTTTTTCCAGGTGCTGCGTCACGTAGAGAGTGACACGATTTAGCAGCTAAGCAATAAACACCCTCACGCCACCTATTGTCTTCAAAGCTGCCCCATCGATGCCCTTGCCAAATCTTTCTAACCCTCGCGTTCATCTTGGTTTACTTGTCCCATGTACAGAGATCCGGGAAGGCAATCTGAAGGCTATCCTGGGCCTCTTCTTCAGCCTGTCTCGCTACAAGCAGGCACAGAAGGCTGTGGCAGCGGCGGCCGCTTCGTCGGGTACAGCGACCAAGGCCTCGTCGCGTCAGCACCTGCAGAGCTCCCATGGAAGCCTCGCTTCGCCCACTGCACCTAACGCAAAGTCACCGCCTGACCTGATGGCGGCGTCCATGCACGCTTCGAACAACTGTTCGAGGTACGCCTCCCTTCCTTAATTTCTTCTCCATGTGCGGTTGAAGTGAAGTACTGCAAATGAAGCAATCCAAATCAAGTACTGCAATCGAGTGCCGAAAATTAAAAAAAAAAAGGTCTGCCTTGGATCGGCATAATATGATATTTATCAAATGATTTATTGAAGGGTGCGTCATGGACGAAAACATGTACGTCATTTTTGTGTCAGAATATAAACTAAATTTGAGGTACCGCGTCCTTGTCAACTTCGTCTTGGACAGCATGTTTTTGAATCACCCGGAGTAAATCGCTGAAGCAACACATTTTTCTAAGATGACGTAAATTATAAATTTCTGGCGAACAGGCTTGCGTTTCAAGGTGGCCTGCAATTTCACCGCTGTTCTTATCGGGAAGTTGCACTGCATAATTGAGGATACATGCAATTCTGGTTAAAAACTTTATGGAAAACGTTATGTTAATGTGGAGGTCACGCTGATCCATTATGCGTGTGTCCAAACATAATCAGTTCAGCGGTGCCGGTTCATATGAAATTCTTCACCGCCCTACAACCAGGATCACAACGTGCATGCGTGGACACCAGCTAATCTTAAACGGACCCAGCAACACTTTTTCAATTTTCAACAAAGTAAAAAAAAACGGTACCGATCTACACTAGAGGATCCTGTGAGCGTGTGAGCCACATGTGATTGCACATACGTACGCCAAGGGACTCGCAATGCTTTATTTTTTTTTCAAACACAGCTAGAAGCGCCCGCTCTTCTTTCAACAAATGATGTCATTGGTGGTCGCTTGAGGAAGAGGTTGCATTGTCTGATTTCATGTGCTTTAGAGATTATGTGCTATGCTGTATTTGTTCATTCCGCATTCGACAAATACGGAAAATATACGTACCACTGTCTTGAAAAGCAACGAAAGAAAGTCAAGTGACGTTACGTCATTAGCGACCCCAGTGACGTCATTTGTTCTCAGAGAGAGCGCGTGCTTTCCAGCAGTATCTGGAAGCAAATTGCGATTTCCCCCCCTGCGTGAAGTGCAATAATACTGTTTGGCTCGCACGTTTGAAGGAGTCTCGACTATTTATCGGCACTGTTTTCTGATTGATCAGGAAGTGTTACAAGTCGCCGTCCTGACGAAGACAAGTCCACTTGTCGAAACGTTGGCTCCTGCGACATTCCCTGCTCTAAATAGTTTTTAGCGATCTGTTCATCGATTCAAGGCCCCTTTAAGAGCATTTAGGAGTATTAAAGCTTTTTGGTGCGATAATTTGCGAATTCGAATATTTATGTTCAAGTGCGAATCGAATCGGATATTTTTCGAATAATTTTCGAATAATTCTTTACTAATACCATGTCAAATTAAAGAGAAATGTTCTGCTAAACATGGGCAAAAAGATTCACTGCATGACTAGCCACAGTGTCATTGAAAGGTCCTGAAAGAGAATTGTGAACCAGAAATCGGAGCTAACTTCGCCACAGTACACGGGGAGTTAGCTTCGCCGCAGTACACAAACGTTAGCTTCGCCGCAATACAGCAGTGTTACGCGC
The DNA here is from genome assembly GCA_013339685.2 of Hyalomma asiaticum. Taxonomy (NCBI): domain Eukaryota; kingdom Metazoa; phylum Arthropoda; class Arachnida; order Ixodida; family Ixodidae; genus Hyalomma; species Hyalomma asiaticum. The sequence goes on from CM023490.1 coordinate 47,827,743, forward strand.
CAAAGTGGACTACCAGTGGGAATGGGCCACTTGACACGCGACATAGCATATTTTCTCAGGCTTAATTACCAACTTCGAATAGTTCGACTAGTAAGACTTTAGTGCGAATCGAATCGACTACCAAACGCTATTCGAAAATTATTCGAAATTTCGAATATTCGCACACACATGCTAAAGAGCCGTAGGAGCGCGTGCCAATCCTCCCCAGCGCGCCTGGGATGCTTGCGCCACCTATCCTGTGCAAGACTAACCGAGAAAGGTTTCACCGAACCTCTGAGACTGCAAGCGCAGTAAACGGGCGCGTTGCATGAAATAGGCAGTCTCGGAAGTCGCGGTGGTGTGGTCGTTTACTTCCGCTCTGCAGGAAGAGAGGGCGCCACAAACAAAACAGCTGCAAATCGATTATATTTATTTCTTATTATTATTATTGTGTGTGTGGTAGGGAGGAGGAAGGGGGGGGGGGGGTGGTTGCGAGTGCTTTTGAAACCGCGCTTTGCGTCCCGCTCTCTCTTATTGTTCGCGCTTTTGTTCAGCGCTTGCGATCTCTTACTGACCTTTTCTTTTGCTTTTACATATCCGCTCTTTTTCTTTTACTCTCACTTCCGCGGGAATGCTTCCTTTCGCACGCCATGTCTTCCGAGACAGAATTATTTCGCCCCCTCCCCGCGGATTCTCACCTCTGCTGCCAACGGCGTTGTTTACTGCGCAATATTGCCACTCGGTCTCGGTGCGCGGACGTGTTTTCTCGCCGTAATTTACGAGCACGCAATGGCACGGTTGTTCGCAGTTGCGTGCAGCACACCAGAAAGGCGCAGTTTCCTTCCAAGAACGACGCAGCCGGAAAAGAACACTTCTACATCGCATGCAGTAACATGATTGCAGTGTCTTTAAAAAACGTATGTCGTTTCTTTTTCTTATTTCTCTGCATGTCTACGTTCCCTACTGGAAAATTGACGCCAAACAGTTTCTACCCGCTGAATAAATACTCCCAATAAAAAAGTGTACCAAGGCAGCGCTCTCAACTGGTTCGCGGTGTTGTCGGGTTTGCCACGTCGCGTATTGCAGTTGCTGCTACTTCATGCCGCGCCTCACTGCACCGATGTGCCCGAATTCGCTTGAACTGACGACGACGTAGTGCGTGCTAAAGTGTACGCGCAGCTAGCAGAAAGAGAATGAGTACGAATGTTTCACGGCCGAATAGAGTGTTTCTGCGGTGCTGCGTCCGCTACATTCGCCGCGAGGCGTAGCGAGAGCGTAGGGGAAAAAAATGCGTCTCGCAAACAGCCGGGAGACCAACAAACGCAGTACATCTCCTGGAGGAAGTATATGACGCAATTTGTCGGCGGCCTAGCTACTGTACGAAGGTTTATGCTCTCTATAAGGCTCCGCTATTTTTGTTTTCTTCGTGCGCTGCATCATTGCAGCTTTCGTGCTGATTGTTTTATTTCTTTATTTTGTTTGAAAGAAGTGTGAAAGAAGGAACGAATATAGACTACTTCTTGCCTTTCTCGTGTTTGCCGCGAGGAACCGCCAGGGGCCATCACTTTTGGGCTTTTCCGTTATTGCTGGGCATATATCGTCTCCCGTTTTCCTTTCTCTCTCTCTCTATCTTTCTCTTTTTCTGTATTGCCGTCTCTGTTCTTGTTTTATGCTGAAGAATTTCAGGCAGCAAACATAAAACCATTACGTCCGTGGATCCTTCAAGTTTCTATTTTCGAATCGATGGCGTGATAAAGTTCCATTTTGCCACGTGCGCTTACTCGTTTAGTAGTGCGCTTAATACAATAACAGCAACAAAGGAACCCATCAAAGTAGTAATCAGGTGATTGCAATTGAATTTTCTTCTGGGCGTGACAATAGGCATGAAGGTTCACATTATTATCACTTTGTTTCGTTCGCCTGGCGGAATTCGTCGCTATTATTTATTACACTCATCGCGCCGTAATATCACCATCAATAAGCTTTGTCAATTACATATCTTTATCCTAGCTACAGACACAGCTGATGGTAACACCAACGATTTCTAAACAATTTTTTCCGACTACCGATAGACCTACAACATCTAAACGTCAGTGGGCAAAGACGTGTAAGTTTTGCGTATAGTTGGAGGGCGTCGTCTGACGTCGTCTCAATTAAGTGCCCTCAGGTCATAACTTACACTTTGACCACGAAACATCAGGTGTCATAACATCACGTATAACGCAATACAGCAATCGCATACAGTTGAAATGAGCCTAGAGAAACCACTATATGTATATTTTCTATATTTCGTTTCATTCGACTGGTGTTCCACCAAGCTGCATTTTCTTAATTGTTACGATTACGAATACGTTCTGCGGAGGTGAGTTTAAGGTTGCCACCCGGTAACTTTTGGTCCCGCCTGTGCCGTCTAGCGGCTATGGAACCCGGCTGCTGGTCCGAAGGTCGCGGGATCGAATCCATGCCGCGGCGGCTGCATCTCGATGGAGGCGGAAATGTTGACACCCGTGTACTGTGCGATGTCAGTTGCGTGTCAAAAGAACCCCAGGTAGAGCAATTTTCCGGAGACCTCAACTATGGCGTCTCTCATAATCATATTGCGGTTTTCGGAAGTGGTACCCCAGAAATCAGTCAATCAATCGCTACTTGTCAAAAATGCCATGACCGGTCTCCTTCTTCTCCTTTTCTTAAATTTTTATGGCCTAGGTAAGCTCGCATTGCATCGTCGTCTCCCTGATCAGAACTGCAATTGCAGTGGTTAAGTACAGACCTGTCTACCTTTAGAAGGAACACCTCAGAGCGTGTGTCACGAGACTTAACGCTGCGAGTTTCATCTAATTTCATTAAGCTGAAGTGACCAAAGCATGAAAGAAATACTTTGAAATCCGTGACGTCACGCTTACGTGCGGTTGCCTAGGTTTGGGCGCGAAATGCAAAAACGAAACTTTACCCTTTGTTTTCCCCTTTATTATCGAACCTATATTGGCGAAATCACCGAGAACAGACTTATTAATTAATAATCATTCAGTCGAAACCGATTCGTGGTTTCTCTTCAGTATCCCTTTAAAGCTGTATGCTTCCTGCCGCGCTTTCATCTAGTGCGAGCGCTTGTTTCTGCGAATGCATTTCGACAGCGTAAGAACTGCCGCCCACCTCATCTTTGAACACACCTCCCCATTTTTCCGAGGTAACTGACCCGGGGCTCATCCTCTATAACCTCCCTGCCGTTCCCTTATACCTCCCTCTGTCTTCCTTTCTTCCCGCAGGCTTCCCTCGCTTCACGGCACGAAATCTCGCGTGAAGGACTCCAGCGCCATACCGGCGCCCGCCCCTGCGGTGCAGTGCTCCGGGACGCTTAACCGCAGAACGCCCCCGGCGTCCACCGATTGCAACAACCGGCTCCAGCACGCGACGGGAAGCAACTCCGCCGGCGCCGCTTCGTCCAAGAACCATCCGTCCACGTCTCCCGGCGGTGCTTATTCGCCTCTGCCCTCCGGCATCGTCGCCAGCAACGGCATCAACCACATCGCCGGTGAGTGAGAATGCCGCACTCTCTCTTTCTTTTACAGGGAAGTTGCGCGCGGAGAGGCTTCCGGGCACCATTTTAGTCGTTCCTTAGTAAGGACTTTGGAGTGTTCTCCGAGGCAGTGAAAAACCCTGTGAGGCGCAGAAAGCTCGCTTAGCAAAACACGTTGCGGGGCTAGTCGGTCAAGCATTGTTGCATGAAGTATTCAGCTCTGCTTTTAGTCTGGGCGGAACAGTTAAGAACACACAGGACGGGCGAGGTAGCGCCCATCCTGTGTGTTCTTAAAGGGGCCCTGCGACACAAATTGAGCAGGCCGTTTTTATCACTGGTTTTAGAACTGTTGCACGCGGGAATGTCGCAGAGAGGGTAGAAACGCCGAAAGCAAAGTGGCTATAATTCTATTTCAGCGAACAAACCTCCCAAAATCGCCTCCTGTTTGAACTGAGGCGACACACAACGGAGATTTTCGTTACCGGAAGTGACATGGAGTGACGACATTGGCGGGGCCAGGCTGGGCGTTCTGATTGGCTTGACGCTCCAAGGTGCTTGTTACACACGTGTGGTGTCTGCTTGGTCACGCTATTCAGTACCAAAATATACTAAAATAGTTTTTATGCTTCGTAAGAAAGAAAGCAAGTATCTGACATTACTTGAAAAACGACACTAGGTATGTTGACGGCCGGATGCTATCTGCGCGCGCGCGCTCTGCTCCCGGTGTCCTCCGGTGTCGCTCTATAAGACGCGCGTTGCTATTGGACGTGACCATTGACGGAAGCGGGAGAGCGAAATACGAACGGGAATGTTGTTTTTATGCTGCTCGTGTTTTGAACTTCGAGGACTAATAACTCCAGTTCTAGCTCACCGATTTGCATAATTCTTTTTGCGTTCACATCAGCATTCGATCCTACACACACTGCAGTACTGCAGACGGCAGTTGAAAAAGTGTCGCAGGGCCCCTTTAACTATGTGTACTTCACTGTCCCGTCCATGTCTAAAAGTAGCGCTGATTCTTCATGCAACAGAAAGCGTTGTGAAAATAATAACAATAATAATAAGAAGAAGAAGAAGAACAGGAATGCCGAACCGGCCAGACAAGTAGTAGCTGATGCGATTCATCGCCCCAGTTCCCAGTTGTGGATTTCGCCAGACTTCCTCGTCCAAGCGAAAACAAAACAAAACAAGACACACTGTGCTAGAGGAGCTTTGTTGTAGTGCCACGCCAATTCAAGGGGTAAAGCGCTCGACAAGGGTCGTCTCTCGATTTAAGTTTCGCCAAGGATCTAAGTTTGTCACCAAGACGATCAGTGTACATCGCATTAATCACAACGTTAATTACGTGTCACTCCCGTTACAAAATAATGAAGGTGGATGCATGAAACCTTGTCTCACTATGATACGCTGTGGGCTCCTGCTTTGCTGGACATCCACCTTTGCAGAGTGGAATGGCCGGAAATTTTTGGCTCGCATTTATTGTTCTCGGTCGCTTGCGTCATTCGCTGGCGTATACCCTTGTAATTGACACAAAGTAGCTGGCAGACAAAGGAGCCAAGGAAAGCATAAGAGAATTTTTATTGTCTTTAACTGTAGTGCAGTAATTATGGAATCAAGGCAAAAAAATTAAAGTGGACGGAAAAAACCACATCTGCCTTTGTTAAGGACTGAAACTACGGCCTTCAGAGCTTCGGTTCGGTCGTAGGTTCGTTCCCTAACGAAGGAATGCGTGTTTTCCTTAATTCCTTTACATTTATTACGTAATTGCTATATACAGTGAAAAACTACATTAATCCTACTATGATAATACTACTGTGCATTTTCCTGGTTTCATTTTCTGTTGGTTTCATTTAGTTGTTTCTAACAAATAAACAAGCCTTTGACCTTTTGTTTCTTTGTTTTCGAGTAGGGTACTTGAGTACCAGAAGAGACGAAAGGCATCGACCTGTCGATTTGCAGAAAAACCTTTGAATTCGTTTATATTTTACTTCGAATGCATAAAGCTCACTGTGCTTGTATGCGCGCTACAAATTCTCATTTCTGCTGCGTCTTCAAGGTTACGAATGGCTTCCTTCTTTTCTCCGTGCCACTACTCTGACAAGCTAAGCGACCCAAAATGTAAGAGCTCTGGTACATTACAGATATTTTGTACTTGGTATATCTTATGGATGAGGGAGTTCGAGGCAGCAAACTGCGTTGATGCGGGAATTTTGCCTTTGGTGCTTATTTCAGCGATTCTTTGCTACTATACGTCATATAACTCAGCCACGGAGCTTACATAAAAAGAGCCATAAATACTTCTTTGTAAAGCACCTTGTAGAGCGAGTTTGCTCATAACTCGAGAAGAAAAAATAACAGCGCTAAACAAAAAAAATAAAATAAACGTTGGGGGACGCTTAAGTGTCGCCTTTAGAAGTGAACGCTACAGCGCCATTGGGCTCGGTTCTCATCGCCTCCTCGCTGTAACAGAATTAGGTTTTGTTGCAAATTCAATTTTCAATTCAAACTTTTCTCATTTCTCAGTGAAGTAATGTTAAGCTAGCAGTTGTGGTGGTACGTGGGATTACGCAAACGACTCCGTAATATTACTCTTCACTGACAACATAATCTCACGCCCAGCAATATTCCACTGCTTTCAGCAAAGTCTGCCGGGAACAACGTGCTTCAAAACAATCTAAAGAATCTAAAATCTAAAGAATCTTACACAATCCGTGAGGCTCACTGCCGCGTCCCGTAAATAAATCATTACAGACTTACTCCCAGGGTATCAATTCTTTTTATTTGAGCTTCGGGTAAGGGTGCAAGCAGACGTTCGCGTCGTAATTACAACGATAACGCCCATAATTACGCAACCGCTATGAGCGATGTACCCGCTGGTTTGTAACGACCACCCCACGCAGACACTCCAGTCTCGCCATTTCTTGCCGCATGGCGGCGCTGCTGGCCGGGTCGGCATTAAACTTCTCCCGCGCGCGTCACCTGTTTCGGTAAACTCTCGTTACTGCCTCGCCCCACAGCATTCCCTCCCCCCCTTTCTTACCGCCTCCCCACACTGTAGTCTCTCGCGTACCTTCCCCGCAGATTAAGCCCCCACCTGATCCTAATCCCGGCATAATGAATAGCCGAGCCTCTCAAACCCATCCGCGCTTCCAGAGACTACGAAATGGAGGGCGAGAACACGAGTATACGGCCGCCTGCACAACTCACGGCGACGCGTCCCTCGCGCTATAGCTAGTCGAGTTTCCTGACTGTACCCCAGTCAGCCCGTCGGCGCGAGGTGCGCTGTGCTAAGCGCAGCGCCAGCTGGTTCTCCAGGAACGTTTACTTTAGCCTAACAGGGCAACCCGCCCGCCCCACTACGTTCACGCACGGCTTGCCCCTGATCGCCGTAGGGATCGGCGTAGTCTTTGAGAACGTGCCCAAAGGTTTGAGCAGGACGTAAGCGTCGAATGGCCAGGGACCCGATTAACGAAGCTTATGTTTCGCCACTGCGGGTTTCCACTGGTCGACGGGCTTCACGAATGATATGTCCAGCGTCGAGACTGGGTACAGTTTGTTTTTAGGAAATACTGCGGTGTAATGGTATATTCGGAGTGTCTCGCCTTCACCGCCACCGTCGTCATGTCTGTCTTTATATGTTACGCCGTGGCAAGCGCTGTTACGCGCCGAGGCGGCAGAAATAATATCGACGATACATTGAAAACTCTGCGTCGTCACTTTTTATCCAAATCTGTTCTGTCATTGGCGGAAAGACATTCAGGCGAAGCCAACACCACGAAGTGACGCACAGGTGTCTACGAAGGAAGCCTTGAAGCCATTAGAATACAGTAGGTGAGTGCGGGAATGAGCGGGGTGGCATCATCTAAATGGTTGGTTGGTATAAGACGAAGTACCGGACTACAAACAGTAGCCAGGGGCAAGGGCACGCAAAGTCTTCGAGTTTTCACGATAGTTCTGCCTCAAATAGGACACTACTTGGGGAAAACATGCACATTTAGCACCGGAAACGTCAATCATCTTTCCTGTAGCCTCACAGACCTGTCTGTGAGCTCTTCGCTTTTGGTGCGACTGCACATCCCGAAATTATTTCTCGTGTTTCAACGAAACTCGTAGACGAGCTTTGTTTCTGAAAGAGACGCCAAACTGCCACGACCACTTCCCAATGCCAACTATCGCTGAAAGATTGATAAGCTATGACTTAGCGCATTCTTGCTCATTGTCTGTGTGTGTGTGTGTGTGTGTGTGTGTGTGTGTGTGTGTGTGTGTGTGTGTGCGTGTGCGCACGCGCACGCTCCACCGCTTTGTGCCAAACTGCGCTCTATCATCTTCCTTTTTTGGCAGGACGGTTAGCTGGCGCTCGTTATTCGCTGACACTTTCGACGCGCGTTGCTGCGCGTTTGACTTCCCCCCTTGTTTGCCCCCGCTCTTTTACAGCCTTCTCCAATGCTGCAAACTGTACAGTTGTGCACGCTGAAATGCACGCACACACACACACGTACACAAACGCAAGTAATTACTACACCATGTCGCCAGCGGGGGTCCCCCATCCGTACCTTAGCCGCTTAGCCGACGCCTTGGAGACATTGCGTTTCCAGCACGCGCAGCCGGTTCAATCCAACGTTCATGGTCACATTAGGCGGTTCACGGTAATACCAAGCGCTTGTTAGACAACTCTCCATCGTCATCGCTGCCTTTCCTTTTCCTCCTCATTTCACTTTCACTCCGTCGCAGCCGCGCACCGTCTGGGAGCAATGTTCTTTTTTCGCAGCATCTGCTGTCCGTTGCACCACGTGGCTATTGCGTTCTCTCGGGGGCAGCCCGCAACTACACTACTAAACCGCTGGCCGAGGTCTCGCCATTCTGAAACCTGGCGTTGCGGGGAAGAGTGAAACAGATAGGAGAGAGAGAGTGGGAGAGGACAGCGTTGGGCAGAGGTGAGAGTGGGAGCAGTGTCGGAGGAAAACGAATGCGCCGCCGTCATAGCACACCACGGCTTCCGAGGAGTTAGCGCGGAGGGTCCCCCAATGTTGCGCGCTTTCTTCCTTTCTTTCCCCCCAGCGCTGATTGCGACGATGCCTTCGGAGGTGCCTCACTAAGGAACGGGGATTGCCGGGAGACGGTAAAGGGAAGGAGCACGCGAGCGGAGCACACACCGCCTGGGGATATTGCTTTCCCCCTTTCCCCTCCCGCCGCTGAGGCCATTTCTCTCCCGGACCCTTCCTTCCCTGTACAGTTCCACTAAGCATTTGCCACACACACACAGACACACCGGTGTTTTAGTCTCGCGACCGTTTCTCTTTTCTTACTGATTCACAGACGTACGCTCACACACTCTCATCACTTTCACTTTGCGTGCGCGGGTGTGCCGTGGGTTTTTATCTCCTCTCTCCCTCTTTTATTTCTCTTTACTCTTATCTCGCGTCTGTTTCCTTCCGCAGCGACCTTGTTTTTGCCCCCTCATGCCATTGCAACTCGAGAGTGCACTTTTATCCCGTTGGGAATTCGCATCTGGAAGCGGCGTTAGCTTATAGCGTGCTGAAGAAAACACTGGGAATGTTTACGAACTGATAACATGCTTGAAAGTAGCACGGTTAAAGACGGTCTGAAGTGCGATAAGGAGAGCCCCAGAAAAGAAAAGCTCAAGTCAGACGCTGCCACCATAAGCCACCGTGAAAACGAGAATGCTCCTTCTATCATTTAGCGAGTGGCATTTCAGCTTGCTGATAGTTTGCCAAAGGGGGGTTCCGATTTCCTGAAAGATATCCAGTAGTATTCACAGCATTTGTCTTGGCGTTGCGTTCGCGAGTCGTTACGGACATCTCATCGGCGGCAGCGACGCTGGTCCCAACTGTGAGCGCCGTGAAGGGCCAGAAGCACTCGAACACATATTTTGGACATGCCCAGCGTGTAGGCGGGGACGAGAGACCCTGATTTCATCAGTAGCGAGGATTGACGAAACACCACTGTTCGACGAGCTTGTGTTAGGCCCTTGGCCTGACGTCAACAGCACTTTCGTGGCCATTGGAGCTACGGTAGCCTTTATTCGTGCCACTGGACTTGATGGATGACTCTAGAGTGCGCCCGTCCCGACACATAACCCTGTACACACGCACTTCCTTATCTCATCATAATCATTCATCGCTCCTTTTCTTCCCCCTTCACCAGCGTAGAGTGGCAGGCCGGACCAAATTGCAGCTCAGGTCGACCTCTCTGCCCTTCTGTAAATAAACATCTATCTATCTATCTATCTATCTATCTATCTATCTATCTATCTATCTATCTATCTATCTATCTATCTATCTATCTATCTATCTATCTATCTATCTATCTATCTATCTCGCTGCTTTCTCTGAGGGATAAAGTACCAGGTCAGCTCAATTTAGCGTTCCCTTTCACAGCTTTTGAATGCAGAACTTCACCAGTTTCCTTATAAACTCGTAGCGGTAGTCCAGCGGTTATGGTACCTGACTGCACACCCGAAGGACGAAGGGTCGAATCTCGGCCGCGGCGAGCTCATTTTGATGGAGACGTATCACCAGAGTCCCGCGTACAAAGCCACGTCATACGATGCTAAAGAAATCACGTGTCAAAATTTCCAGAGCCCCCCGCTACGGCGGGTCTCGTAATGATATAGTGGTTTTGCGAAGTAGCCTCAGAAATTATTGCTGCCGGTTCCTTGTCACGGGCTAGCACAACATGACAGCGAAACTAACTGGACATTTTCGCGTATATTCTTTAACATGGGTTGCCTTAATATATCTTTAATTTCGTTTGGCATCACGTATATGTAATTTGACATAGGCCCTAAAAGTCAACATTCACTCACGTATATTACATTCCAGCGTGTCCCTGACCTTGGAATGCAGGAATTCGTTGCACGAGGCTATATTTTTGGCTGTGTTCCAGTTTTGGACAGCGTCATAGACAGTCTAGATTGGCATCTTGAGAGGCACTTTCGCGCTTCTGCCGTCGGTGGAATGGAACGCGTCCGTATGACATTTATTTATTTATTTATTTATTTATTTATTTATTTATTTATTTATTTATTTATTTATTTATTTATTTATTTCACCTTAAAGATCCCACAAGGAACATTACATGAGCGGTGGACAAACAAACTGGCGGGTCACGTTAGTTTTAATGACTTGAAAGATGGCCATTAATCGCAGTCTTGAAATTAGTTACGTCGATGATGAGGGCGACTTCTGAAGGAATGGCATTCCACGTACGCGATTGTTACGCCACCTTGTGCCCACAAATGTAAGCTGAGAAAAACACGCCGAATTGTAATTTCTTTTACTTATCTAGCTTTTCAATTTAGGAAGAACTAATTGCCGCTCACCCTAAGGGCGCCAGAAAATGACTACTTCAAGGTCAACGGTCATCCCGGTTAGTACCAAGTACATTCAAGCGATCCGCTCAACCGCGATCTTGTTTGGCGAGCAGTGTAGCCTGAATCGTTTTTGTGTGCGGATGCTGTCGTCGCGAAGCTGTCTATTTTGCTGTCTACATTTATTTATTTATTTATTTATTTATTTATTTATTTATTTATTTATTTATTTATTTATTTAAACATACTGCCAATCCCAATAGGGATTATTGCAGGAAGGGCAAAAGCAAAGAATACAAAAATGACAAAAAATACAGAAATACAGAAATACAATTGGCAAAGACGATATCACAGGTTTGGAAAACTATCCTTTAAATAGTGTAAGTAATATTGTGTTTTTGTTTATGAAAATGCGTAACACCAGAAAAATGCACAAAAGAACATTATATACACAATCCATCACACACATCCTATACATATCATACGAAACCATGAAGCGGGAGCATCACAAAAAGAAGAATAAAGCTTAAATAGGAGCATAAATTATGAGCTCGACGTGATAGCGTTGAAAGCTTGTTTAGGAGCGTCTAAGGAATAATGACTGTGAAGCTTGTAAGTGAGTTTCGCAGGATTGCAAAAACGTGTCTAGTGATGGACTGAGAATGATATGTGAAGGTAGGTCGTTCCATTCTCTAATTGCAGCAGGAAAAAATGAAAATCTAAAGCACTCAGTGTTGAAACGGCAGTTTCGCAGTGTTAAGGGGTGCTTAAAACGAGTCTCTCTTGTATTGGCTTTAATCAAGTAGCGGGAGGAATCTATACGCAGTATTTGATGGAATAATTGATACATTAGCTTCATACGAGCTAGTTTGGCGCGGTTTTCTAAAGTAAGCAATCCGGCTCTGGTTAGTAGTTGCGATGGCGAGTCAGTCATTTTGTACTTGTTGTAAATAAACCTAATTGCTTTTCGCTGTACTCTAGCTATATTTTTTAGTTTGCTTGTATACGGAAACCAGGAGACAATTGCATATTCAAGAATGGGTCTGATGAATGTGGTGTAGGCGAGTAGTTTAATATCTGGCGTGGTATGATGGAGCCGCCTTCGAAGAAAGAAAAGTTTCTTTAAAGCTTTGGAAGTTACAAAGTTAACATGGGCGTTCCATCTAAGATTATCTGATATGATGAGGCCGAGGTATTTATATTCCTTAACTGTTGCCAATTGAGTGCTGCCAACTGTATACGGATAAAGAGATAAGTTTTGTTTTCTTGTAATGCGCATAACAGCTGATTTGCTTACATTGAGGCTCATTTGCCAATTGTCACCCCGGTCCATTATTGATTTCACTGCCTGATTTAGTAGTTCGTGATCTTCAGGTGAATTTATTTCTTGATATACTATGCAATCATCGGCGAAGAGTCTTATGTGAGTGTTGCCTATGTCGGGTAGATCATTTATGAAGATGGCCGCTATCCGCACACTTGTCTATTTAGCCGTCTACCGTGAGTACTGGAACACACCCATTATTAATCGTGACGTAAGTTGCAAGAATGCCGCGCCACTGAAGTCTCGACCTATCAGTCGCGTTTGTGATAAATTCGTAGTCTTCCATGCCAATTATGGTATACACACAGTGAACTAGGCTACCTTGTTTGATGTCATCGGACTTTAGTCATCCGACGCCGGTGCCGCTCACTCCTGACGTCGTGCAACGTAGGTGCCGGTCACTTCTCGTGTTTACTGAGAAATAGGAGGATTTCGCCTCCATCAGAAGTAGCGCACGGTACTGAGTCTACAATACTTTGCCGAGTGCGCCGTGTCGGAGATTTCATGTGAGCCATTTTGATTATTTCACCTTCGCAACATTCTTGCGTTTCGTAGAGGCTGTGGCTGAGCCCGAGTGGCATAACAAAAGAGATGCAAACGCAGAGGCGTAGGGACTAGGTGCTCCCACTACCGCTACACGTTAGGGATACTGGAAGTGTAAAAGCCGGAAAAATTGGCAAAGACGGGGTTGTTACAACGATGAGTCATTCAAATAGATGATTTTGTCAAAAATCACGAATATTTATAAATAAATAAATAAATAAATCACATGTGTTTTCATAGGTTTTGCCAAACGATATCAAGATCGTCCTTGTTCTCGGAGTGAGACAGGCGCCTTCAACGTCTTTTGCCTGTAAAGGATGCTCCTCCTGTTGCTCCGCTGCGAGCAACAATGCTACCTTTCCAGTCACTCAAGTACGTCACCCACTTGTGTGGGTCACGTACTTAAGTTTTTCACTGTGCAAGATAAACATAAATATCAATGAGATCACCCTTACTAGGCAGGAAGTTAGCATAGTTAAGTAAAATGTCATCTACGTCACATAAGAAACCAGGTGTCATCCAAAAATCAAATACCATTCGCTCACAATGGGATTTTGTTTGCTGTTAGACGGCGAAGCTAATGGCGTTCGGTGAAAGGGACATTTTCCGTGTAATTACTCATCTAACTCATTCTTAGGTTCATTCATGCCAGATCTGCACTTTCGTCGCTAAAGCAGTAGTAAATGGTATTCGTAATGGCTCCGTTAAGCGCTAATGGCCTGGTTATTGATTTCATTTGATGAGGACATTCGAGAAGGGCCTGATGAGCACTTAGCGCTTGCCCCTGCTCTTCGGCGTTGTTGATCGGCTTGAGAGCATGCGCTGAAAACGTTCATGCACACGACTTTGCCTCTTAAGACGGTGGCTGCTTGAAATTATGTAAATAAAATCGTTTTTCTCTGGTACTGAAGAAGTCATACTCTTGCCACGTTTAATCATGTCGTCGGCAACGCTTTCCTTTCACTCTTAGATTGATTGATTGATTGATTGATTGATTGATTGATTGATTGATTGATTGATTGATTGATTGATTGATTGATTGATTGATTGATTGATTGATAAGGTTTTACGTCCCAAAACCACGATATGATTATGAGAGATGCTGTAGATGGAGGCTCCGGAAATTTCGACCCCGTAGGGTTCTTTCACATGCACTGACATATCGCGCAGTACGCGGGCCTCAAGCATTTCGTCTCCGTGGCAGTCAGGCCGCAGCGGCGGGGTACTATTCCGCGACTCATACCCACATTGAATATGCGGGTATAAGAAAGAAAGAAGCAAAGAAAGAAAGATAGAAAGAAAAAGAAAGAAAGAAAGAAAGAAAGAAAGAAAGGAAGAAAGAAAGAAAGAAAGAAAGAAAGAAAGAAAGAAAGAAAGAAAGAAAGAAAGAAAGAAAGAAAGAAAGAAAGAAAGAAAGAAAGAAAGAAAGAAAGAAAGAAAGTCACGATCGGCTCATACCCGCATATTCTATGCGGGTATGAGCCGATCGTGACTTTCTTTATGTGAGCCGATCGTAAACTCAGGTAATGTCAACACCGTCAACGATTTGCTACCGGGCCTAGCACCATATCAGGCACCTAAGCGTAACATTAAGCTCACCTGCGGCTTCTGACGACGTGATGGGCTTGAGCATTTCGACATCAGTGTTTATTGGTAAGGCTCAATTATTTCATTCGCGATTTGCCGAGCAGTGTAAGGCCGAACACAATGGAATTCAAACATACTTGAACACAAACTCGTACATGGACGCTTGATATGTGCCCATTCTCAATCGCGAATGAATCTTGTGCGTCGGGACAGTATTACAGCACACCCTAATGTAATCACAAGCATATATAAAGTCCCGAGAAGGTGGTGACCTAGAAAACTGCGTGTAATATTAAGAACAGCCCGTGCTTTTCGCTATTGGAATTAGCCCTAGATTTTGGCGCCATACGATCGAGCCCAAGTTTCATGAAATCTGCGAGCGACAGTGCTAGGGCGTCAGCACTGCGTGATCACAAACGCCCGTTTGATGCTGCCTCTTGAATTTTTAATACCAAATTTCCATATTTGGCATCGATCCCCGCTTGAGCAGCAGGCCATTAATTCTTCCGCACTCCCCCTTCACCTCTTACACTTTCGCTAAATGTACGCCACGCCACGATTTCGGTGTGTGAGTCAATTTCGGAAAGTGTACGGCCACTTCCGTGAATAATTAATTGATTCCAATGACCCCTTTCGAAGCAGTGCGAAAAATGACGTTATTCACCTCGATGACTTCATCCTTCGTAAAAGGAGTTAACCGACGTTTTTGAAATATGTTAATCTGTGCCGCTTGACGTAGCGCACATAATTCTCTTTCTTTTCGAGCTGTCGAGAGCGTATCACTTCGCAATGTACCTTTCCTCGTAACTGCGCATGCGCCTTGGGTTATAAATGCCGCAATTATTCGACTTGTTTATCCGATTCGGTATGTACCTTACAAAAAGGCCATATATGGCGATATCAGGAATTTGGTATATCTGGCTATATATGGCACGTGTCCGTATGTGGCCGCATTTGCCCCAATTGTGATAGAAACATACGTGGCAGTAGAAGACCGACTCTAGGAATGCCATGTAAGACTCTGATGCGTAATGGGCAAATACGGCCACATACAGACACGCGCCATATATACCCAGATATACATATCTGGCCATATACGCATATCTGGCTATACATGGCATGTGTCCCTATGTGGCCGTACTTGCCCAATACATATCAGTCTTACATGGCTTTCCTTGAGCTGGGCTTGCATTGCCATATATGCTTCTATTACGATTTAGGCAAAAGCGGCCGCATACGGGCATATGCCGAATTCCTGATATCGCCATATGTGGTATTTTTGTATGGGTTAACTCTCTCAGGTTTACTTAAGTACAATTTTCGCTCGAAAGGCTGTTCTAGTGGAAAGAAAATATCCTTGTATATTTTTTCCTGTGTGTATTCTCAAGCTATATGCTTCACGCAGACTCCGAGAGCCTTAGCCGTGGTGCATGCATATTTCAGGGGCGTATCCGGAGGACACTGCTGCAATAAACAAATGTGCCGTTCAGTGCATCACACAATTCTAACTGACAATTTTGTTATTCTTTCTGTTAACGTTTTTCGTGGTGGCGCAGGGAGTGTTGCATGAAAAAGTACTTGTGTTACCGTACGCTATAGGTTTTCACTGCACTGCGATCTATAAAGGCACTGGCTCGACTTTTTTGATAAGACTTAGCTGTGATGACCACCCATGATTATGCGGAAAAAACTTTGTGTTCAACATGCGCGTAAATCACCTTTCGCTGTCTTTCGTTGTCCCTTACTTTAGCCTCTTTCTCTCCTATCAAACCACCTCCAACGTAGTTTAACTCCTTTCTTTTAGTTTCCATTTCTCAGTCTTTGTATTTATTAATCGCAACTCTGTAAGTAATAATTACAAGTTCAAACACACCACCATCCGCACACCCTCCGCTACGTGCTTGTTTCAGACGCTTATCAATCAAAGTAATCTTCAGTAGCAAGGAAACAGCTGCTGATAGGAAAGTCCTTGCTGTGCGCTCTTACGGTAAATAACATTATGGCCAGATGATTTGGTCACGCCTCCTCATTTTCCTTTTCGTCATTTTTTCCTGCGTTCCACGCCTGTCTCTTCTATACTAAGCTGTGTAGTAAAGCAGGGACACAGCAGGTATAGATGTGTCTCTACCTGTAAAGGTAAAAAGCTTTGGCTATACACAGAGAGACTTTTTGTGCCTATGCGCATAAGGTATACGTTTCTTGTCTAACTCATATAGCTCTCGAAGCTCTCCAAGAAAATAGTGACAGTCGACGTGCCCGTACTCTGCGTGAACAGATAATAAACCATGCACTCAAAGCCCGCGCGTACCTGCCGATTCGTGGGCGCCTTCTAAAGCAAACATGCCTAATGAAAAATCGGGTGATATTGAGTGTCCTCTGATTTTCCTATGCTTGAGTTATCCATTCTTTCCTTCATTGGCGTAAGTCATTATGAGCTCCTGAGAGCATAGCATAAACTTGACCAACATCTAGTTCCAATGAGGGTGCTCATCTTCTTTTTGTTCAGAAAAAATTCCCAAAAACGCAATTTTTATATCAATAACCATTCCTCCAGAATTAAGGGATTCTGCGGAACTTGTTCGCCGTATTCCGAGTCCACATGCTTCGAGTTGTCGAATAATCAGTGCCGCGTCATCTATGTTCCTGGTTATTGCATTCGGTATATCGACTGTTCCGGAAAGGCGCTGATCCCGAGTTTGAAGCCTGAAGAGGGAAGTTCATTGTCAATTTCGAAGCTATGTTTCCTAAGTGGATGACAGTTGTTCCGTTTGCTTCCTTATTTATTTATTTATTTATTTATTTATTTATTTATTTATTTGTTTGTTTGTTTGTTTGTTTGTTTGTTTGTTTGTTTGTTTGTTTGTTTGTTTGTTTGTACATGCCGTACAGGTCTCTGTAAGGTGTAAAAGATGAGAGGGCTGCGGGAGGGCGCGGAATATCGAAGTCCAAAACAAGTTCTACGATCAACATTCCATCAGACTGAAGGATTTCGCATAGCCGATTTGCCGAAAAGCACCACAGGTATATCAGCCCACCAGAATTTCTAAAGCCCACACATATCTCAAGGGAAATGCGCTTAGTATTAAATCCTTGTATTTATTTCATCTCATGCCCCTTGGCTATATACTCTCTTTGTGAAGAGGCATTGTTCTTCAGCCGTTTATTGTGAGATACGAAAATCTGCAAAAGACACGTGTATTTTAAGATGAGTCGTACTGCTTCTGTGCGTGCCCGCCTGAAGTTCGGTGATTTCACTCCTACATAATTTGTTAAACTTCAACGGGCATAAAGATAACACGCGAGAACATCATTAGGGTCTCTTGCAGTGCTTGAGCAGCATTACTTGTGACCATAATTCATGCAACGAGAGTGCGCAAATTCTATATTCCGCATTCATTCGTAGGTCATTCATTAAAATGATTCATTAAACGTTCACTTCACATGCTTGAACACTTGAGCACATATATACGCACTATCTCACTTTATTATTCGCCTCGGTTTAGTATAACTAAGAGCGGAGACTAACCATTAAGGGTAGTTGCCATTAACTACTCATTTCGCAACTGTTTTCTGAATAGGAGCGACGTAAAACTTGCGGGTTCTTTCCTCAGTAAAACTCATTAGCAGTTAAAGCCTCGAATAAAAATAAATAAAGCGCTGTATTTTTCCAGCACCCCGGCTGTTCTCGTCTCGATTTCGACACACGCACTTTCACCGCATCTCAGAAGTTTCGCGATATCTTGCCGCCGGCATTCTTTGAAAACGTCCGGCTAGCTCTGTCTTAATTACTCCCCGAACGAGAAGCAGCTCGTTCAGCAAAACGTGGCGAAATCATTCCTCGCTTACGAGACAGGCTAAAACGCCGTTTTCCCGCGCCTAAAGCAAACCTACCTTCGTTCCTTACTTCCCTTACGCAATGTCCCTCTTTTTCCTTGCTTTACAAGGTATTCCCCGTTCACATCCCGTTTTCCCTGGCTTCCTCCGCGCCTCCCGAAACGTGCTTTTCCCGGAGGTTTCGGCGAGAAGGAGACGGGCAGTGTTTACCGATTGGCTAAAGACCGTTGCCGGGCAACGAGGTTTGGCGCGAAACGCGACGCATTTTGATTGGCTCCAAGCGGTCGGCGACGCCAGCGCTGGCCGCAGGCTAAGGGTTTTTTGGGCCGTCGTCTGCTAGCGCTTGTGTCTCGCGTTCTCGCCGGGTAGCCGGGCGTCGTCTGCTTGGGAGGAATATACCGCCTGCTCTCTTCTGCACGGCGCGGCGTGCTTTTCGCTAGACTCTTACCTGTGCGTCGCGGTGCTGTTGTGACGTAAACATCCGGGAGCCTACGTGTTTCCGGAACCTGCGTTACGTCCCGAAGGTGAGAAATATGTTCCATGTGAAAAGCTGTTAAGGTGGTTTCCACGTGCATAGAAGGACGCCTTTGAGAAACGTAGTGTGCTTCATATTGCGATAGCGTTCTTATTAGGCCGTTCTAAAAGACTTCAATTATGTGAGCGCCTAGTCTAGTTACTTTGGCATATACAAGGCATTTTCGTGCTGCTTTTCTGAGACAGAGCTACTGTGACAACAAGTAAATATAGGCATTAGTTGCTAAGTGTGTTTATATGACCGCTGGTGTCCTTGGTCTCGTCCATTACACAGCAGCATATCTTCTGCTCTCTGTGTTTCGTTCATTACGGTTGCCTTTCCGATTTTCTTGTAGTTGTTGTAGTTGTTTTCTTGTAGTTGTTACTTGTTGGAAACACATTTTTGAACTTTCAGAACGGGCGATACACTAAATATCATTTCGTTTGTTCCTCTCTCCTTGAAGAATATTTAAGTGCATTTACTGCGCTAACTGGCAACATCCTTGTTCATTTCACACACATACGTTTTCTTTTTCATAAGAGTGCCTTGTAGTTTTACTTTTCTTGTCTTTTTTTTTTTGCTTTCCACACTGATCTACAGGCAATAATCTGCGTTTCTTACACTGCAACAAACCAGCGCGTCTTCTATTTCTCAGATTCCCAACTGAACTACTAAACTGCGACCTTCATATTCGCATACCACTACAAGAGGCAACACTTGCCATCGAGAACTCGGAGCAGCGTTTTCTAATAACACTACTCCTGCACCTTCGGGAATGGGCCAAAAGCAAAACCCGTAACCTATAGGGGTGTAAACTGATTGTGCGCTTCGTTTGCGATTGTCGTCACTTCAGCGCGCGATGACAGCGCCTCAACAACGCGGTGCCAACCCAGCCCATCTGAACGCGTTAACAGAAGGAGTCGCCAAACAAGCTGGACAGCTGGTCAACGCTCGTGTAGTGACTGTCGTCCAGTTGGTAGTGACTTAACGTTACTTACTTGATAGTCACGATACCATGTGTCCATGGTATCGTGATGTCATTTTTGGGGGGGATGTTTTTGAGGAATGAAGGCGAACGAAGTTGCCCAGTATTGCACACTGCGAGCTGATGCATCCATTTTTTTATCTTATGAACACGGGCAACCACAGACTGCACAGAACTACACAGGACTCGCCCTGGGTTTTAACCGAGCATTCTTTCGTGAAGGAAATGTCGTGGAACTTGCCTGTGTTTTCGTGGTAATGGCAATAACGCAACGTCCACTTTTCACTGTTGTGCTGCTGTGTTCCTGTATTGTGCAGTTCTTTTGCGTACGTTCCTAATCCATGTGATTTTGCTTTCGCCTCCTTAAACGATGTCACTTTATGTGTGCAGGGCGCCACATTTAGTGTGGGATGAAACCGGCTTCGCTAATTTGAGTTTTTATTCTTGTATGACCAGATTTGCATCGTCAGTAACACCAGTATTAATTCCCTTTTAGGGTAGCATTGCACAGCAAGAAAATGGTTCGGCTTCAAGCGAACAAACAGACACGGGAGACAGCCTTAGGCTCTCAACAAAATAAGAAAGCAAATAAGAAAAAAACATGATACAATGCGCCAGCAAATGATTCGCATAAAGATGGAAAACATGCTCATTCTGCGAGGCAATACATCAGACTTCAAATAGACATTGCACTTATACTGTAGCTCTAGATGAATTGCTTGTTCCGGTATTCATTTTCGCTTTACAGTTTAATAATTTCAGCTGTAGTTGTAACATAGAGGCGCCCGCTTTTGTAGCTTAGTGGCTAGAGTCCTGGCTTGCTAAGCTTGGGGTTGCGCATCAAAAGCAGGCCGTGGCGAATGCACTTTGACAGCCGAAATGATAGATAGATAGATAGATAGATAGATAGATAGATAGATAGATAGATAGATAGATAGATAGATAGATAGATAGATAGATAGATAGATAGATAGATAGATAGATAGATAGATAGATAGATAGTGGTTCTATTTGAGTGCACGTTTAAAAACTCCAGGTGGTCAAAATTAACTTCGGATACCTGCACTACGGGAGGCACCTCATTATCATATCGTGGTTCTGGCTTGTGAAACCCCACCTGTTATTAGCGTCCTAAAGGGGAAACAGGTGACATTCCCCAAAAGCGTCCGGGATTTAATTATGTACCCCTTGATTAGCACTTCTATCATATCTTTTTTACCCCCTTACCTAAAGAAACCAAAAAGAAAATTAGCCTCTTTGTCCTTCCCGTGATTGTATGATTTGCACATCTCTCTTTCCTCTTATTGATATTTTTTGGTTACTTTTTAGCTGACAGCTGCTTTCGTAGCACCTCTGTTTGCTGCTCTTCGGCGTCCGAAGATGCGAGATAGAACAGTCTCATGGAGGGTTTTTTTTTTTTTTTTATTATTTTTGCTGAACATGCGTGGGCCTGTTTTAACCATATATCACAGACATAAGAGGGAAGACAAATCTGCGCATCCCAGCAAGCCTTCATTACATGCAGCCCGGCCTGCTCCTAAAAATGTGTACGTTCGCTTTTCCTCGCAATCTTTTTTGCCTCACCTTACCAACAAAAAAAGCTATTCATTTATCAACCCAAGAGGGCGCCTGGCGTTGTTTCCTTCCCTTCAACCCGTTCCATTCTGCCGTTGACATGCCTCAAGCAGGTACTTTGTCACGATGAAGATTTTTCTTGATATTTTGTGCCTGCCTCTTGCACAACTTCTTGAACCTGAATGAAGTTTTCAGCTCATCCACCAACGGGCTATTAATTCTCATCTGTATGTCTCGAGACAGCCAACTCATTAATGCCGTAGGCAACATTTCATGCGAAATATTTCCTTTCTTGAGATGCACGTCAAAATACCGTGCGCCTTGTTCGTGCCTTCTTTCTTGCCGGTACATTCATTCTTTTCCGCTACGCTATTGTGCGCTTGACGTTGCATCTACAAACGTTGGAACGAGATAATATTTTATTTTTTGATGAGGTATTAACGTGTCTTTTTATTTTCGTGTATTTCCACTAGGTTTAAATCACGTCTTCTCTCTCTCTCTCCATCTCTTTCTCTCTCTCTCTCTCTCTCTCTATATATATATATATATATATATATATATATATATATATATATATATATATATATATATATATATGTTGTGTGTGGGTGAAATACACGCAAGCACATTCCTTTTCCTTGCTCAGCCTGAATAAGACATATATTTTCATAGTTAAGCGCCGAACAATACCACCAAGGAGATCCAAATATTAAAGAAAAACCGAAGAATTATTTGCAAACGCGGGAACAGAAACAAAAAGGAATCCTTTCGAGAAGAACAAAACCATGGAAATCCTCGAGATAAAAAAAAACAGTAACGAAAAAACGTCACCGTTGTCTCGAAAGATTTACGAGCGCATACCTTGGGAAGCGTATACCTGGCACAAAAGCCGGAACCTCCATTCCTCCGGCCCCATCCGCTAGACAGTCTTATATACCTACCTTCTACATTCATTTTTTCTTGCTTGTTTTCATCGTAAAACCTGCCTCGGAACGAAGAGAGCGGCGCCCAGGACAGCGCGAGCCTTTGTCGCCAGCCACTTGCGCAATTTTTCTCCCTTTAAAAACCCTTGCACCGAGGACTTTTACTTTCCGCTACCGGCCGTGAGATCCCACATTTTTCTTTATTTTTTTCCCTCCATCCCACTGCCGCCATTGCCCCGTTAACCTATCCAAATTCGCCGTACATTGTCGTATACAATTCTCGTCCCCCCTTCCTCGCACTCCCTCCCCCCTTTCCAGCATCAATGCTCCCCCCCCCCGAACCCCCCCGCCCCCCTCTATACGTGCCTAGAATATATAAATTTCAAACAGGAGCGGGGGACCTGCCAGGAAAGTTACACGGCGCGTGGGCTACGTAACCACATTTTCGCATGCACACCTCTTTCGCTGCTGCCATTGGTAGAATTTACTTTCCTTTCAGGTCCGCGCGCACGCTATTTTTGTCGTTTACTACGTGCTCACCGACCGTGCATATCTGGGAAGGGGCACGAACAACCTGGCCTAGTCGTTCTCTCCCTTTCCCTCTGCGCGCGCTATCCTATACCTTCAATATTATCGTTTTTTATGCTACTGTGTACTGTTTCTTTTACTTCTTCATTTTATTTCGTTCGTAGGGGTGCCACGCCTCCTTAACCCTTTTAGGATTCTCGAAGGCACGTCTTGGCCACGGCGGTATCGTCTGCTACAACCGTCGTCTTCTGCTACGATGATCGTCTGCCTCCGGCGTCGCTACGCCGTGACTCTGGCACCCCCTCTCCTATATCGCGGATAGGGCCACCACTTTAAAGGCTTCCCAGCTGCCTTTCTGGCGCGGTAAAAGCAAACAGAGCTAGAGTGTGGCAGGAACACGTGCGGGGACGGGTGTCTTCTAATCCCCTTTCTGCCCAGGGGGCGCAGCTCGACGCGCGGATGGTGCGATTATAAGCAGACTCGAAGCCTCTTTGCTTCTTGTGCCGTCCACCTCCTCGAAGACGAAGTGTTTGCTTGAAAGAAGGTCCATATATACATCTATATATCAGCTTCTTCAACTTTGTTTGCACTCTGGTTTTTTTTTTCTGTTTCACTGTTGGAGATAAGAGTGGAGGCCAGAGCACTTTGGCATATTGGGCCATATCGATCCTAATTATCCGTTAGCTAGGCAAATAACTTTTCTTTGTTGTCGTTTCTTGCAGCAGTACATTTGTCCGTGGAAGTGAAGCTGGTTACAGTCCTCTATTCTTCCGGATGCAGCTCGTTGCCTGACGGGGATGAAGTAATTGCTGCCAGCTGTTGGCGAAGCTTCTTTTATTATTGATTCAGCGTAACGTGATACCGTAAGAACCGCTTCTCTTTATACCCTGGGGTAGAAAGGCCAGTGGTTGAAAAATAAGAAGTATAAGGGGAGATTTTCATAAGCCGACCTGCTGGTTACAAGAAGCTGAGGAACCAAGAGTAGCTGGACTTATGGTAACAAGACGAGCTGGAATTATACTAACTATGTCGTCATTGTTGCCGGGTTCGAAAGTCGAACTACGGGAAGAGATTATAAGAGCGCACTCTGGAATAGCGCAGAAACAGTGAGCAAAAATACACAAATATTCAGCATGCTTCACTGCCGTCATACTCATTTTCAGTTCGGCCTTAGCGTTCATAACTGCCTACTACGGATCCAAAGTGTCAAGTAACGGATGTCTCAGATTTTTTTTATTTAAGTGAGCTGGACAACCGGATATTCATCGAAGGCGAGACTCTTGGGCACTGGCCGACAAGGTCTTCAACGCGAGTTCCTGTCCAGGCATCGCCGCTATTTCTTCGACAAATTGATGAGACATCGTGGCTGTGCTACGACAAGCAACGTTGACATTGACGTATCGCCAAATTTTCTTGTTTTCTTTCCTTCTCTCATTTCTTCTTCTTCAGTGCAAGGGTAGACAACCGGAAGTCTCCCCTGGTTGAGCTTCTTGTCATTCGCTTACTTTCCTCTCTCTCTATCTCTCTAGTGTGCCTAGTTCCCCATGCTTTCGAACACACCTTGCTACTCCTTCTATCTAAATGAACTCCGAACGAAACGCGCAACAAATCGGATGAGCCAGTGGAAGACTTTGACAGAGAGCAGCCATTGGAAGAAGAAAATGTCATTCGACTCCCAATAAATATTTACTTTCGTGTATACCTTCCGGCCGAGACTTAGCCAGACTGAGAAGCAACCGCAGAACTGATGCAAGCATTGTGTCCTACACAATCAGTAGCTTGATGGCATTAGCCAAGAGCATGCGGATTAGCTTTCGATTCTCTTGTATCAGGCATCCTGTCCTTGCCCTTCCTTGGCTGTCGGCAAAGAGTCTCGAAAGCCGGAAGCCCTCGCTAACGGATTTCGTCGACAGATAATCTGCTTAGGGTGTACACAGACTGATGAAACCGGTAGAAGCAATAAGAAAAGCGTAGGCAATGCTGCCACATAATCCTGGCATTACAAGCTGCCCGTCGAGGAGGCTGTAATTCCGGAGACATTACGAGGCTGTGGAACCGGTGGCGTCCATCGCTTTCTTGATGAGCTGCAATCATTTACCGGCTTTTATGCTATTTCTGTCAGGTGCGTTCACCACAAGTTAACGCAACGTAGGAGGACTTAGTCAATGTATGTCAGTTTCTCTTTACCCCGGTACAAGCGTAACGGTTAGGGCGGCTACTTCCGATGCCGAGGTACTGGACTCCATTCCCAGTGCCGCCGGGTACCAACCGTTTTTTTTTTTTGCTCAAGAGAGAGAGAGAGGAGCTCTGATTAGGCACCCAATTGTGTGCGTAATTTCTCGTCTCAAAAAGCCCCCCCCCCCCCCCCCGACCGGCTTTTTGAGTGAAAAGCACAAAAATCTGCGAGAAAATTTAAACCCTTCAGAAGCGATGAATGGGGCTCTAATTAAGTGTTGTAGACGATCCTGAGAGTGTAGGCTAAATAATGTCGACTCTTTTAGTATTTCTATAGTATATAGGTATATGTTGTAAGAATTTCTGTCCTTTTTTATATGTGTTAGGCTTTCTAAGCTACAAGGAGTAGCCGATGCCGTACTGATGGCACGAGCCTCTCTCATTCACCATTTTTATTTAAAAGAGAATGACTAGTTGCCCCCGCTGATGGTTGATTATAATTGATTAAAAGCCATTTACACTTTGAAACGACCGAAAACTCCAGAAATGCGGACGCAGCTCCTTTGCATTCAACGATAGGAAGCTGAGCACTGGTATGTAGGTAGAAACTAATTTATGAGCCAAGAAGTGCACTTACTGTGAGCAATACTTCAGCAAAATAGTTCAAAAGCCAATTAGACCCTGGAACGACACCAGAATGGCTGTATACTCCACCGTAAATAAAATTAGGGAGATGCCGTTTCGCGCGTAGGTATATCTAGGGGGTAAACACTTACCTTTATAACCACTTGGACACGAAACCTTGACATTCCGAATACGTCGGTGTTCCTACCCAGTTTAGTGCAGGGCTTCTGACGTGTTTCCCCTACAAGCATACTAGGATAGCGCGGTTAGAAACGTAGGCATACGTATTCTGACTTATTCCACCTTTCGCAACAATTCCTAGAGAAGAGTGTACCTGCCGTAACCATTTTAACAGTGCAGTGCCCTCCTCCTGTCCCTCCGCAGTAACGTAGAGAGCTGTGGTTGCTCCTATACAGGCAAAGTACGCACGATCATTTAAATGTAATTCTTCAACGTTAATTTTCCGCCCATCTCAATATTCATGTATATTGCTCATGTCGCTCGAACTACTACCACTGCCCTAACGGCGCGTTGTTCGACGCTCGGGGCGCTTGCGTCACAGGCGTCACTAGTGGCTTGCTCAGCTTGCTCTGCTTTCGTAGCAGCACTACAGTCTTTTACCCTGCCTACGTAGCTGCTCTTCCCTCATTGGCTCCCGCATTCAGATGCGTCACAGATGTCGTGGTAGCCTGACCTGTGCACGCCTGCTGTGCTCATTACGGATCTCTTGATTGGCAGGTGTTGCCTCCGTCCCGTATCTAAAGTCGCAAAGAGAACATTAAAACAGCCTAAAGTTTATATATATATATATATATATATATATATATATATATATATATATATATATATATATATGTGTGTGTGTGTGTGTGTGTGTGTGTGTGTGTGTGTTATGCCTTTGCGCTGTTTTGCTTCCTCTCACGAACACTGCCCATGTCGAGTGCCGTGAGAAGAGCACACATCAAACCCAGCAGGCGACATCCGCTGACCCAAGTGACGGGCTGCCATGTCAATGTGCACCAGCGGAACGGCATTCTTCTTGTTCTCTACATTCCTTCTTTTTATCCCCTTATCTCTTTTCCCAGCGCATGGTGGCAAACCGGTCACATGTCTGGTTATAGTGCGGTATGAAAAACTTTATGAGGGATCAGTCTGGGGGACCAATGCAGGCCGCTCCCACGTCGGGGCAGAGAGGCCGAGACCCTTTGCCACCTCACGGGCCCTCTGAACAGCCCTGAGTTTGTCCGCCAGCACTTCACCGTGCAGTATCCGCTGCCACCACTGTTCACCTTGACCTCCCTTGTTCCTTTCTCTTCGCTTAGGTCATGTCTGTACAAATGCTCGACTATTGCCAACGCTACGTACCTCATTTATCCATGAGAACAGGACACAGCAAGATAAGTCTAATGAGGCAGTCGTAATGCGGTCCGTTCAGCTTTCCGTCCGCTACTTCCAGCAATCGTAGCAAATGATCAGTCAGCCTGTACAGGAATGTTTTACAAAGTTCTGTTAATAATCTGCTCTCTGGATCTTTCTGAGTTTCTAAGTCCCCTAGCATGACAACAAACCATTACCTAAGAAACAAGTACTATGCTTTACCCTCAGGGAAGAGGGTATTGCCAGCAAAGAGGCATACTTGCCACTGTTGCCACACCGTCTTTTCCGACGACGTGGTTTCATTTCGCTTGCACAAAGCCGCGGCACTGTCGAAATAACGGTGACTGCGACACGACAATATGTCATAACAAGACGCCGTCAGGCTGCTCCGTACACCGATGGCGAAATTTCTTGTCTCACCCACCAATCTTGCAATCTCATCTCGCACCGATAGCGGCAGCAAAAAAGAGGTTGTCTCCGTTTTTCAATCACACAGAATATCGCGGCAGCGGAGAGGGGATTTTCCGCATCACTTTTCGAAACCGAAGCAGTACATCTTGGCCGCGACATAAAGGGAGTCCAAACGAGACACAAAAACGAGAACGAAGACATTTTCGAGCTAAGCCACCGAAACCATACGGACGCTGTTGAGGTGGTGGCGAGGTGTCTGGGCGTGGCACCAAGCGGTCGGCATCGCCTTTCGGCGACGGGCCGGATCACACTCAGCCCTTATGCGAGTTGTGCGGGAGGCGGGGGGTTGAGTAAATCGAGCTTGCGGCTAGACGGTGGGCGACGGGAGAAAACTAACTCCCGATGGAAACCGATGCCAGGAGACGAGAGATGCTGGGGGATAAACCGTAAGGCTCACACGGCGAGGAAGTACTGGTGTAGGGAAGAAAGGGGGGCTCAGACGGTGTCGGTTGTTGTCATGACGACGACGACGGCGACGTATATAAGGCAAGGCTAGACCGCGTGTCGAGCCCGCAGTAACGGCCATAAAGGGGAGAGTGCGGACGCGCGCCCCAGAAATGGCCGTGCTCCTATTTCTCGGGGGACCGATGCTATTATGCGGCCCTCCGATGGAGGTATACGTTAAAAAAGTAAGGGAAGGAAAATTGGGGAGAAAGTGTCGGAACGGCAGCGGCGGGAACATGGCTGATAGGGAAAGGGAGAAAGTTGGGGAACACCCGAGGAACGGCAGAGAGGGGGAACGGCAGAGGGGCAGCGCATCTGCGGGGGGAAATGAGGAGTGAAAACAAGACGGTGAAAGGGGGGAAGAAAAAGAGGCAGAACTGGGGGAGGGAGCGGGACGGCGGAGCGTCTTATAGCGCGTGATTGTGGCTAGAGGGGTGGCGAGCGTCTGCTTCGATGCGCGCGAAATTGGAAACCGCCCGCGTTTCGGCCATTACCGTCCCGATTGTATATACGAGAAGGACGCCTCTCCTGCTATAGTTATACCTCCCCCCACAAAATAGCGCCTCTTCCTCTTCGCGAATCGCTTTCGCCCTTTCCGAACTCCCGTTTTAGGGTACAAACTCTTGGCCGATGCCATTCCGAACCATCTCGCTCCCTGTTGCATATATATATATATATATATATATATATATATATATATATATATATATAACGGCCTGCGCGTGTTCCTTCGGTCGTCATCTCCTTCCCCTACACTCGCGACGCCGTGAAATTGTTTCTCACGCCTCGGTGAGAGATGCAGTCTGCGTAATGTGCGGCTTTTCGGTCTTCTTTAACTTGTTTGTCCCTGCTTTTTCCTTAGGCCATTTATGTCTTTTTCCATCCTCGTTCACCGCAACTCGTCGTTAGCTCTCCGCATTTGCGTTATTCTTAGGGTTCCTTCTCCCCTGTTTTAATGCTTCAACATTTGTATCGCGCACTAGGACGATGTCATTTTCACGTGGTGTGTCAATGAGCGCATCGCCGAACCGTACATAAGACTTCAATCAGTGCGTTGCAGACTTCCCAATAGCTGCAACCTGTCTGTTGGCTATATGGACCATGGGTCGTTTTCCATTCGGATCCCTATTTTGTGCAAGGAAATCGTTAGTGAATGGAAGCTCAATATTCCTTGCCTTTTACTGCATACTATTCAGTGACGTTGACAAAAGCCCACCGCCAGGTGGTTCCCTCGGCCGTCGTCAGAGACAGTGATACCAACTTATATCTCTCTGTTTTATGTCTCACTCTATCGCGTAAATTCCCACAACCCCGCTTCTACTCTTCCTTCACAGCTATATCCTTTTACCTCTGTCTTCCTCCTTCGTTTATGGTTTTTCAGAATATCTATAAGGTACTAAGCCATCTCTTATTTTTTTTAACCAAATGAACCGCGCAGGTAAGACTTCACTTGCCACAAAGACGTTACTTGACATTAAGTAAGACGTTACTTGACACAAAGATTGACTTATTACACCAACGCCTTTGGTATGCAAGTGTCCTTCTAATGAAACTAATTGTTTGGGCTTTACGTCTCAAAACCACGATCTGGTTACGAAAGACGTTGTAGTGTAGGACTGCCGAAATTTCGACGACCTGGCCTTCTTCAACGTGCACTGACACCACACAGTGCGCACATCTTTACCATTTTCGCCTCCATAGAAAAGGGAATCGGACCTGTGCCCTTTGCGTCAGGAACCAAGCACTATAACCAATACACGTTCGCCACGTACCACGTAAGACTTCAAATTTTCAACGCTGATAATACCTACATTACTTATTATAACCGTGGCTCTTATTGCACAGCAGCAGAACCACTCTCCTCTGCTTGCATACCACAGAAACGTTTAATCGAATATCGACAAAAGGCCTTGTTACGGGTTTATCTTCGACATGGTCACCACAGCCCATAATACAACGGAGGCTTTTTTTTTTTCTTAGCAGCGATTGCTACCGCGGCAAGCTGATTATCGGTGACGAACAATCACTAGAAACAAGTCCAAAATCATAGCAGCCGAAAGTTTGCGATTATTGCAACACGGACGAGATTGAACCAGAGCGCTAATTAGCGTAAATGCGGGGTCCGTATAACCACGAGGTAAATTAGTGCCCCGTGTTTTAGCCGAACCGAACGGTCGAAGCAAACCGTCCCGTGTACACGTCGGCAGTGAAGAAACAAAAAAAGGAACAAAAACATCTCGCCGGAAACAACAGAACGCAACGATTGGGAAAACTTTAGGGGGCGAACTTATCGACCGGGCTGCACGACGCGCGTTTCTAACAGAAAGTGTTGTGAAAATGCGCAAATCTTTGCGTGCTTGGTACTTGATTGTTACCTGAACACAACTGAATCAAGCATATACCTGCTTGTCCAGCCCAATTATTCGAAGGAAGCTGCGTTTATTTATTTATTTATTTATTTATTTATTTATTTATTTATTTATTTATTTATTTATTTATTTATTTATTTACCTAATTAGTTTGCTTGTTTGAGTGTTTGTTTCTTTTAGTTAGTTAGTTAGTTAGTTAGTTAGTTAGTTAGTTAGTTAGTTAGTTAGTTAGTTAGTTAGTTAGTTAGTTAGTTAGTTAGTTAGTTAGTTAGTAGACAGCGTCGGGCTCTCATATATAATGGTTTAAGCAGCAGTAAGTCCTGCAACAACGATGTATAAGAAATGGTACAATAGTTCAGAGTTCCTAGAACTCCAAGTGACAAATGAAGGGCTACAAAACGAACATCCGAAGAACCAGCCTACTGAAGCTAACGCCTTGTCACTTCGAAAGGAAAAAGAAGGAACTGCAATAAATAACAAATTTCACATGTATGCTCATATTTACGCAACTGATGCGTAGAGATATTTTCGCCTCTACATACGGAAGAATAGAATACGGCGAATGATAGCTGAAAGCACTGCAGGAACACGTTATGTTTCCGCAAAATCTCAGACGCTTAGATTATTTCTGTACGCAAACCAATCGCGAGCGTACGCGTTTGAAGCTAGATTAGCGGGGGGGGGGGGGGGGGGCGAACGCAGGAACAAACGAGCCTTTATCTACGGGTACAGCGTTAGCTTCAAAAAAAAAGAAGAAAAGGAAGAAAAGAACAGCGAGGAACATGCTCATTTCCCTAATGGCATTCTGAATAAGTTATTACCACCGAAGCGTACAGTATAACCCGTCGCACGGACACTGACCTGGCTCGGTACGATCTGGAAGTTGCGCAACTTTGTCGGCTGTTGCGCTGCAAGGTCTCTCGGGGGGAAAACTGATGGTCAGTGTCATTTTCGGTATTCGCCCAATATGTTTCGTAGTTCGGCAAAGTTCTTTATCTCGGATGATCGTGACGCAAGACAGCCGCGTTGTGGAGGCTGTGCGTGCATGACGCTACACTTTTGATACACTTCGTCAGAACCATAGATAGGTTTATTCTGCAGGCTGCGGTTAATTAGGTAGGATAACACGAAAATAATACAAAATGTTTGCATTGTCTGTTAATTCTGTTATAATGTGTGTAAGCTGTAATGCGTTACAGTGTGTTGAGCATACTTATATTTCTAATTATCATTAAGGCAACTCACCTTGTATGCATTTACCAAGTGCGCCTTTTGATCACTGACACGGCATTCTATTTGCGTTTCTGTTTAACCGCGTCATTCAGATTTATTATTGCACCTGCATATATATTTTTGTACCACTATGCCCACGTGCTATAATCTCGTAGAGCGAGTTGCAGTATTGAAAATAAATAACAATAAATAACACAAAGCACATCTGGCCAGTCGATATGTCATCTCATGTCACGGTATATTGAAATATAACCAGATGTACGTAGATAATACGGTGCTGTCTCCTATTCGTAGAAAACGTACTGCGTTCTAATCACACTTATTGATTGATTTGTGGTGTTTTACATCCTAAAGCAACGCTGTATGGTTATGAGAGACGCCGTAGTGGAGGGCTCCGGAAGCTATGACCACCTGGTGTCCTTTTTAACGTGCACTGACATCGCACAGTGCACTGGCCTCAAGCATTTCGCCTCCATCGAAATGCAGCCGCCGCAGCCGGGATTCGATCCCGCGACGATCTGCCTTCACTACGCCATTATGCGTATACCGCATAAAGACTAATGATGGATCAAATTCATTTTCTCACATTGCGGCAGTACTCTGGAACACTTTATTTAGTACCACCGCATCGTCCACATCATTTCGTTTATATAAACAACTTTCTCGCGACCATCTAGTTAACCACGGCGGTCTGGAGGCGCGCGATTACCAGACTAATATTTGCACTCCTAAATATTATTCCGATTTGATTGCATTTATATGTATTTATTGTATTTATATGTATTTACTGTGGTTACATGTGTCCACTGTGTTTCTTTGCACTTGTATGTACTAATTTGCTCTGCAGCTCAGTATTAACTCATTATCATCATCATCAGCCTGTCTACGCCCACTGCAGGGCAAAGGCCTCTCCCATGGATCTCCAGTTATCCCTGTCCTGTGCTAACTGGGCCCAATTTATCCCCGCAAACGTCCTGATCTCATCTGCCCTACCTAACTTTCTGCCGCCCCCTGCTACGCTTGCCTTCTCTAGGAATCCACTCTGTTAATGACCAACGGTTGTCTTGTCTTCGCATTACATGGCCCGCCCAGGCCCATTTCTTCTTCTTAATTTCTATCAGTATGTCCCTAACACGCGTTTGTTCCCTAACCCACACCGCTCTCTTCTTGTCCCTTAAGGTTACACCTACCATTTTCCGTTCCATAGCTCGCTGCGTCGTCTTCATTTTAAGCTGAACCCTCTTAGCTAGCCTCCAAGTTTCTGCCCCGTAGGTGAGTACCGGTAAGATGCAGCTGTTATACACTTTTCTCTTCAGAGACAATGGTAAGCTACCATTCATTATCTGGAAATGCTTGCGGAATGCACTCCACCCCATTCTAATTCTCCTAATCACCTCAGCCTCATGATTCGGATCAGGGGTCACTACCTGGCCTAAGTAGACATATTCACTTACTACTTCCAGTGCCTCGCCAGCTATCTGAAATCGCTGTACTCGCCCAAGGCTATTGAACATTACTTTAGTTTTCTGCATATTAATTTTCAGGCCCACTGTTATACTTTGCCTGTTAAGGTCAGTAATCATGCTTTGTAATTCATCTCCCGAGTTACTTAGCAAGGAAATGTCATCAGCAAATCGGAGGTTACTGAGATATTCCCCATTAACCCTTACACCCACTTGTTCCCAATCCAGCGTTCTAAATACTTCTTGTAAACATGCTGTGAATAACATTGGAGAGATTGTGTCACCTTCTTACGCCCTTCCTTATAGGTATCTTGCTGCTCTCCTTATGGAGGACTATGGTGGCTGTGGAGCCGTTGTAGATGTCCTCCAGTAGTCATACGTAGTGCTCGTCTACGCCCTGATTCCGCAATGCCTGCATGACTGCTGAGGTGTCGACCGAGTCAAATGCCTTCTCGTAATCTATGAAGGCTATATATAGGGGTTGATTATACACCGCGCATTTCGCTATCACCTGATTGATAGTGTGAATATGATCTACTGTTGAGTAGCCTTTACGAAACCCTGCTTGTTCCTTAGGTTGACTGAAATATAAGGTGGCACAAATTCTGTTAGTGATTACCTTGGTAAATACCTTGTAAACGACTGACAGTAAGCTAATTGGCCTGTAATATTTCAAGTCCTTTGTGTCGCCTTTCTTATTGATTAGGATGATGTTCGCATTCTTCCAAGATTCCGGTATGCTCGCAGTCATTAGGCATTGCGTATACAGGATGGCCAGTTTTCTCAGTATAATCTGCCCACCATCCTTTAGCAGTTCTGCTGTTATCTGATCCTCACCGGGTGCCTTTCCCGCTTGCATCACTTTCAAAGCTTTCATTACTTTCTCTGCCAGTACTGGTCTAATATCAGCCTCTTCTAAACTGCTTCCCCGTTCACTATTCTGGTTATCACGACTACTGTAGGGATCTCTGTAAAACTCCTCGGCTATTATCACTGTCTCATCCCTATTCATGATCACATTGCCTTGCCTGTCTCGTAAATGCATACATCTGATTTCTACCTATGCCTAGACGTCTCTTCCTCCGCTTTCAGGCTCCTTCCGTTCTCTTGAGCATGCTCAATCCGCTCCATAATATAGTTTCGTATGTCGGCTGTCTTACGCTTATTGATTAACTTCGAAAGCTCCGCTAGTTCTATTCTGTCAATATTCTGTCAATTCTGTCAATTCTGCATCAATACAGTATTAACTACTAGTGTTAAAAGACGTATCCCTGAAACAGCCCTTGAATGAATAGGGCTCTGGGGTCCCACCTGTGTAATAATAACCGGTCAATACATGTATAACACAAACTAAAGGTTAACTAACTAATTCATTAGGCTCGGATGAGCAGCCGAGTGCCATACTCACTAGACCACCGTGGCGGGGCAAGCCCTCTTAAAATACCCGCCGTGGTTTCTAGACGGTTGTTAAACGGTTAGGGTGATGCGTTGCGAAGCTGGAGGTCCTGGAAAGCCCTCGTCCTGGTCTGTCGTGTTTCTAATGCTAAGTTTTAGAGGGTGTGCTAATATTTGAATTTTTTTCCAACATTCGTAGAATATTGCATCCTTAATGTTCGCAGTACATTCGAAAATGAGGAATTCGAAATCTTGAAATGCTCCGAAAGATTGACCTCGCTATCCTGTCATACCTTGCTGAAAATTGGTGGTCTTCCGCTTTTACCCACGGGGAGATGAGGCTGGCTATGTCTATACCCTTACAAAAATGCCATATATGGCGATATCAGGAATTGGGCATATGTGGCTATATATATGGCACGTGCCCCTATGTGGCCGTATTTGCCTAAATCGTGATAGAAGCATATGTGGCTATAAAATACCAACTCGAAAAATGTCGTGAAAAACTGATACGTATTGGCCAAATACGGCCACATACAGGCACGTTCCATATATAGCCAGATATGCGTGTATTGCCAGATACGCATATCTGGCTATATATGGCATGTGTTCGTATGTGGCCGTACTTTCCCAATACGTATCAGAGTCTTGCATGACATTCGTCGAGTCGGTCTTTTATTGCCACATATGCTTCTATCCCGATTTGGGCAAATGCGGTCACATACGGACACGTGCCATATATAGCCAGGTATGCCCAATTCATGATATTGCCATATATGGCATTTTTGTAAGTGTAGACGGGTATTTGCTTCGGCAGTGCAGGCTTGATGGCGGGCAACTATGGTCCCTTGTGTTACGGACGACTTGTCGGCCCTAACGTGCGCTATCCCGACGGGCACTGCTCGTACACGCTCTATGGCACTGTCAGCGCCTTATGCAACCATCCTAATGTACTGCACGCATTTACGTCATTTACGATGGCACAAAAACATGTGCTGTCCTGGAATTCGCAGCCGTCACATTGTACAGGTCCACAGCGGCATGAACCGGTTTTGACATGACTCTGGAACAACCGTTATTTTGCGTCGCTCGCTTTAGTATTTGTTGTCGCTTCTTTACGATGTGATGCTTCCTTAATACGGTTCTGAGAAGGTAGCCTATAGACACATGTGTTCCTGATAGGGACATATTTCGCGTCGACAGTTCATTAAACTATTGGTTGTACTTAATACAATGCTATTCCGTAATAAAATGCTATTCCTGTTTTGATAATCGATAGTCGCTTCGATATTCGAAGCTGGATATACGGATCCGGGTCTTATTCGGGAAACTCGATATTCACACACTTCTGCGAATTTCATGAAATAATGGTGAATATTTCCTAGTCTTGGGCACTTATGTTAATTCACACGCATGCAGGCCGTACTCACACGTGCGAATAGCACGTTAATTAGAATTTTGAGAAGGTATAATCCCAAGCTGCTCGGAAATAAGTTTTATCAGGCCTTCTATTCCTAATGTTTCGCCGCCTACTGTAAAGATCCGAACTATGCGAAATGAACCTGGCTTCATTCATGCATCCCCACTTGTATTGTTTACTTCACTCTATGGTATCCCACATTATCATTGTAATAAAACACTTAAGTTACAAAATGAAGTCGTTTAACCATATGACATTCCCATAGAGGTTGTAGAGGCCTTCCTTAATGAACGCATTTTTCTTTCAATTTTGCGTCTCATGACCTTAGGAAGGACTGTGCATTTTTTTATCAGGATAATTTAATTAGCAAAATTCTCTTAAATGTTTAGTGCAAGTTCACGCTTCAGAGCCTCGATAGGTGTATTAGGTAGATGCAGTAGTCAGAAAGAACCACTTAACAGGAACACACATATACAGTCGAATTGGTAAGTCACTAGGGCACATCGGACGTAACTCGCAGAAACAGCTGTACTCGATGAATTTCAGAGAAATTGTTTAGGTCTATAAAATTTCTCTCTTTTTTTTTACAATAGTTACGACAAGAACTGTAGATGGTAGTTGACGTGTTATTCGGGCAATTCTTAATCCGTAGGCATATCCGGCACACGCCAGGCTTCACTCGAATCCAACAGGGAAATACTTCTTTCATCCAATGCCCAATGTTCGGCGTTCGCACACGCGCTTCTTCCCTTGCGCACACGACCTCGGGCCGCTAACAAAACTGCAGCTGGCCGGCGTACATTAAGCTAGAGTGCGCCGACTTGCCACCTAAAAAAATGCTGGTCCGAACCAGGCCGCGGCCGTCGCATTTTTTATGGAGCCGAAAATGCCTGAGGCCCATGTACTGTGCTTTGTCAATGCACGTTAAAGAACCCCCAGATGGTCGAAATTTCTGGAGCTCTCCACTACGGCGTCTCTCTCCTCTCTATCTCTTTCACTCACTTTCCCCAACCCCCCGGACGCTTAGCCGAGCTCCCGACATGGGCTGCAGAAAATAGCGTCCTTTGCTTAATCGAACCACCAGCACCCCGCGCTATCTTGGGGACCTGAACCATAGCCTCCTTAAAGTCCCTAGATCTCTTTCGGACAAAAGATCTAGGGACTTTAAGCCTCCTGTGCCTCAACTAACCATGATGATATTTTCGTGACACATCCGCATTATGAGAGCCTGAACTGCTTCGCATTTGATATGTCCGGCTAATTTAAGTGCTCTTTAGATGACGCTACTAACACATTTAACGAAGCAACATTTGTTTTGTGTGAACGCGTGGAACGAAACCTGCCTCTAGCCTGTAGTGCCTGCTGACCATAAGACCGAAATCTTGGAAGTTATTCCCTCCGCCTTCCTCCTCCCCCAGCCCCACGCCTCCCGCTATGTTACCTCGTAACGAGGTTCGCTCTACTACAGGCTCGCTGGTTGCGCCCTAGCGAGTTCATCATCCCGGGACATTTTTACTAGCGGTGATTTCCTTCTTTGTGGTTCCAGCGTATAGTACACGCTATTAAGAGCTAGAATGCGTCGTCGATCAGGTTGGCACATCTCGCCGGCACATTACACCGCGCTCGCCGACCCAGCACAGTCTGCATCATCAGGTTCAGCTCTAGTACATACCCACCTCGCTGCGCAAACACCTCGTACGCGCGAGCGTATGTCGGCCTTTTTTTTTACGAGCAAACCGGCCCAGAATGGGTCTTCCGCCGCTGCAACACAATAAAAGTGGCTTGACGATGGACGCTAACAGGCATCCATTTTTTTTTCTTTTTCCTTTTTCTGTCGGCGGCGGGAAGCGATGGCTTCGTCTTGCTCTATAGATACGGAACCCTACACAGGGAGCGCGTTGATGTCGCAAAGTTTGTCTTCCATTAGGCGGGCGTCGGCTAAAGTAAGCTGGTGATCAAGTGCGCTTAGTGTGTGTCCCATCTCCTTTCGCTACCACTTTCCGTGTATCCGGCTTAGCCTGCTCGAAAGAGCCCAACGGCGAGCATTTGTTTTTATACGCGAGACAACATTAGGCGTGTAGGGTGTGCACCTGCGTTACCTGATGGCTCTAGCTTATCCTTAGTTCTGTTTACCATCTGTTCCGAGATGGTTGATAGGAGGTTTTTAACTTTCGTTTATTTCTGCGGCGCTGTAAGCGGCAGCACCTGTTTCGCTTGTACCAATAATTTGCGCCTTAATCCTCGACAACTGAGTAATGTCATTATCATGTTTTTATCGTTATCAGTAGTGTTGATACCTAGTATCAGAAAATATTATTGCGATCGGATTAGAGGATTTGCGAATGATCGAAAGCTTTGACGTTTAAATAGAAACCCGTGTGCAGCTTGTTATTGATGCACATTTAAAGACACCACGTGGGCTAAATTTCCGTTCCCCTCCGCTATCCCTTGCCAACGCCACTTCGATTGCAGCTACGTACTGGTACCTAGGTGTGCTACTATCATCTGAATGTTCGTAGAAACCTCAGGTAGGTGCTGTCATAGCCAAAAGTAATAAAGGTTTAAAGGTCCTTCAGAGAAACTTTCGATGTCCACATACAAATTTAAAATTTATGACATACACTAAGTGATCTAGACCAAGCTTAGAATACGGTCGTGTGGTGCGGGATCCCGCCGAGGTAACCTACATTGCTTCTCTTGAACAAATAAAAAATGTGCCGCCAGGATTGCCTTAGGACAGTACACAAGGAGGAGAAGATGCACTGCAATAAAGGGCAGAGCTGGGATGGGAACGTCTCTCTGGTCCCCGCAATAAACAGACACCGAAATTTATTTGATTTGCTATAATACAATTGGGATTAATACAGAAATTTACCTAGACAGACCTCATTGCACTTCAGAGCGCTTTGACCATAGTTGCGAAATCCTGGAATATCCAGCTAAAACGAACGTGTATGCCAATTCCTTCTCCCTTAGAACAATTAAACAGTGGAATCGGCTGTCTGAAAAAACAAGTACTTTGTGTAAAAGGAGATGTATGTTGTTCTGTACTGGAACATCCTGCTGTAACGTGAACAATGATGTATTTATGCGTGGTCTCATTATGTGTGTATTTATGTACTAGTTGTATTATATGTGCGAACGACGATGTGTTTCATTGAATGTCGTAGATTCCCCTGCTATAATGCCTATGGGCGCTGCGTAGTATCTGATGAATGAAGAATAAGGATAATTATGACGACTCGCTCCCAGCCTACGAGAATAACGAAGTGCGCGCGCACAGCTTTGTGCGAACACCACGTACGTCGACGACCGCGGACGTTCAGGCTAATTATAGAAAAAAAAGAGAATAAAAAAGACTGAATGGACTGATTGTGTATTTGTACTACCAAAACAGATGGAGCTTGCATTTCTTTTTGTTCTTGTTCTCCTTTGTTTCAGACATAACCTTCATAACTATAAGAACTTCATTGTGTAAATAATTACAACTATCTCCTCCGTGCCCCGCCACGGTGGTCTAGTGGCTGTAGCACTCGGATGCTGATCCGAGGGTCGCGGGATCGAATCCCGGCCGCTGCGGCTGCATTTCGATGGCGGCGAAATGTTGAGGCCCGTGTACTGTGCGATGTCACTGCACGTTAAAGAACCCCAGGTGGTCGAAATTTCCGGAGTCCTCCACTACGGCGTCTCTCATAATAGGAGCTGGTTTTGGGACGTAAAACCCCAGAAATCAACTATCTTTTCTTTTTCTTTCATATTTCTTTCCTTCATGAAGTAGGATGTGTGAAATACAATACAATACTCAAAACTCAGATGATCAGGAATTGGCCAATACCCCGATGTGGGTATGCCCCGTTTATGTAGGATCGTTATCATCTTCTTCATCATCATCATCATTTAATTGTAGAGATCTTCGCTGTTGTGCAAACCGTACAAAAAAAGCGAGGTCACGAAGCATTAAAAGGATACTCACGTCGAACCCTAAGGTCCCATACGAACAAGACATAAGCTCGCCATTGCTTGACTAGGCATATATAAGAAGAAAATAGTTGGTGCCAGATTTAATGTAATGCTAATTATTAATTTAGTCGGCGTTCGTCCAATAACATCCTCAACGTCACCACTAGATGGGCGCACATAAAAATAAATAATAAAGACCTATTCTCGCATGAGTACATGTAAGAACAGTAACATGCCATCGACATGAAGCAAAAGGCAACACACATGAAACGTGTTGCCTGACTTCAGACAGCGTCATCGAAAGTTGGAAAGCACATTTGCAGTTGGTGTAAGACACTGTCAATTTCTGCTTAGGCAACCGCGTAAAGGACCTCTAAGGATTCTTTTTTGCCGAGGTTCTTAATAGCTTTGTACACTCATGCGGTGTTTTTCTTTTACATTTCCATGCTCTTTCAGGTATACCTCGAGAGTGACAGCATGCGCGCGAAAGCTGAAGATCGCTTCTTCATCATCATCATCATCATCATCATCAAATTCTTCTTCTTCCTCTCCTTCTCCTTCTTCTTCTTTTTTTCGTAGTAATGCTGAGAAATGATCATGCTTCCCCTTGAAAAGATAGCAACTTCCGGGGAGCAACTAATAAAGCGCATTCTTACAAACTTCACCCGACGTTCAATCTTTTTCTGAGCAACCCTATAGTGTCACAACATCAGTCAGTAATTCCTCTTCTTTTTTTCCCCCAGACTTCGCTTCCAGTAGCGCTCCACTACATGCTAAGACGTCCCCCTCCAACGACTTTCCACCCTGCCTATGCGAGCAATTTCGAAGCGGCACGGAGCCGAGACTCTCCGCAGATTGCAAGGGTTGCTCCTACACGCTGTGGCCGCTTCTTCGAGATTGAGTTACCCTTCCCCCCTCGAACGTTGTTCGTCCTCAAGCGACAAGCGGGAGCGAAGAACCACGAGTGCTTGCATACATGCTCCCCTTGTGTTTGCATCGTGGTTGCTGCCTCGTTAGTCAGTGCCACCGAACGGCTACACACACTTATTTTATTGACAGGCGTTCTTTGCTCTTGGCTACGTTTAAAAGTAAGAACGGTAGGGGTGAACCAAGGATACGATTCGGCGTACTCAGTCCACTTTATTTCATCGTCAGCTTATCCTGCCTCCACTGCGGGACAAAGGCCTGTCACGGAGTTCTTCATGGCGCACTGTTCTGCGAGTATTTTGATCCATGTTATATCCGTTCAACGTTTTTTTTTTTTAATTTCGTCCCTGCGCGCAGTTCTCTATCGGGAAAGGCCGCGCTTTCCCTCTGTTGGTACCCATTCCATCTATCTAACGTTCCCATTCCATCTATGCAACGTTCCCATTCCATCTGTCTTACGTTCCCATTCCATCTATCATAAGATGCCGTTTAGACCTTGGACGACCATCTGTCGTCCAAACAGCATCGTTTGTCACTTTTATTAACTGTTTATTATCTTAATTCAGGCGCATCATCGTCGTTATCTATATCTTTTATCTTAATGAAATCTTGCGCCGTAGCATAGTGCTTGACGTGTATTACATGCTGTTACGTGAAGCCAGTCGTGCGCACGAGCTAACTTATTTGCATTTTGACATTTATCGCCGTGACCTTAGGACAGCGATTGTGCGTGTCGTCTTCAGGTTGCGGTGGAGGCCACTTTGCAGGAACAGACCACAGTTCTTCAGTATAAGATCCAGTCATAAGACCACAACTTCCATTTCCTGTGTAAGATCGTAACTGAACGCCAGAAATGTGCTTCTGCCACCGGAACTGAATATCCCCTTTCTCTAATTGATTGATTTTTGGGGTTTAACGTCCCAAAACCAGCTCTGATTATGAGAGACGCCGTAATGGAGGGCTCCGGAAATTTCGACCACCTGGGGTTCATAACGTGCACTGACATCGCACAGTACATGGGCCTCAACATTTCGTCTCCTCCCCTTTCTCTAAAACGAAAGTATCTCGTGAGGTTTTCCAATAACAGCGCAAAGTATTCGACGCTTTGCTTTATAAATATTAATTTCAGTTGATCGAAAAGCATGTTATGTCGCAAACTGCTTCCAAAAATCGCAGCTCGCGCATACCGAAACCTTGCCTTGTCTGGCTGATTGCCTATAGTAAAGGGGACATTGGCGGCTTATTAGATTTGTTCAGTGATTAGCGTTATACCATAATTGCTGCATTACGTATGATGGCCCTGCATAACTGAAGCGCTCGGTCAATGATGCTAAAAGATCGCGTGATCGAATCCTTGCCGAGGCGGCTGCATTTCGATGGGGACGAATTGTTGGGGCCCATGTTGTGTGCGATGTCAGTGCACGTTGACGGACCGCACGTGGTCGAAGTTTCCGGAGCCCTCCACTACGGCGTCTCTCATGATCATATCCTAGCTTTAGGGCATAAAAGCCCAGACGCTATTATTAATGTCTTCCTTTCCTAGCAGCCGAAAGTTTATATATCATCCACGGCCTTCTTCTACTTCAGCAGATTTTTTTTTCGTTGTACTGTGACTCGCGTGAGCACAATTTTTCTTAAGTTTCTCACCATTCAAGGTATTTCTTTATTTTCTTTTCTGAAACCGGGTCTTCCGAACTTTCATAAGTCTCCATATTGCTTCCGGTTTCGGCAGTGCTTCTGTGTAGATAACTC
The DNA here is from genome assembly GCA_013339685.2 of Hyalomma asiaticum. Taxonomy (NCBI): domain Eukaryota; kingdom Metazoa; phylum Arthropoda; class Arachnida; order Ixodida; family Ixodidae; genus Hyalomma; species Hyalomma asiaticum. The sequence continues at coordinate 47,869,992 of CM023490.1, forward strand.
TTGCTTTTGTAGTCTTTTCACGCTTCAGGCTCTTTTGTGTTTGTTTTTTCTTTCTTCTTTATCATAACATCAAAAATACGCGAGCGCTGAGTTTATCCGCAGGCCTTTAGGTGACTACAAAACCTTTCTGCACTTCCGCTGATCGATATCGCAATTTTCTTTTCTAGACGATCGAACCGCCAGCAGGTTCTGCCAGCAGTTACAAAAACATAGGTATTGGCAGGATATTGCGTTTTTTTTTTCGTTGCAATGGCACCGCATCCAGGACACCAATGCTAGTTTTCGTGCTACCAGCTTTGGGTGTTGCCTTACACGCGGTTAATTTCCGTGTATTTTGTTGTCGCTTAACTTAAAACAAGGTATTGTCCTCGGATCGGTTCACGTAGTAAGTATAATGTGAACGGTAATTGCGTTCAATTATGCTTGAAGTGTGAAGTTTATTATGGACTTCTTGAACGTACAGTTCCACTTTTCTTTCTTTTTCTACCTTATTTTTCTCTCTGCTCCAATTTTTCACTTCTTATATCTTTTCCATCCTCCTGATAAGGTAAGCAAGCGTTGTGCCGGACTCGGTGACGGTTGCCAGCTTGTTCCTCCTTCTTCCCTTTGTGTCCTTGTGTGTTTTATGTTACAATACCTACTACTACTACTACTAATAATAATAATCATATTACAGTGCATATTATATTCTTTCTTAAACCCAACGAAAATCATTAAGAGTCACGAATATTAGCAGCATTAAAACGGAGCTTAAGAACAGGGAGCTGAGCGAGTTGGTAGGATTCATTATGTAAAAACAAAAAGGACGTGATACTGATACGTCGCACGCACCAAAGTCCGGCCTCATCTGAGCGATTGACTATAAGGGGACATTACCGGCTTATTCGATTTATTCAATGATTCAGAGCGCCGGCGCTCGTGTTGTCCACCCATCTTCCCTTATGTCCGTGCTTTCACGCCTTTTCTTTTAAATGGTCAATATGTGAAAAACGGTTTGTTGCCCCTAGGTTGCTGCCAAGTACAGGGGAACATTGGAGCTTCAAAATGGTGAGAAATCGTTCAACGGGGCACCTCGCTGCAGGCAATGTTTCAACGCGAGGACTTGTCTTCATTCGGGTATAGCAGTGTTTTACTGAAAGTTCGTGTGGAAACATAACGACTGCGCATGTTGTTCAAATGCATAAAATTTTATTACGCGGCAGGGCATATGTCGAATGAATCTCGTGACAATTATACGAGGTAATCACGAATTGGCATGAATAACAAGAATCCGTGTCATGAGATAGATGACGTGCAGTACGGGGCGTGAACGACGTACACAAGATGTGAATGTTATCGGACGACATGAAACGACTGAAACTGCATCGTAGGAATTAATATTAACGCTATAACATGTTTTGAGGCTCATGCATGACACAATTGAAGTGGCATCATTCTGGAATGGAATTGTGACACGCGACGTTTAAGGCCTTGACGTTATAGGATATGCAGTATTAATCGCGTGATTTGCGTCCATCACAAAAACGCACGGTTGACATGCACCTGAGACAGAAGGGCCCCAATACAAAATTTGACACTTTGAGAAGGAGCTCTTAAGCTGTAATTTCATATGCTACACAAGACACATAGGGTTGTCTCCGCAGTGACTCAGCGTTTCACTGGACTACACTCCATGCGCGTATGGAAGCAAAATTGGCACGTGAAAAACATTGGCCTCGTATCTGCGCGCTTCGCTGCAAATGTCGTCGAAAGACGATAGTCTTCTGCCGGCCGTACTACGCTGCGTAGGATATGGACGCCATCTGGCAGCGCCGTCAGGAAACATGAGCTTGCGCAGAATCCCTGGGCAACTGCCAGCTGGCAGCACCATATCGTCGGCAGAGGCCTTTTCCGTGCATAGCGTCGCATATTTAGCGCAGCCTAGCAAAAACTAGGGTCTTTACAATTATGTATCTATGTATTTTCTATTAAAGGAACACACCACATGATACTTACTGTATTGATGCTGCGCCTCAGATATCCTTAATATTTGCTTTTTTATTGACAGTGTTCAAAAGTATGAACGCAGCTACCAGTTCAAGATGGCTGGGCGTTAGGCAAGTGCTTAAACTTTGGCCGAGTGACTGAATCGTGTGACAGACAGGACAAGCAGACAGATCAAAATTTCTGCATTCAAGTATACTACCGTCTCTAAAAGCGCCTTTTCTGGACCGTTTCCCTAATTGTAGAGCTATCTCTTCTGGGCTCACTGACTGTCTCTGAAAACAGACAACGAACTTCCATAACGTCAGCGACACTGCAGCTTTTTTCTTTTTCCTTGCTTTATATCCATCTTCTGCAGCTTTTGCTTCCCTTGCCCTTCTTAAGTGCAGGGTAGCGAACCGGGCTTGGCGCAGGTTAACTCCTCCCAGCCTTTCCTATTCCTTTCTCCTCCTCTCCTAGCTTTTCTGCCATACTGCTTGCCAAACTAATGGCGGCGTCGTCAATCCTACATGCAGCACGTAACAAGCGTAGTTTGCTTGCGCCGAGACATGGAAAATGTAGGCTCAGTTCTCCCGTTTAAGAGACGCACAGAAAACAAGCCTCAGCACGTGCAACTCTAACTTTGTCATCATCATGATGAAACAGCGCGCTAAAACAAGGACTGAAGAGAAGGAATAGACGGCACGAGCGCTGACTGACAACTGAAGCTTTATTGAAACAGATAGCATATGTACAAAGGAGAACAACACGTGAAACATAATGTGCGTGTCATGTTCACCATCATAGTATACCAACTCGCCCAACTTGCTACCTTGCTTTAACTTTGTCAGCATTTCAAACAAGACGGGTGCCTCCATTAGTTAGGCAAGTATGCAGTGCAGAAAAGCGCAGTTGCGAATTACGGAAGGGGTCTACTCTGGCGCCCTCTGGGGAGCCATATACAGCAAGTGCGCTTAAGCACTGTTGTACCTTACTTGCTTGCTTGTTTTCTGGTTTCCAATGGGACGCACTGCCGTGACTGATCAGTATCGCGTCCAGCAAAGCAGAGGCTACATGCACTGAAGATGCAATCAGCGCACAGATGTTGACTTTGTATCTCCACGTTTTCGAGCAGCTCTGTAACGGCGTTACAGAGCGCGTGACCCTGCAAAGTACTGTGTGTCGTCATTATAAAAGCGTTAGGAGAGCATGTCTATCTGCTTCTTAAATAAGAAAGCGGGGAGTTTGGAAAAGGCGGGCAAGGGGTGATGAGGAGTACTGAGTTTGTCCTCGTAGGGTACATTTAGAGAGCTCCTTGTGCTGTATACTCTGAAGGAGGGGGGTGTAGTAGAGGTGTCCTTCCCTTGGGTACGTTGACAATCTGATGAAGGACCCGGCCGGCACAGAGTAGGAACGTCTTTTCTAGTGCTGACAGTGATGACGTGCGCTTGAGGGCACTCCAGTCGCACGAGGAGATGATGCGTGATGCGCTGTTGTGGATGGAAAGGATCTGTGCGAAAGCAGCCACACTCAATGAGCTGTTGCACCGTCTTGGTGAGACTTTCTGGTTTGCTTGTTTCCTTTTCTTGATTTAACTCCGCTCGCCTTGTGATTTCCGTTTGCGGAATTAAAGATAACTAAAACAACCCATATCAGACAATGTGCGACAGCCAATGTTGGACAATGCGTGTCCAAACACGCATTCAATTTCGACTGCTACTACTTTCCTTTCGCAACATCTCGTTCCAGAGGTGTAGGAGTCATTACTTTAAATCGAAGTTCCTTGCGGTGTCACCATATCGTCTTAATGGAATAAATACCGAGATACGTGCAGGTCACGTTTGAAAAGAAGAGAAAACTGAACAAAAAGTACAGACAATATTATTTTAAATTAAAAGGCGCCGCCATCTTGGGCCAGTCATTCCGAGATCGAGACGTTAAAAAAAACAAGGGCGTGAAGTTACACGTACTATAAATGCGTCCGTGCGTTTATACTCCAGCACGTCAGTCTGCTGTAGCGCCATTCATTTAGTTATCTTCTTGGAAAACCAAAACGCTCATTTACTTGCCCAAAATGGTGGCGCCCAAGTGCCCCCCCTTTTTTTGGGGGGGGGGGATGGGGCGGGTTGGGTCTATAGGACTTGCTAACTACCATCCGCAGTTCATCGCACTATGTTGCCCTGACAACGCAAATCCTATGTGGATACGCCTTGGCTTTCAGTAGCAGCAAGGCACAGTACTTCTCTTACAAACTCTGCATTCAGTGTGGTCTGCCGATTGTCACCGCGAAGGTTCTCGGTCTTACAACCGCAACTCTTTGGTTCTGCAGTCCGTCTCCTTTTCGTTTATTGCTTCACTCACTTTCTTCCTCTCGTTTCTTCGTTTGTATGCCGCTTGCATGAGACGTCGGTGTCGTGATGTCATTCCACCGTCTCGTCCCCTGCGGGGGCCTGCTGCTTTCGAGAGCTGTGCGTTTCGCGATCCTCGGGGCAACCTCGAGTGTTCGCTCCCGTTTCCGCGTGAAGGACAAAGTTGTTGTCTCTTCTCTCAAGGACTACACACGACGGATGAACCCAACTCCTCGGGTGGCGTTCTAATCGACCCTTCACGCTCCATCCACTCGGGGTTGGCGCGTGCGGCATGCCAAAGAGTCGAGGGGCGTCCCACGCCTCGTTAAATGGGGAATGGAAAGCATTCCATTTGTCGCCTGTGGTACACCGATGCGGCATGCTCCGTGAAGCAGCAGCGGGCCTCACGCTGCTGCTTCACGATACGCGATTCCTAAGAAGCGGTTAAACAACGTTAAGCGGTCCAATACGCTTCGTGCAAAGCAAGCATCGAGTGAAATTTGATGGAACCAATGCTACAGTCATACATCGGATAGCCAACATGAAACGCTCTGTGATCGGTTAAATAATTCGCTTGCTCATTGGAGGTTGGGACCGTTACGGCACTGATGTGTCCAGTACTAATCTGGTGAGGCAGTGCTCCACCGCATACGGTCGCCTGGATCGGGCCGTAGCCCCAGCCAGATATTTATTCGGACGAATAAATCGCTGGTTCGTACTATAAAATAGCCTCCTTTAGAAAACCGGAGCAATTTCGTTGATATATCATTCCTACATGCAGAAAACGTGAAAGCAGTTGTGGGACTACATTCCTTTGCTGTAGCTCACGCATGGCTTGGCCCCGTAGCCTTGGATTCATTGCCAAGGAAATGTAAGGGAAAATTAGCATCCACCCGTTCTTTAGCACAAGGCTACAAGGAAATCCATACGGATTTCTCAGAAATGAAAGCTTCCATGTTGCCGAAAAATTCGTCCTGGTCCGGGGTTCGAACCGGGACCAACGCCTGTCCGGGGCGCTCGCTCTGCCGATTGATCTAACCAGGAGTCTAGCGATTGACAGCTCGCGGGCGGATCCATTGGCAACTCGAAGCACGTTAGCGTGAAAACATGGCAGATGAATTCTGCGGAAACCCGCAAGGTGGAGTAACAAGGAAATCCATACGGATTTCTCAGAAGCTTTCATTTCTGAGAAATCCGTATTGATTTCCTTGTAGCCTTGTGCTACAAAACGGGTGGATGCTAATTTTCCCTTTCATAAACGTTACTCCACCTTGTGGGTTTCCGCAGAATAATTTTTGGTCATTGCCGAGGAAAGTTGTCTGTGAGTGTAGAGGTCCTGTCTACTGTACGATGTCAGAACACCTTCAGAAACTCCAGTAGGTCAAAATTTCCGGAGCACTGCGGCTTATCCCTTCCTTCTACTCTACCATTCCTTTTCCCGTATACACAACGGACGCCGATCCATGCTCCTGTTGTTGGCTGTAGAACGCATTGTCCTTATCCACAACAGAATCGCACTTAATATAGGTAAACACGCAAGTTGCAGGCTTGAGGCATCAGACGTTGCACGACCTAGCCATAATGGGCGTGACGAACGCGTTGATCTTTAGAACACAAGTTGCGCTATTTACAGCGAATCTTACTCTACTGCGGGAGAGCCCGGTAGAACTGTCGCTAATATTTGCAGAAGGTTAGTATGAGGCAAAACTGCCTGAGTATCAAAGGGAAGTTTACATGACTCATTATAATAAGTTCAGCTTTACAGACAAATGATAAACTATGTTTGCAATTCTAATTTAGCTGTGTGGAAAGTGTCATACAGTTCTACCAGGGCGACTGGAGTCTTTGTTCAATACAGTCGTACAAGAGGACGTTTGTTGGACACATAACAAGTACTCGTTTATACATCACTAATACGCAGTGTTTACATTGCGATTGTTGCAGTCATACATGTATTATACAATGCTACGTTATACTGGACACTTTGTTCAATACAGTCTATGTGCAGCGCGGTGCATATGCGGCAGGTAGTACATACCCTGCACATACTTTACAGCTGGTGCCATATGTAAAATCCTCGTTATTATGCTATGATAGGGCAGGCCAACTGCCCATCCCTGACCAAAAAAAAAATATTTTGTGCCAACGCCGGAGGAACGCCTCTTCCCCACCTGCCTCCAAGTGCTCCATCAGGTAACCAACAGTGGTAACTGGGTATGGTACCCTTACTGGTCTTCTAGTTGCCTCCACGGGGTTTCTCCTTTGCCATGTTGTGAATAACGCACCCATAGCGACTAAATTGGTGAATGTGCCTCTTTTGGTCCGTGTGCTGGCAGAGACCGGATGTTAAATGACCAGGACATGACGCGCCAGACAATTTTAGCGGACGCACAGTCATATAGGGCATGTGTGACGCATTCCGCAGCGTCGCAGTTCGGGCACCATGCCTTTGGTACGATACCGAACATTCTGGAGCCGTTGTTTCGTAGGAAGCACCCTTCATATTTTTGTTCCTTCGTTATCTTCGACCTCACGTGGAAGCTGATGTTTTCTTGGCTCTCCCCACCTCGCCTTATCAATCTTTTGTTTTTCTTCAACCGTTAGCTGATTTTCTGTGAGGACTTCTTGCAGGGTAGTCTTTCTGAATATCACTTGTAGGGATTTCTTTCTCAAGCTTTCTTTTTGCATTAGAGGCCCGCCATGGTTGTGTAGCTCTTTTGGCACTCGGCTGCTCATCCGAAGGACGCGGGCTCGAATCCCGGCCGCGGCGGCTGCATTTCGACGGAGGCGAAATGTTGAGGCCCGTGTGCTGGGCGATGTCAGTGCACGTTAAAGAACCCACGTGGTCGAAATTTCCGGAGACATCCACTACGGCGTCTCTCATAATCAGAGCTCGTTTTGGGATGTTAAACCCCACGCATCTATTAAATCTCTTAGGGGCGAAGCTCCTCTTAGTCTAACCTTGTCCCGCGTCAGGCGTAACCGGCAGTATCTCCCGGGAGGCACGCGCTCGCCCTCGGCGCGTGCCTCCCGGCGCGCGAGCTCTCACTCTTCCATCTGCTGTCTTGTGAGAGAGAGAGAGAGAGCGAAAGGCGCTTTGACTATGGAAACGCTCTTTCATAGATGAACGCTCTACCAGCTCGCAAAGGAGAACGCGCCCTCACCCGCGAGAGAAAACGTTGACGCAGGCAGCGTCTTCTAGCGAGTTTCTTGACTGAGAAATACCGACTGCTCGCGTTGGAGACCCGTTCACCGGCCACCCATATATATATATATATGTATATATATATATATATATATATATATATATATATATATATATATATATATATATATAGGCACTGGATCTTGACTTGCAATGAAGTGCCGGTGGGAGATTTCACTTGTGCATAGTTGAACCAAAAGGATTCGTAGCGTGCGCGCTAACTAAATTAATCCGGAACTCGGCACGATCTACGATGAAGCTCCCGAGCTTCGCCCACTCATCATCATTCACTCCGTGGATATGCTGTAAATTTTTTCTGTTAGACGCTGTTTTGCAGAAGGGGGACGGGATTTCGGCTTGCGGTCCTGAGTATCCATTACTATCAAGAAAATGGTGGTTATAGCTGGGCCAGTAATCCGTAAATTTTTACCGATGTATCCAGTTGATTTAGAGAGCGGGAAACTTTCAGAGCCAGTACTTCAGACGTCACCATCGCGTCATGGAGGCTTAGGCCTCGTCTTGACACTGGAATTTGATGCCGAACAAATTGGTTTGCAGATTTATTTGGTATGACAGCGATACACATGAGTCGTATACATGACACTGTGAAAAAAAATGGGCAAAGGTAAAGCTTGGCTTCAGCATTGTTACCTGGTGGAGGCGACAAGTTCGCTCAGGGTATCCTTCCAGCTTTTACAGAAATGTTCCGGGAAAGAACAAGAGAGGAAGTAAGGCTTGTAGATGATTTGAAGGAAAGTCGACGGCTGCGAGAACCTTTTAAGCTGGCCTTTTATATCGCAGTTGCCAGTAGCGACAAGGCGCTTTGTCACACACAGAATTTGTTCCCTTTACACTCGCGCTTCTATTACTCAAGAAGTCATGGTTGGTCCATACCGCGTCCGTACTCAGTAGGAATCGTCCACGTGGAGCTTATCTGGGTACCGGCACACTCTGGCAACCCTGGCAACGAGGCGGCTCACAATCAAGGAGGTTTAAAAATTTTAATTTTAAACCTTCTCGCTCACAATATGGCTCGAGGATCTATCGGCCGGCCCGTGAGCGGCTACTCGAGCGTCCGCCGCGGTGTTGCAGTGGTTACGGTGCTGGGCTGTCACCCAAAAACATCACAGCATATTCACGGGGTGAATGATGATGAGTGGGGCGAAGCTCCGGAAGGAATCATCGGTAAACCGTGAAACTCTTCCGTGCAATTCGCCCCACAATTAAAAGTGAAACACTTGAGTAAATGTCATCAAACTGTTATAACATCTCGCATCTTTCATCATCAACTACAAGTACCGCCATCTAGTTTTATAACATCTCGCGCATGCTACGAATCCTCACGGTTCAACTATGCACAATGCACAAGTGAAATCTCCCACCGGCACTTCATTGGGAGTCAAGATGCAGTGCCTATATATATATATATATATATATATACGGTGAACGCTTCTCCAACGCGAGCAGTCGGTATTTCTCAATCAAGAAACTCGCTAGGATACGCTGCCTGCGCCAACGTTGTCTCTCGCGGGCGAGCGCGTGCCGGGAGCCACGCGCTCGCCCTCGGCGCGTGCGTGCCTCCCGGCAGGCACGCGCCGGTGGCTACCTACTACTAGGGACGCACGACCCACGCCTTAAGGAGCTTCGCCCCTAAAAACGCGGGTTCAATCCGGGCCGCGGCGGTCGGATTTTCGACGGAGGCCAAAATGCCATAGGCCCGTGTACTGTGCGTTGTCAGCGCACATTAAAGAACTCCAGGTGGTCTAAATTTCCGGAGCCCTCCACTGCGGCCTTTCTCTCCTCTCTATCACTTTCACTCCCTTTCCCCCACCACCACGGACGCTTAGCCGTGGTCCCTACATGGGCTGCAGAAGTTAGCGTCCTTTCCTAACCGAATCACAGTCAATCATCATCAACTCGAGCCCGGAACGCGTAGAGGGAGTTCTCATAAGCTTCCAGGAAATCACCCAGCACTTCAGACTAGCTCGACGAACGCTGCCGCCACTTCACAACAGTCTTACGAAGTCTGAAGAGTTTAGATGAGGCAACTCCAAATAAATACTCTTCCGAATACGGTTGCAATGCATCACATCGATTCAGACAAATTCAAAACCGATTGCTAGAAATGTGACCAGACAGCCACAATGCGACACATCTTTTGGGACTACCCCGCAGACCCACCGCCCAAAGAACTCCAGAAGCTTGTAGGCTCGCAAAATTAGGAGACCCCATTGGCCAGCTCTGCTCTGGACGTTCGAGTCCGGGTCACAGCAACGACCTAAGAGGTCTCCGTCAGCCCCGGCTGAGGGCCATCTGGTAGGGTCATAGAGGCCATCACTCCAAGTACCGACAACAAAGTTTCTTACTACTCCACAACCGAAACTGAAACACCGACATGTTAAGCATTGTATTCGGGCACTGCCCTTAACGAATGCGAGAGCCACGGTACTTAGTTGCTCCTCCTCGAATGCGCGAAAGCGCTGTGCTGTTCTGCGCAACGTATCATACATTACTCAGTCTCATGGCCGCTGGGTAAATAATAATAATAATAATAATAATAATGAAGTGAAGTCATAATAGTGAAGCTGCGCTTTTATCGTTAAAGGGGAACCCCGGTGGTTTTTCCACCATATTTTGATATCGCTGTTTTCTAATGGCACTGGTAGTCTTGTAGCAGCCAGGGTGGTTCAATTTGTTCAGGAACTAGCCAATAATTTAAACAACCCAACGAACCACGCGTTTAAATCGAAGCAGAAACATGTAGACGCTTCGTGTAGCGTATGTGTTGACGTCGCAGCCTCCGCGCCATCAGAAATGTGGAGCTGGTGCCAGAAAAATGAAAGGTCATCTGACCATGTATTGAGTTACGCCAGCTTCTCTTGAACTTGACCACGACGATTTGAACCCGTTTTGCTCTTTACTGTCAGCCTGCTCAGGTAGGCAACGTTCAAGGTGATGACGTCAAATACACAGGGTGGGTCGCATGAAAATCCCCTAAAAAGAATTTTAAAATTCATTATCAGGAAAACTAAAGGACTTGCAACCGCGTGGCTTGGCATATATTATTAGAGTGCCGAGGGGAACACATAATGAAACTTTCTTTGAGATGCAAAGACACTGAAAAATTGCCGGCGTTGCCTTTTAATTATAACGTAACTGGCAAGGGTGTGAAGTTCGCTGTCGCTTTCTAATGGCCGAAGAATGAGGGGAGGGGTGTGGGTAGTGGGTCTGGGGCATGAGCGGGTGCGCTTTTACTTTGTGCGTAACCCGAGTAACCCTTGGTTGCTTGATTGCTTCTCATAGATTTCCTTTTTCTCTATCTTTTCTTTCCTTATCTCTCTCTTTCTACATTGCCATTCGCATAATCACTATCATGAGTCAGTGGGCTTAGGAAAAGGGCGTGGGTTGTGGGTTCTAGGGCAGAAGAGGGTCACCTTTTCCTTCCTGCGTGACGGACATAGCGCACGACGACCATTGATAGCCCATAAACAGCTGCAGCTGTTGACAAACGTTCGGCTTGTTGCATCGTGCTGAAAGGGACGGGTACAAATGGGAACATTCCGGCGGACAGTTTCGTAACGAGGTCACATGTGTTTCGAAAAAAAAAGAGAAAAACAGAAAGAGAATCAAACGAAACGGTTGCTGCATCATGCGCAAATTTGTTGAAGGGACCGAGAACTGAAATCTCGGCAAATGAAATGCGGTTTAGGCTGAAGAGTGAAGGCTTGTCACTGCTTCCTGGAGTCTTTGAATTGCTGTACGTCGCCTGCTGCTCTTCGTGTCACAATAGCTCGGGATTAAAATTGCAGTAGAAGACAGCGAAGAAATAGTGGAGTTCTAAAGGCCGGAAGGTTAACCAGTTACGGACAACCGGTTTGCCACCCTACACATCGGAACGGTTGGGGGAGATTCAAAGATGGGGAGGAAAGAAAGAGAAAGAGCACATAATACAGCACGCACACAGTGATGTTCCGTGCAGGGAATTTTCCCTTTTTCAGGGAATTTTCGACCGTCATTTTGGACGAAAGGGAAAAAGGGAATTTTCTCAATATTGCAGGGAATTTTGGAGGTCGAGATATATCATTATAATGTTCGAAACACTTCTGTTACGGGGCACTTTCGGTTCGTACTCGGTTGGCAGTTTTCGGTTTCTCCAATCGTCCCCGGCGCATGTAGCACGGAAAATCATAACCTTTAAGATTCGTTCCTGTTACACGGAGCCTCTTTTTGTTTACTCCGGGCGGTAGGCTCGAAATCCACATATGCGCTATGTAATTGCAGCCCATGAGCTCCGAGATTGTCGATGGCCATCATCGCACACCCTAGTGGAAGCCATTATTCTTTCAGCAAAAGTAGGCAACTATATGTGCGACAAGCCAGAAGCTTTCAGTAACAAAAACAATAATAGCGCACTTTTCATTTTATACAGCTGCCGTGTGTACACAAACGAGTATGTACGGCATTTCTTCGGCATCGCATACACCTTTAAGTCCGCTCGAAGGTAGCTTCCGCGTAGTATGAAAAGCCAATCTCGGAGGCAATGCTTTCAGTTGCGCAGGAGCACAAGCGCAAAAAGAGGGAACGATAGCAAGAGCCGGAAACACGTCAAACACGCATATATGTATATATATCTGTGCAGGGAAATGTGCGGGGATTTTTAGCGATGCATGCAGGGAAAAAATGCCTGAAATCGGGAATTTTCATGCCTCGGAAAGGGAATTCTTCGGCGCAGGGCGGAACATCACTGCACGCACACACGCACGCGCGCACACTGTCAGACAGTCACATTTCGTCGCTCTTCCATGCTACGCGACATCACTGTCACAGCCGCTTGTCCAAGTCTGTTTGTTTTAAACAGCCTCAGTAGTACTCTCATCGCCAAAATTGCCGTAGGTACCGAAATCGCCGTACGTGCATATAAAAAACGCATAAAAAACGCGTGCCCGCCTCATCATTTTGTTTTCTACGCCTTTGAAGGAGTCGTCGCTGAGAAGCGACGCTGCTTTCACGGCAACCGAAAACCTGCTTTTAACCACGGCGCATGGTCGGGGGTCTCCCAGGCGTTGCTTGCGTGCGGTCTGTGTGTACAGAAACTGGCGCAAACACTCCCGACAGCTGTCGGCCACTCTTTGCAACATGCGTTGCGTATAAGACACCATAGGCAAAATATCTCATAAAAGCATGTTTTGAGGTGTTCTCCCCGTTGCCACTGCGTGGTTAAACAACCTGACCGGTAAGCTTTCCGTTGAAGTAAAGAAAACAAGTACCTTAAGGTGCCTTGAATATTGCATGTCGGTCCCTTCAAAGGGACACTAAAAGCCAATATTATGTTCAGTGGGAGTGAAAGATTGGGTTTCTGTAAGAACCAGTTCGCATTCCTGGCGAGAACACGGGTATCCTGGACATTGTGAAATTCCGTGATGTTCTAAAACTCTGGAAGTGGCGGATCAGAACAAACCAGAATCAGAGCGAATCAGAACTGCCAATATGGCGCATTTCGACAAAGTCCAGGATAGCACCCCAAAACAGTCCTAAGCGAGAAAACGTAGTAATCGAGAAACTGGAGTGACGCCCTCTGTCCGGTGCTGTAGACAACTCCTTTAAATGACGTCCGCTTATCTATTTGGAATACTGGACTGCTGCCCCGGGTTATAAGTAAAAGAGAAATAAGATGAAGTGCATCTTCGACAACAAATAAGCGTGCAGTAGCTGTAGTTGCTACGTATATTACGGCCGTGGAGCTCACTCCACCGAAGTGTCGGCAGCCGAAATCGTGACGTCAAATGACAGCCAAATGTCTAAATGACAGCTCAAACATCAGCATCAAATCTCATAACGACAGCTCTTTTTCGCCCGCCCCTTCGTATCATTACGCTGTCTCGATGCGAAAATAAACGTCATTGTCATTGTCAAGTTTCCTTTTCGGGCATGGTTGATTCAAATGGAGTAGCGACACCAGAGACATTCGGTGGCAGTTTTCGGCGCAAAAAAAAAGAAGAAAATATTCCTTTGGTGGCGTGTAGAAACAGCGGGGATAAACTGCAACACGGATTAAAAAAAGATGAAAAATATTGGCCGCGTATCTGCGTGCTTCGCTGCAAATTTCGTCGAAAGACAATAGTCTTCTGTCGGCCGTACTAAGCTGCGTGAGATATGGACGCTTTCTGGCAGCGCCGTTGGCATACATGAGCTTGTGCCGAATTTCCGACGATTTTGTGGCAGCACCAAATCGTCGGCCCTTTCTTGTGCATATAGCGTCGCATTTTTAGCACAGCCTAAGAAACACTAGGGTCTTTCGAATTCATGGTATTTTCTAGTAACGGAACACACCACCTAATACTACTGATGTTGCGCCTCAGATATGCGTAATATTTCTTTTTGATCGACAATGTTCGCAAGTATGAAGGCAGCTACCAGTTCAAGATGGCTGGGCGTTAGGCAAGTGCTTAAACTTTGGCCGGGTTGCTGAATCGTGTGACAGACAGACAAAAAAAAAACAGACCAAAATTTGTGCGTTCAAGTATCCCGAGAGAGACTGTCGTCTTTAGAAGGTTAATCTATAACGAAGCTAATTAATATTTTCCTTCAATTTTTTAAAGTGGTTAGGCCCTACAGCGAGGCACTTAGTGGTGTCCCTGTGCGACAATAAATGTGTCATTTTTGTCTACTCCACAGTGAAGATTTAGAATGCAGGGCATTAACAGTCCAAATTGTAAGATAAGGGGTCGTCGTTCCCGATAAGAATAACGCGTCCTTGTGAATCGTGCATGCGCCATTGCTATTTGCCAAGACTTTGGCGTTCTCTAACGATAGCAGTAACGCGGACACAAAAGGTAGTTTCGTAAAGTTTCTTGACGCGCCCCTCATGCGACACCACGGCGGTAGCGTACTGAACTCCCTCGCCGGTTGCAGTACACATAACATTTGCGGTCTTGTTTGTGATGTTTAGCCATTAGTTGTCCAATTTGGCTTATGGGGGCTACAGTCTCCCATAACAGAGTACAGCCATGTGTTCTTTCATACTGCCCTTTGGGTAGAGAGGTTTAGTGTTGGGTACCCAAAGGTACCCAAGCGTCTCTGCGGGCGCTCCCTCTTGCGTTCTTCTGTACTCCCCGTGTGAGCAGGGAGACAACAAAAAAATTCACAGCATATCCGCGGAGTGAATGACGATGAGTGGGCGAAGCTCCGGAGGTTCATCGTAGATCGTGACGAGTTCCTGATTAATTTAGTTAATGCGCATGCTAAGAATCCTTATGGTTCAACTACGCACAAGAGAAATCTCCCACCGGCACTGCATTGTAGGTCAAGATCCACTGCTATATATATCGGATGGCCGGTGAACGGTTGTGCCGCGCGAGCAGTCGGTTTTTCAGTAAAGAAGCTCGCTAGCAGACGCTGCATGCGTCAGCGTTGGCTCTTGCGGGCGAGGGCGCATTCTCCTTCCTTGCGAGCTGGTGAAGCATTCATCGAAGAAAGAGCGTTTCCATAGTCAACGCGCACCGTTCGCTCTGGCACCACCCAAAAACCGCAGGTTCGATCCCGGCCGCGGCGGTCGCATTTTCGATGGAGGCGAAAATGCCAGAGACCCGTGTACTGTGCGTTGTCAATGCACGTTAAAGAACCCCAGGTGGTCTAAATTTCCGGAGCCCTCCACTACGGCCTTTCTCTCCTCTCTATCTCTTTTACTCCCTTTCCCTTTCCCCAACGCACGCTTAGCCGTGCTCCCTACATGGGCTGCAGAAATTAGCGTCGTTTCCTAACCAAACCACAATCAATCAATCAATCAATCAATCAATCACGACAACAGATGGAAGAGAGAGAGAGATCGCGCGCCGGGAGGCTCGCGCCGAGAGCGAGCTCGGCGTGGCTGATGATGATGATGATGATGATGATGATTGTGATGATGATTGTGGTTCAGTTATTAAAGTACGCTAATTTCTGCAATCCATGTAGGGAGGACGGCTAGGCGTCCGTGAAGTGTACGGGAAAGTCGCTCAGGCCTTCCCACGTGTAAACGGATTAATCTTTCGCGAACGTGGCTACCGCCGCGGTGGTGTAGCGGTTACGGTGCTCGGCTGCCACGTAAAATACTCCGATTCGATATCGGCAGCGGCGGTCGCATTTTCGATGAAGGCGAAGATGCCTGAGGCCCGTGTGCTGTGCGTTGTCAGTGCACGTTAAAAAACGCCAGGTAGTCTAAATTTCCGGAGCCCTTCACTACGACTTTTCTCTCCTTTCTATCTCTTTTGCTCCCTTTCCCTTTCCCGAACGCACGCTTAGCCGTGCTCCCTACATGGGCTGCTGAAATTAGCGTCCTTTCCTAACCGAACCACAATCATCATCGACGCGACAACGGACAAGCCTGGACCCTAAGGAGTTTAGCCCTTAAAAGAACACGAGGCCACTAGTGCTCGGAGCTCCAATACTAAACCTCTCTCTTAACTCAATACTGTGCTAACTGCGGCCGCGTTACGGGCCGAAAACTTCTCCATCTAATCTTACAACCGAACGTTCTACCACCCCTTTCTTTTGCGATCTCTTTTTGCTACCCTCAATCGCGACTTGTTTACTCGTCCTCTGATTTTGCTCTCTGGCTTTACCTATTTCCTATTGCATCAGCCAAGATAACGCAGACAGAGACTGCTACACAGACACAACCCTTTCAAAGGCAATGAGAATGACTTCAATTCCTCGGGGCCTTTGTGCCACGGCCAAATGAACATTCCCGGCCTCAGAATGTTTCCTGTGGACAAAATCAGGTTTGTCCAGTTGGGCTAAACGGAAGCTGAGAGATTGCGTCCTTTCGTCCTAGGCAATCGCACGACCGTAGATAGATGGTCCCTGCTCTCCTTCAAACAATGCACCGTCAGTGTTTCCAACAGGGCAAATAAGTGGAAGTGGCAGACAAAGTGGAGAGGACCGCCACTTTCTTATTTCTTTATTTACGTACTCTAGTAACACGTTCCGTACATTCCTGCTGCCACATCACTCACTTTTCAGCCGAAATGGGGCGAGTAAGAAAAACATTTCATGGATTCATTTCAGGAACGAGACATGGCGTCATCAACATTGCTAACAAAAGATATCTTTTCCCCGAAAAGTTTGCTTCAGCGGCACGCTTTAGCGCCAGCGTTGATGGTCATGTCATCACTGTCAAACACCTCGCGTGCAGCCTCACAATTGCAGCCGCCTATCTTTCGTGCCTTGTTTTAGTCCACCTGTTCATTTATTGCCACACACCCGCGCAGGGGTGGGAAATCA
The DNA here is from genome assembly GCA_013339685.2 of Hyalomma asiaticum. NCBI lineage: Eukaryota > Metazoa > Arthropoda > Arachnida > Ixodida > Ixodidae > Hyalomma > Hyalomma asiaticum. The sequence goes on from CM023490.1 coordinate 47,886,768, forward strand.
CCAGTGCGTGTGATTAACAATCCATCTGCCCTCTTTTCCAAGGCAAGCTGGCATCCATAAACACTGCTTCCGCAAGACACACTTGTCGACACTGTCAAAGACAGCCAGCTCCTTATTTCGGCGCGTTTGTTTTTCTAAAGCACTGAGCGAAGACTGACATTCTTAGAAGATCGGAGGATTCGCCTGTAAGAGTGGAACGCAATAGTGTAAGCGCCAACTGGAGGATGTTCACGCACGTAACTTGTAACCGCAAGCATCCTACCTGCGCTTTGCAGAGGGGGCTCTGCCTGCGTGCCCCACTGTTGTTACGATATAAATGTTTGAGCTTCCTCGTAACAGAAATGCCTTTTCTCCTACCTTCAAATAACAGTCCTAGTTGTCATGTGTGCAGGTTATAGTTGAGCCCCAGTTTACAACTTTTCTGACGAATTTTACTTTGAGAAATACAATTTTGTTTACTAAGGCACCTGCGCCCTAGCGAAGGAATTGCGCAGTCGGATGGTAAGAGATGATTTTTCCGGCGCCGACGCCTTCTTTTTCTCTTTTTGAGACGCGAGTTTCCTAACGCAATCGCGTTAAAATTTGCGTGCGTTTAAATCATGAGCCTCGTTCACGACGGCGTTAAAGGAAACCACGCATTCCTCAAGCTAAAGTAAGGTGCGTTATAACGCCGTCCAATAAGTGCCCGCCGTTATCGCTCATTACACACTGAAATTCCCGACGCCCATTCCCAAAGACAGCGTCAGCTATCCAGGCGAACTACCCATAACGCACACAAAAGAGCTATACCCAAACAGCACTGCCCGCGTACGCACTTGACTCTCTAGTGCTTCTACTTTATTTGCTTAATTTGCAAGGTAACTCTGAGCTGTTCGAGCATCAGCCGCACGGTGCATTGAATGGGCCGGCTGTTGCCACGTTTAAGCGATAAGTCGGAACGGTGCCTCGCACGCAGCCCGTCATCGCGTAAATGAGTTTCCAGCTGCCTGGAGCCGGAAACAACAAAAAAAGCAGCGACATCAAGAGGCAAAAGATAAACAGAAAACTGTCTGGGTAATTCGCATCGGTAGTGACAGGAAGGACGGTATTGATGATGATGATCATGACGCCAGAGGGTCGGCTTCAGAAACGGACAAAAGGGAGAAATAATTCACGGCCAGGCGATCACTGAAAGTTAGCGTCATTCGCGATCGCCGAGACTGGGGGAGAGAGAAAAGAGGGAGAAAAGGGATAAGGGAAAGAACCACTCAGGCCTTGGCCCTATATGGTGTTGTTGTGCCTTTGTGTGCTTATAACTTAGGCCTTTCAGGCGCTGAATCAATAAGGAACGACTTATTGAGGATCCCCCCTTTCCTATATATTTTCTTTTCTGTTCCCACCCGCGCTTCTCACAACACCGGGCAAGCTGTTGCAGCTTTCCCTAAGCCTTTTCTCCTAGATCTGTCACCCAGGGGGAAAGAAGGGAAAAGGCGAGGATAGGATTCAGGACCGAAGGCAGAAAGGATTGGTTTCCCATCTTCGAACGAAGCAATAAGATCGAGAAGGAGCCCGACAAACAGTTTCTTTCTTTTCCTTTTTTTTCTTCTCCTAAGGTGTGCAGAAAGAGCTAGAAGGTTTGTGACCCCAGTCGAGAAAGGGTGTTTGAAGGTCGTCTGGACGGCCACGTTGTCATTACAGTGATTATCCAAGAGAAACAGCACCGTGCTTGAGCTTCTTTGTCTGCTGAGCCTACTTTATGCTGCTGTTTTGTTTCGTTTCATTTTAGGGATATCGTATCCATTTATAGTTTTGGCAGTGATGTAGCGTTACACGGCGACGTTGTGGAAATGTTGTTCCTGTTGACATTTTCTGCCTTTCACCGTCTACAACGATTTTTTCATCACCGGTCTCCGCCAAACATCTGGCATGATAGGCTCGCTATCATGCCGGAGGCATGCCTTGGGCATTAGCTTTTCCTTCCTCTCTCTCTCACTCTCTCATCATTTTCTTCTAACCTTTCTATGTCCCCTTACCCCTCCCCCAACGCAGGGTAGCAAATTGGAAGTGCCATTCCAGTTAACTTCCATGCTTTCGGTACAACTCTTAACTCTCTCTACAGTGTCAACAATGTAATTTCAATGTATCCTACTTGCTATGCGAAATAAGATGCATCAAAATGCTTATACAAGCGTAATGATTCACGGAGAGGCTATTATTGCCTCTTCAAATCAAATCAAGCGAAAAGGGAATTTTATTACACAATAATATGAAAAATACATACAAGGACATTTGGTCCCGTAGCGTAATGTGGCTAGTGATGTGTCGAGTACAAAAACACATTCTGTAATAACTAGCATTCTTATCCAAAGAAATAGCGAAAGTACCATACAAATGCAATAGGTACTAATATAACCACAGAAGTGCGCTAAAAAAATGAACACGCTGATTTGCATGAAAAAGTTGTTTTTGTAATACAAAATTATCAATAAAGTGCTTGGTAACATAGCAAGTGGCATTTCCATGTAAGGTCAAAATTTCTTGTGACTTTTATCGACCGCTGTCCGAGCAAACCATATTGGAATGCCGGACAGATAGTGTCTCGCAGCAGAAAGCCACGAAGGCTGTGCTCAAGTTTTTGCGCGCAACGGGCCTCGTGAACCGTCTGTGACACATGTCGTGCTTGTGTGTGTGTGCGCGATTTGACCTCTCTCCTTCTTTCTTTATTCTTTTTCCATCCCTTTCTGTCTCCCTTCACCCCTTCCCCAATGCAGGGTAGCAAACTGGATGTTTACATTTCCGGTTAACCTCCCTGCCTTCCGCCCATTATCTCTCTCTCTCTCTCTCTCTCTCTATTTCAAGAGGCAAATTGTTCTGCAGCTTAACACCAGAAAATTGCATTAATCTTCCACCGGACACATTCGAACATACAGGAGGATTAAGGTTACCGCTGCCGTCATGCCGTGTGTTTAACGCCGGAAACATGAAAATGATATGGGGCAGAGGTGTGTTTGCGTTTATTCTTTATTCACTGAGCAGGAAATATTGTACTTCGGTATATCAGTAAACGGAAGTATATGCAGCCTCTGAAACAGAATATTAGAGGGATGATGCGCCGGGGAGAAAGTAATCACACGCACAGCTCTTTATTGTGCTGTAGTGATGTTCCAGTGATGCATAATCCAGCACAGTATTCACTAATTAAATCATTTCTGGGCCAAGTATGTGGAGCCAATAACACGCAAATTTTTTTTTCGCTTATGTCCTAGTCAGTTCAGTTCAGTTCAGTTTATTATTCCTTGAAAGTACAAAGTTCATTGTAATAGTATACAGACAAGGGTCCCAAAGTCTAGCGACTGCAGTGGGACCCTCGATTAACAATAACATAAAGAATTATTATAAAAGCAAGCAACATTACAAACGCAAGAGGAATTGAACACTGAAGGTACAGAAAGCAACAACGAGTAAACAAAAAGAATCATCAAAGAGAATCAAACCAAAAGTACAGAGTAATCAATTACATAGGCACGTCATAGAACAAAAAACCCAAATTCACAAAAATTTTTCAAATTGCATACACACATTTACATCAGAATTAGTTTTTATACATGATAAAGTTTTTAAGTTCTTTTTTAATGCATGCAAAGATGATGATTTTATTGTGTAAGGCAAGTTATTCCATAGTTTAATGACCGTGAAGGAAGATGTCATTTTGCCGTAGTTGGTGTTACATTTAGGTAGAAGGAAGTTGTGATTGTGGGCGAACCTAGTGCTATTGGTGTTAGTGAGTAATCTAGAACCGATTAAATTAAATGCAAGCTGATTGTTAAGTTGTTTAAATAGCATTATGATTAAGTGAAAATTAAACAAGCCAGACACGGTAAGAATACAGTTAGCACGAAGGAGTGGGGTAGCATTAGAAATGAATGAACTGTTGGTAATAATGCGAATGGCCTGATTCTGAATGTGCTGTACAGACGAAAGATGAGTGTTATATGTATTTCCCCATGATGTAATGCCATATATGATGTGACTATGTATGAAAGCGAAGTATAAAGACAATAAGGCATCAAGCGAAAAAAATGGTCGAGATTTGATGAGTGATCTTATGCCAAATGCTGTTTTTTGTTTAACATAGAGAATATGATTAGTAAACTTCAAATAAGGGTCTAATTTTATGCCCAGAAAACACACACAGTCAGATGCAGGAATGAGATGATGGTCAATGGACACTTGTGGATTGTGGTCGAAAAAGAAATGTCCAGTGCGGGCATAAATGCGACAGGCCACGATATGGAATATAGAGAAAAGTGTGCCCTTGGATTCCTAAAGACAAACTCACCATTGGCTGGCGGGTTTTAACCTGTGGCCACCAGTACGTTCCGAGCAGGACTTCGGCTCATTTTCTCTAATGAAACGAAAAAAAAATAAAAAGGGACCTTCGTTAGCGCCGAAACATGTTTTAAAATGTTGTAAAAATGCAGCGGGGACATGTTGGGCCAACGTTGGGCCAACGTTGGTTTGGCGGCCAGCAGACATTGTTGGCAGTTAGATGGAAAAAATAAAGCACAGTCAATAACAGTTCTACATAAAAATCTTCCGCTCTTAGCTTCTGTTGATCAAGTTAGAAACTCAAGTCGTATCTTCTTCAACGCTCCTTTGATTATTTTTTTCGGTTTTTATTGAAAAACAACGTTGTTTTCATAACCAGTGTGTAGTTTGTATGTCCTGCTTTGTTCTATGGGCTGTGTTCGTACAATGATGTGCTTGCGCCCCGCTTAGATCCCTCTGGTCGTTGCAGTATCTGTAAATAAATATTAAAAATTTCATGAAAAGACACGTCCGCATTAAGAAAATAGTAGCATGTCATTTCACTTAGAGTGGAGCATTCAAGATCGTTCGTTCGCGATCATGGTCCGACTATTTTCTGGAATAACGATGAATGACGATAGACACTGCCGTCTGATTAAAGGTATTCCATCACGCCCGTGGACTGTGTCCTCTCGGGCTCTCCTGCTGCGTAATGACAGAATCCGAAGTATGTGCAAAAATTTTTGTTTTCAAGCTGCTTTAGGTAGTTAGTAAACTACTCAATCACTCAACTACACGCTGTGAAGGCAGCGTTGGACCATGTGCTAGTTGCTGTCCGGTGTCTACCTGTATTAGTGTCAACTCACTGTAACGGTGAATATTTCAGGAGTGAAACCGTCAAGCGAAATATTGAGCTCTTTGTTTAGTACATTTGGGCCTGGAAAACCTGGAACATTCACGGCAGAGACATTGATGGTATTGCTTCTTATGAAAGAACGAAATATGACTCAGAAAAGCACCACAGGTGTCGGATCAAACGCAAAAATAAGGAATATTATAATTCTTGGAGCTTCACGAGCCAAAACCTATGGATATCATAATGAGGTACGCCGTAGTGGAGGGCTCCGAAAACTTCGACCGTCTGGTGTCGTACATGCACTGATAACGCACAGCACCAAAGGCATCTATATCATTTACACCTCCATCGAAAACGCAACCACCGCGTACATAATCGGAACCGTGTCTTCCGGGTCAGCAGTTAAGCACCCTAACTATATGTAGAACTTTTCGCAGGAGGCATGGAACACCGCCGTAATGCGCTGGGCACGGCAGTGAAAAGGCGTGTGTTGTCTATTTGGTTCACTTTGTGTTCACGTGTGTGCGTTGTTTGATAATAAAGACTTCCCAACTCACCAAAATTGCTAATGCGAACCCTCTACAGTGTCTTTTTTTTGTGTGTGGGAGGGGGGGTCACCCACATTTATAACAGCCAAGCAGGGGTTACGGCAGCACCCGGGGCGCCTTCTGTGAAAATGTGTGCACTAGACAACCACAGCGGACAAATAAAGGCGAACGGTAATGGAAATGTTCAAATGGAGAAGACTGCCTCCAGCGTAGGCCTGGAGAACGTGTGGTAGGGACATTTATGATAAAATTTGAGAGATAGGGTATCACGGGTTGTACATGTTGTGACAGCATAGACAGCTCAGATCTTTGTCGTCGCAGATAATAGGAGGTTTTTTGTATAGTCTCGGGAAAGCGACGCGTTACGTTTCTTTATTATCCAATGCCATTGCACAGATCCTCAGCGGCGAAAAATAAATTTTTTTGATAGTCCGTATAGAAGACAATCAGCCCGTTATCAACGAAATGTTTTCTTTATCTGTTTAATTGAGTCAAACGCGCGGGGAATGAAGACACAAAGGAACACAGAAAACAGGACATCTTTGTGTCTTCGCTCTTCGCGCTGTTTAAATCAGTTGATCGTTTGATCGCTGTTTCACTCAGTTGGACATTTCGTTGATCAAGTCCCTGATCAAGGAATGTTTCTCTCTCTTTTTTTTTATTTCTGGCTCCTCAGAAACCAACTTCCATGGCTTTTAATTTGCGGCCGCACCAATTCTGCATATTGTGACAGCACAGACAGTTAAGATCTTCTTTATCGCAGATAATAGGGGGGGGGGGGGGGGGGTATTGTATAGTCTCGTGAAAGTGCCGCATAGGCTTTGCGTATTATCCAATGCCTTTGCACAGTTCCCCAATGGTGAAAGCATAAAAAAATAGGTAGTCCCTATCGCAAATAATAATCCCGTGATCAACGAAATGTGCTTTTTCATTGTTATTGGCCCCTCAAAAACTGACGTCAGTTGCTTTTAATCTGCCGCCGCACCAATTGTACATATTGTGACAACACAGGCAGTTAAGAGCTTCATCATCGTAGATAATAGGCTATTTTTGTGTGTGTTTAGTCTCGTAAAAATATCGCATAAGGCTTTTATTTCTTTTTTTTACCCAATGTATTCGCATTGGTCGTCAATCGTGAAAGGTGGAAAAAAATTGTAATAGACGCTATCGAAAATAATGAGCCCGTGATCAACGAAACGTTTCCTTTTTTTTTTTTTTCCTGGCTCCTCAAAAACCAACCTCAATGGCTTTTAATTTGCAGCCACGCCAATTCTACCTATTGTGGCAGCACAGACAGTTAAGATCTTCTTTATTGCAGATTATAGGGGGCATCTTTTATAGTCTAGGGAAAGTTCCTCATAAGGTTTCTTTATTGCCGAATGCCTCAAGGATGAAAGATTAAAAAGAATTCGATAGCCGCTATCAAAAGTAATGAGCCCGTGATCAACAAATTTTTTTATGTGTCTCCTTAAAAACCGACCTCAATGGTTTTAATATCCCACAGCACCATAATTAATTGCCTCCCATAAAAGCCGGCGACCCCGGTGGTGCGGCCACGCAAGAACAATATCGAACGGCGAAATGCTTTAGCCGGTCAACGAACCTTACCTGCCTCTGATGATGTTTCGCCGTCGTTCGATGCGCGCTAAATCAATGAGGGCGGACTCGTGAGCGCACGGACGAAACTGAAAAGCATCGACACTGACGAGATCAGAGAATCGTTGTTATGCTTTCGGGGCACCTGTTACCGAATTATCGACGAGCATACCCTGATGGTCCATGTCGCCCTGTCGCACAGTGGCCGAGCAGCTATTTATACGCGCGCTGCTGTCGAATAAGCTCCCTATGTTTTTCAATCTTTCGTCCACTTCAGCAATCAATGATTGCGAAGGTTCCGCCTTTTCTTTTTATAAGCATGCAACTCTTTTTTCGCTTTTACTGCTTTTGCGTTGTTTGTGAGGTTCAACTGTCGATCGTTCATTTAGCGACTTGCGATCGCCCTTTGATGATTTTGGTTCGGTTAGGAAAGGAGGCAAATTTCTGCAGCCCATGTAGGGAGCACGGCTAAGCGTCCGTGGGGGTGAGGTAAAGGGAGTGACAGAGATAAAGAGGAGAGAAAAGCCGTAGGGGGGGGCTCCGGAAATTTAGACCACCTGGGGTTATTTAATGTGCACCGACAACCCACAGTACACGGACCTCTGGCATTTTCGCCTCCATCGAAAATGCGACCGCCGCGGCCGGGGTCGAACCCTCGTTTTTGGGAGGCAGCCGAGCACCGTAACCACTACACCACCACGGCGGACGATCGCACTTTCTGTACAACACCTGCTCTTTCTGCACTCAGCCTCCCCTCTGTCCGCACTCTCTCTACATTATTCCTGCTTCACTCTTTCGAAAGCCTTCCTTTTTCTTTAAGACGATAGTCTTTCTTGGGATACACGAACGCAGACATTTTGGTCTGTCTGTTTGCCTGTCTGTCGCACCATTCAGCCACCGGGCCATAGTTTAAGCACTTGCCGAACGCCCAGCCATCTTGAACTGGTAGCTGCGTCCATACTTGTGAACATTGTCGATCAAAAAGAAAATATTAACGCATATCTGAGGCGCAACATCAATACGTAAGTATCAGCTTGTGTGTTCCTTTACTAGAAAATACATAGATACGTAATTCAAAAGACCCTAGTGTTTCTTAGGCTGCGCTAAAAATGCGACGCTACGCGCGAAAAAGGCCTCTGCCGACGATTTGGTGCTTCCACCTAGCAGTTGCCCAGGGATTCCGCACAAGCTCATGTTCTTCGACGGCGCTGCCAGATGGCGTTCATATCTCACGCGGGCAATTTTTTATCTATCCGCACTCTCTCTGTCCTTTCTCTGCATAATATTCTAGATGGCAAGGTGAAGCACCATATGTTGTGTGTGTGTGTGTGTGTGTGTGTGTGTGTGTGTGTGTGTGTGTGTGTGTGTGTGTGTGTGTGTGTGTGTGTGTGTGTTGAGAGAGAGAGAGAGAGCGCGCGGAGGGGTAAGAATAAGGGAACAAGTTTCACTTTAGTACTGTCACGCCTGTCACATTTTGTTCGGTGACGTCGCAACTCACCGCAACGCTCCACAGTGTACCCCGTTGCTTTTCAGTAATGTCCTCTTAGGCAAGATTCGTGTGGATGGTAACGCTGCAAATGCAAAGACAAAAAGAACAAGAGACAGAAACAGGGAGAGAACATGGTAGGTTACGTGGGGTCACGTGGTATAAAACACGTGGTAATGCAGTATCTGACATTCCACTTGCTACCCCGCGGTTGAAAATGAGTGAAGGGAGGTAAAAGAGAGGGTGCGAGAGGGCAAACATGAGTCTTGATGGTTCTTAAAGAGGGACACACCGTGTCTACAGCTGGGCACTCAAGTCGTGAGCACTCGTACATCGTAAAAAGGCTCGTGTATGGCTTCCTGGACCGGTGAAATGAGTAGCCAAACTTCTGATACCTTTTTCTCCCTTAAAATGCCCATCGTCAGCCTCAGTCTGAGCGCAAACACCCGAGAATCTCAAAAGTGAAAGGGGTTTGGGGGAAGGGTGTGAGGGCGAGGGGTCGCGTAGATTGCGGTCATTGTGTCCTCGTTGCCGATGGAGAACCCCTGCTCGGCTTCGGCGGTCTGTACGACGACACGACCGAAAGTCATCAGGCGTTCAGCGGAGCTTGTCCGAACGAGCGAGGGGCGTGTGCGGGGGGCAGGGGGAGGGGGGCAAGGGGGGAGGCGTTACGAGAGCGTGCATCGTTACTGCTACGTTTGTTGTTCCTTAGGTTGTCTCGGCTGGCCCGATTAATGACCGCCGCCACACGCACGCTTTTCGAGTGCTGCGCAGCCAGGGTACAATACGGCTGGCTCTGAGTGCTTCGGGAGGCGAGGAGAGCTTGAGAAAGGATGGGGAGTGCTGGAAGGTGCAAATTGCTCGAATTCACGCTATCTTTTAGTTAGGTGAACGAATGCACCAACAAGAAGCGCGGTTTTACGAGAGAAGGGTCCCCTGTGAGAACAAATAAGTGCCATCTAATAAATGGCTTCCGGAAGCGGGTTTGGATTTAACAAGCTTGGAACCCACAGAAGGTATCATATGGTATGTACGACCCCCAGCAACTAAACATGAAATGCAGTGCGAGGTTCGATATGTACACTGGCTGAAACGATAAGTGAAGATATTGTGCCGCATTCTAGTTACACTATATAATTCTGAAAGTATATTATACGTTCTGCTAGCTGATTAATTCTTAGCGAATTAACTGAGAAACGCGCATCGTTTCTCCACCGGAAAGTTAAGAATTCTCAAAATGTTAGCCAAGCTACATAAGAAATCAAGTGTTAGTGAACTAATTGTGAAAAGACATGATTAAATCAAATGAATATATTTCTGCAGCTTGCGTGGAATATTTCCAGTGGCATTTTGCCAACGAACTTCTGGATTTTTTACTCAGACACTTTTTCGATGAATCCTAACCAAGATTATACTTTTTTATTGCATTTATCGCTGGAATCAGGGTTCTGTTGAGGTTGTTATTTAGTGTTTTTGTTATGTGGGGTTTAACGTCCCAAAACCAGCTCTGATTATGAGAGACGCCGTAGTGGAGGGCCCCGGCCCCGCCACGGTGGTCTAGTGGCTAAGGTACTCGGCTGCTGATCCGAGGGTCGCGGGATCGAATCCCGGCCGCGGCGGCTGCATTTCGATGGAGGCGAAATGTTGAGGCCCGTGTGCTGTGCGATGTCAGTGCACGTTAAAGAACCCCAGGTGGTCGAAATTTCCGGAGCCCTCCACTACGGCGTCTCTCATAATCAGAACTGGTTTTGGGACGTTAAACCCCACAAAACAACAACAAACATAGTGGAGGGCCCCGGAAATTTCGACCACCTGGGGTTCTTTAACGTGCACTGACATCGCACAGCACACGGGTCTCAACACCTCGCCTCCATCGAAACGCAGCCGCCGCAGCCGGGATACGATCCCGCGACCCTCGGATCAGCAGCCGAGTACCATAGCCACTAGACCACCGTGGCGGGGCGAGGTTGTTATTCACTTCTCTCCGTAGTGTGAAGGTGCAAGGCCGCGCGTATAGTTTCACTTCGTGGTACAGATCCTTCCTCCGCCTCCCCGCCTGCTCGCATAAAAGGTTCAGCGGTTAACGTCGCCATGTGTGCGCCTCAAGTACCAATCACTGCATTACCGCTTGTCAGCAACTTACTTGCCTCCGTGCAAGCTAGCAGAATTGGTCATCATTTTTTTCTGAAAGGACCACAAGCTATAATTTGGCAGTTTACTTAATTACCTACTCCAAGCTCATAATCTTGTGAATTGTATAGAGCGACATCTTACCTTACGGTTTGTGTTCACTTGAAGCATCCACTTTCCCTGAACTTCTGCCTTGTTTAGGAAGATACGGATAGGTATTTGAAATGGGTGCTGAATATTTTAATTTTTTTGAACCGCTGAGTTACAAACGTAGTAACGTCTGCCACAAGCTTAGCTACCTCGATTATTCATTTCGAGTAGGAAAATTCGCCCGTCCTTGTCACACGCTAAGACGAAGACGAAAGGCATTTTGTGTTGTCAGAAAGAGCCTGTGACGCGACTTGTTTTAGTTTATCCCTGAGTTTATTTGACAAGATGTGCATGCAGTTTCACGTGATGTTTGAGATCAGCTGACAGCATCATCATCATCATCATCAGCCTGTCTACGCCCACTGCAGGGCAAAGGCCTCTCCCATGGATCTCCAATTGTCCCTGTCCTGTGCTAACTGGACCCAATTTATCCACGCAAACTCATCTGACCACCTAACTTTCTTCCGCCCCGTGCTACGCTTGCCTTCTCTAGGAATCCACTCTGTTACCCTTAATGACCAACGGTTGTCTTGTCTTCGCACTACATGGCCCGCCCAGGCCCATTTCTTCTTCTTAATTTCTATTAGTATGTCCCTAACACGCGTTTGTTCCCTAACCCACACCGCTCTCTTCTTGTCCCTTAAGGTTACACCTACCATTTTCCGTTCCATAGCTCGCTGCGTCGTCCTCAATTTAAGCTGAACCCTCTTAGTATGTGAGTACCGGTAAGACGCAGCTGTTATACACTTTCCTCTGAGAATGCTTGCCGAATGCACTGCACCAGCTGACAGCACGTTCCGTTAATTTGACATAGGCTGCAAACGCTAACATGCAGTAACGTGTGGCGCACATCCGCGCATAGCTGGCCTGGTAGAGTGAGTACGCACCGGAGGTGACTGTATTATTGTTAGTCGTGGCGTAAATGACAAGCATGCGATCTTGTTGATGTCATTACCGACCACACATGCTATTCGTACCCTCTCATACAGAAATCACATTTATGTCCATATCAGGAATTTAACATAACGTGTTGTTTATAAGGGGCGTGTCCGTAAGAGACCATATTTGGCCAATTCGTGATAGAGCCATATACGGCAGTTTTGGTATAGGTCCTCCAATAAAGTTCTTTGTCTGCCTCTCTGTTCTGTATTGCCATATCCCGAATTGGGCAACTACGTCCATAGACGGCCATTTGCCATATATAGACCGATATGCCTGATTCCTTATATCGCCACCAAAGCATATCGGAGACAGTGATCGTATCCGTACGTGACGCATGTGGTCTAAATGGTTTATGTATGACTAATCCATACATATCAACACATATAGGACCATATGGATACAGGGCATGTCTCTTGTGACCACATATGCCGAATTTGTGACAGAGCCATATTTTCAATTCCTGTATGGGTCTCGTGTTGCCATGTATGACTGTATGACCGGTAATTATGACCGTATACGGGTACGTTTCATACTTAGCCTGATATGCGCTGTGCCTGATAGCCATATATGCATATCGAATTATATATGGCACGTGTCACTCTACAGCCATATTAGCCCAATTTGTGACATGGACGTACAGGGCAATTTGTATAGGGGTCTTGTGTTAACCATATGTAGCTGTATCACAAATTGGGCCACACACGTGTCATATACAGCCCAATATGAGGAATTGCTGATACGATGGTATATGCGTATCGGGCCACATATGGGACGTGCTTTGTGATCGAGCCATATATTGAAATTATTGCATAAGTCTTGTGTTAGGTATGGATGTATCACAAATTTGGGTAAATGTGACCATATGCGGATGGTCCTCATATATATGGCCCGATATGCCCAATGCCTGATGTAGCTGCGTGTGACATTTTAGTAATGGTTGCCATGGAAAGTTTATTATATACCAAGTAAACGAGGCGACCTGCTCCGATGTTTAGAATCATCTCGGCTGATGCTGCCAACGCTGGCAACTTTTTCGTGTTCGATGAAGCCCGTCTAAGGCGTTCGCCCTACCAATAAAAATAACTTAATCGACCTTTAAGTGCTGTCCTGCTTTGTGTCCTCATAAACTTCTCGAATCAACTCCGGCGCAGAAAAAAGAACAAAGAACGTGTCAAACTTGGCCGTAGACGAAGATAAAGTGTCGTGCGTGCGAGCGAGCGCGCAGGAAACGGCTTGACGTGGCGACGAGATTTGCCGTCTGCTTCGGAAGAAGACCAACGACCCGTGAAAGCCTCGCCGTCTGCTTCGACTCTGTCGTCTGCTAAGCCTCCCCCTCTTCCACGTCACTTTGCTCTTCCCGTCATTCCTTACTCGTTGCTTTCAACTCACTGAGACGCCCTCTACGCTTTCACAGTGCCTCCATTCCTCTTATGAGTTCCTTGCTTGTTGATTCCGAGCATTTGTTTCTTGCTTTAAACTTTGTATTTATGTAGACGCACGGCTTTCTGCTTTTACTTCCGCCTTATCTTCGAAAACTCCCGTCGTCTGCCACTCGTGGCCCCGGCGCGTCGTTCCCTGTATCGCGGCTTATTGCGACGGGGCTTGGGGCCTCATCAGCCACTGCGTGGTGCTGTTTTGTGTCTATACAGGGCGTTCTTTGTGAGCTCGATGCTTTTTCTCTCGACTATATATACTTTCTGTTTTGACGTATATTCGCTGTACTCTTCGCTGTAGCGTCAAGAGGAGAAGATAAGCAGACGACACTTGAGAAACCAGAAGCTATCCACTCCTGGCTTCCGCTGCAAGAAGCACAGATTAAGGGAAAATTATGGAGAACTCGTACTGCAACACGAGTTAATGTCCAACTCGTAGTGGTTGCTTAACGGCTAAAGTGTCGCACTGCAAAAGCTCTATGGGTTTCAGCCTTGACCCCACGATCATGCCATCTTGATGGAACGTAAACACGAAAGCAGACATGTGTACTTAGAGCTCCTGGTGCGTCACTAAAGAGTGTCGAGTGGTTGAAATGATCCAGGAGCCCCCCCGTCACTGTGGTGCTCTTTGAGATCATACCGTGGGCTTTGTTTAGACCGTGAAACCTCGAAAGTTAAGTTTGACATAAAAAGCACCGTCAGCCCGGCATGTGACCGCCGCGTCAGGATGCGCAAGATTACATCAACCATACCAAACGACAGCAACGTGCGGGACTGCTGCCGTAAAAGCAAAAAAAAAAAAAGTGAAAGGAGTTATAAAAGCAGTTATAAAAGCAGTTAATAGCACTGGTCATGTTGTGCATGAAGATGCCCTTGACACTGATCTTGTACAACCTGGTTTTTAATTTTACATCTAGTCTATTGGAGAGAGTACTTTCGTTGAAGTACAAGAAAAATGGAACTCAGTGCTATGTTGCTGTCTTTTGTAAATTGTGCTTTCCCTGACCACTAAGGGCAAGTTGTTTTCTCGCCTATAGTTTAGTTCATTTTCCCTTTACCTCATAATGGCTACCCTCCAAATTAAGTTTACAAATGCCACTTCCTACGTTTTTCTTGGCTTAGTTTTCTTTGGACGTGGTCTGGTTCTTCAACAAAAGCAAACGCGTCCATAAGCGCTTCCTGTTTAATTCAAACTTTTTATGTTGTCAATCAGTAAGCTAGCTCGAACTTTATGCGACCTAAGTGTTAAGCTTCAGCCTATGTTGGCCTGCACGTTTGTGTTTTTCTAATAGATATAGTTCAAAGAAATGTTTGCGCACAAATTATGCGCCGGCTACTACTGAGCTCTTGAATGGGTCGAACGCACCGCATACATGATTCAAACCTACATACCAAATAAATTTTTCGCAGTCACACAATTGGTGGTGCATGTAATAAACAAATTGAACGACACGAAGGCACCGCAGAAGCCTTAAAAAGGTCAAATAGTCGTGTCACCCAAGGAGGTCCGTTGTGAGCGGGTTTCGTGGACGAATTAGCAAACATAGACATAACATACTATGAACAAAGTTATGTACAATCGCATACCTACACGCAGCGAAGTCAAGTTCATAATCAAAAGAAGAGGCGTGCAGGACACGGACACAAGGAGAGCAGTGAACAACACGAACGCCGATATCTGATAAGGAAGGTTGTTTTGTAATAATGCCGAATAGCACTTTTTCTGAAAAAGCCTCAGCAGCAGTTGAAAAGAATTTTAGACCTGTGAAACTGAAACCTTCTGTAGTAAAACAACGAGCAGTCGATCTCCTATTGAAACATAATCTAGATAAGGTTGCTTCCAGTGTTAAAAAGGCAAAACTGCTCACTTTAGAATTATTTTTCTCGGCGAAAACCCATAAGCCAGAAATTCCGTTTCGCTCGATAGTATCGGAGTCAGGGACTTGGCAAGTTTGTGTAGCTAGCTATTTGCAGAAGTGCTTAACATCCTTAAGTTTTTCTGACCCCTTCCGTGTACGTAATTCCCAGGCTCTAGTTCAGTTGTTAACAGAGGAAAATCCTGGCCACTGCACAGCGTTTAGCATGGATGTAGAAGATTTGTATTACTCGTTGCCGCATGAAGGTTTACTAAATTGCGTGAAAGAATGTATTCAAGAACAAGGGCAGGAGTCCGGTTTCATAGATAGATGCGGAGTTTCCACAGGTACCTTTCTAGAAATTCTCTCCATGTACTTAACGTCAACATTAGTTGGATACAGGGAAGGCGTGTTTGTGCAGAAGTCAGGGATTTGTATAGGTTCAAAGGTAGCCCCTATTCTAAGTGATCTATACTTGAGCAAGTTTGACTGCCGTTTAAAAGAGGCCTTAGGGGACCGCATCATTAGGGTATTTCGGTATGCGGACGATTACTTGGTACTTTGTAGTAAGGATGATTTTGAATCCGTCGTCACCTATGTAAGCGATCAATTTAAACTTAATGGGGATGGTCTAAGGTTTACTAAAGAACTACCGGAGAGAAACGTAATACAATTTTTAGATATCTCGTTGTCATTTGAGCAGAATCACGTGTGTTGGCAGTATTCCCCTAGAGCATCTAAGCCGTTGT
Organism: Hyalomma asiaticum; assembly: GCA_013339685.2. NCBI lineage: Eukaryota > Metazoa > Arthropoda > Arachnida > Ixodida > Ixodidae > Hyalomma > Hyalomma asiaticum. The sequence continues at coordinate 47,902,801 of CM023490.1, forward strand.
TAAACTTTGACTCCAAGCATTCGAAAGTAGTAAAATACGGAATAGCCTTGTCCTGTTTAAAGTCAGCCCTATCGAAGTCGTGCGTGCACCGTTTGACCATTAGCTTTAATGCGCAGGTCGAGCGCCTCTTAGATGCAGGTTACCCTAGACTAGCCATAGCCACAGTAGCTGAGCGTCTTAAGAAGTCGATTTCGACCGGAACAAAAGCTGTAGCAGAGAGTAACATTAACATGAAAAAGGGTCGTGAGTATTCCGTATATCCACGCGGTTTCGCACAGGCTTAAGAAAGTGGGAAGTAAATATGGGGTTAATGTTGTGTTTACGGCTCCCAATAAGTTAGGAAGGGTTTGTGCTGCAGTGCATAGAAGAAATGAGCAGATGGAAGGTAAGAAGCGAATGGATATCTGTCCGGTTAAGCACCTGGCCAAGAACAATTTCTCCGACTGTCGCATGGGCGTAGTTTATAAGATTCCTTTTAGCTGCGGACGTTTTTATGTAGGGCAAACTGCGCGTTGTATTAATCAAAGATTAATTGAACACAGAAGGTCGCTATCAGGTGGGACGCCGTCCAGTCTATCCTTGCACTGCCAGGTCTGTAGCTGCATGCCCGAGTTAGACAAAACCGAGACCCTGTACAGGCATAAGAACGAAGATACGCGTTTATTGGTTAAGGCCTGGCATATCAGTATTAGTGGAAGTGCATGCGTGAGTCAGCCGTCGATTAGCTTAAACAGAGAGGAGATAGAAAGCCTTAGGAGTTGTCTATCGCGAAGACCGGCACGTGTAACCGATTGACAGGTGGCGCTGCCATTCCGAGCATGCGCAGATAAGCTGTGTGTCTTCTTTCTTTTTCGCCTCTGGGCTGTGCATCAGTTGTTAGTCGGCGTTCATGTTGTTCACTGCTCTCCTTGTGTCCGTGTCCTGCACGCCTCTTCTTTTGATTATGGACTGTTACCAACTCGCTCAACTTTCTGTCCTTTGAAGTCAAGTTCTAGCGCACTTAATTTCGAAACTACTAATAAATGTAAAATAACTGTTATTAACTAATTTACTGTGCCTCTTATTTTTGTTTGCGTGAGTCCCACAGCCGGTGAAGATTCGCTGCGCCCTATTTCAGTCTCGTATGCTCGTTAGTTTGCGTGTTTGAATCATCTCCACCTGTGCTATGCGCGGTTTTTCTCAGAACTGCGGAGAGTAGTGAGCCTCGCAGGTATTGTTAACATCTAAATCTTTAAGGCTCGATATACCGCATGGAGCGGTGGTCTTGAACAACACTATGAGTCGCCATTAAGTGAAGTAAAAACCCCATGGAAACGCACATACTCTGTTAAGAGTGGCACATACGAACATTAAGTGGTTACCCTGCGAATCTGGTGCGATGCGTACCATCATTTCCAAGCCCAGGATACGCAAATATGCACCGCGCGTCGTTTTTCATGGAGCGAAAGCCCGGTAGGCTATCGCTCCATGACCGGTAATATCACCCGTGCGTCTTTGAGAACGTCGATGGAAATTCCAACGCGCGTGCTCTCTTACCGAAGTGCATTAACTTTCGCAGACGTCCTGCCACAAACTATATGTTGCAGAAGGTTTTCACTATATATATATATATATATATATATATATATATATATATATATAGAGAGAGAGAGAGAGAGAGAGAGAGAGAAATTTATCATGAAAGAAAATCCGAGAGGTCGGCCTGAATCATTGTGCTGACCTGCTACTCGGCTTTTAAAATTCACTAGTGTTCGCTGCTACTTAATATATAACCTAATGCAACGATTAATACTCGAATTAATACATTGCCAAATCTCCAGTAGAATCTAGCGTTCGAGTTCGATAGTGTGCTCAAGTGTTCCAGAGATGCAACACAAGGTTTCTTTCGTCTTACGCCGCGTTTATGGAGTTTCACTTTCCGATGAATGCTGCGTGTCGCAACACGTTGTCAAAGTTTATTCCGTTCTCCATCACCAGATAAAATTATCTGACTCAACCCAGCACCCTTTTCTGCAATGTCCGCGCGGAGCCGGCTTTATGCAAACAAGATGTCCGTACCGCTGTCTTTTTCTCTTTCTCCTTTGCCTTCAGGCTCGATAAACAGACTTCGCTCTCGAGTTTCACTTTCGGACGGAGTTTATTAGGGCCTCATTAAATTATTAGCTGTGCGGCGCCAGTCAGAGACGGGCGGGGGGTCTGGCGTGGGTGAAAGATTGGATTACTTCGGGGAGTCTCTTAGGCGCGCTATCTATGTTTAGCGGGCTGCAAGGAGGCAGAGTGCTTTCATAAACTTTGGCACGGGAAGAGTCAAACATGTTGGGGATTTCAGTTCTCGGGCCCGTTTAAAATCGAATTTCAAGGCGCTGGAAAGCACTTAGGAGATTTTAGCTGGGCTCGCCGTATGTCTGACTCGGCTGCGCTCGTCGTACGTGTGCTGCTTTAAAGGGACCCATGCTACACTTCCTGAACGTAGTCAGCACACAGTTCCGCTCAGTCGTTAAGACACCTGCGTACATGCGAGTGTAATAGTATTCCACTGCACGCAACTGGGAATTTTGCACTTGGTATAAATCGCTATGCACGTAGGAATCGACAAATGACGCCGCAAGAAGAAGTGACAGCGTCACCTGACTGTTTTCGGTGTCTTTATAGGTAAGCACAGTTGCCTTGTGTATCGAAATCGACACGAACAAATAAACATTGTGAGCATGTTTCAGCGATCACGAAATCAGCCAGTGCTAGTTCTGCCTTAAACGTAAACTCCTGGAATTTTGTAATATCTACGGATCTCAGTGACATGTTAAATATCTGTTCTCCTCGGTAGTGTAAGAATACATGCCAAGCCAGGCAGTTGCAAGTTGTTTAGCTTTCCTGAAAATAAACTTTAACAACTTCTAGCGGATTCCCACGCGGGCTACCCAGTGCTTTTGACGTCATTGCCTTCAACACTGCCTACCCAAGCCGGCGGGCAGGCAACAGCAAAACGGTGATGCCTCAGCGCTCAAATCGCCGCTGTCAAGGGCAGAAAATTTGATATAACTCAATAGGTCGTTTGCTGACAACGCCGCTTTCATTTTCCTGGCACCAGCTCCATATTTTTGATGGCTGGGAGAGTGTGAAGTCATCGTATACGCTACACGAAGCACCTACTCGTTTCAGTTTCCGCTTGAACACATCGCTGATTCGGTTATTTAAAATTATTGGTGAGCTCCTGAGCTAACTGAACCATCCTGACTGTTACACGACCATCAGTGCCATTGCAGAACAGCGATATCAAAACTTGGTGAAAAAAACCACCGGAGCTCCCCTCTGACGTACCGGGTACCCCCCTGTGACGTCGTCTGTGGGAAGAACAGCAGGACCTTTTGCAACTGCGTTTGAAACCAAGTGGCCAATTCCCTGGTTCGTGCTGTGCACTAATATTTGGCCAGCACGGGTTCACCACTCATTGTTATTCGCAAGCTCGTGCGGTGAACATGAATTATGCTGAGAGAACGCGCCACTAAAGAGCACCTTCGTCCGACCACTATCCAAAGGGCACACAGCATTATTAGCATGGTTATTTCTTGTCATTGAGCCTGATTTTGTACGCTGCTTCAAAATTCCCAAGCCATGAGCAGGGCACACAGCACAGTGACAGCGTAAGCTAGACATTTACTGCGTGCTTTAACTTCTCTTTCACTCTTACTTTACTTCTCACCTTCCCTTTTCCATGTCTGTTCTGTTGTTGTTGTTGTTGTTGTTGTAGCCTTTACTATGGCGCATACCCACCCTGGGGGACTGGACTGCTTTATCTTCTCTTCATCGACATCCGCTTCCTCTTTTCCTTCTTTGTTACTTCGTTGTCACATCGAGGGGGCGGTTTCCTGGTGACGTGTCAACACCTCACTAGGAAACCAGGGAACTAGGGTCTAGGCAACCACCCCGTCTGTTGCCTGCGCGTACCATCGAATTTTCTAGTTCGATGAAGTTGATCTTCTCTCTCTCTGTCTCTCTCTCTCTCTCAACAATGTCGGGCGTACGTCTAAGTCATGTACGGTCGTGAAAGTGTCGCTGCAACTTTGTCTACTGTGGTCATTTGCACCTGGGGCACGCAAACAATGATGATTTCACGGTCGTCCAGCGGCTTTCACAACGATATCGGCGATATTCAAGGGACTGTGTTCATACGTCACCTTGCTGTCCATTGCGCTGGTGCTGGCTTGCAGATGCTGGGCGACGAAAACTTTAAAATCAAACTAAAATACTTTACACGTGCGTCCTGAGTGTTAACAATGCGTAGTTAGTAAACGAAAAATGACCCTTTCTCCCCGCCGCAAAATCGTGTCAGTACTCCTTTAATATTGAAGCTGATAACGATTACAGACACCGGCGGCGGTGGACAACATCGCCACCATTTTCGGTTACTGTAACAAGCCGTAACAACTTACGCTGTAAAAAGCTACGTCTGTTTTTCTTTTTTTGCTTTATTCGTCGCGACTTTCCGTGAGCGTGACTTTATGCACGCTAAGATGTCCGCGATTTTACCCTTTGCGTGACAGCTGCTTTACGAAAAATGAATGCCTTTTACATTGCGAAGACTCATGCTTTCCACATATCCACACAGCTTGCGAACCACCTAAAAGGTAAATTTCTTTGTATCACAAGTTTGTTGGTGTACCGTCAGAAGCAAGAAGGAACGGAGACCTGGTATAAAACGCCCTTTTTTGGGTCGTTTCATTTTTCTTGTATTTTTTATATAAGGACGGTCTTTGTTTTAGGCTCTTGGCAGTACCGAGCCGAAATTTCCTGGCATAGTTTGCATGGTTCCAGGCTTTCTTCAAACGTCTTCCCTTCGCAAGCTTCACTTTAATCTCGCGAACTCAAAGTTGCGAAACTCTCTCGCGCGGGTCTTTGACATCGCACGTCCATCGATCAGCGTGCTCACTCAACGAGCATTTTTCTATCTTTCCACATTATAAGCGTTTGCGAGCACTAATGATGAACGGCCTTTTTTTTTGTGAAAGAAAACTGGAAAAGGGACAGATAACGAGAAACATTTCTAAGGATACCTCTTATAAGACCTGGCGCTTTCTTCATAGGCGCTTCTTTCGAAGATTCGCGCAGTGAGCTGGCTGTTCCCGCTAATCTCTTTCTTCAGATTGCTTGCTACACGTAATCTGTCAATCCTGCGTTTCGTAATCTCTTCCTCCATCTCCGCCTTCTTTAAAAGCTTCTCCGAAGCTTTCTTTACAATCTGTGCATCTGATAAGTTTCTGTGCCCACGACCGTCTCTCCCGGCTACATCCTATACGCCTCCAGTCACTGTGTACATCTGATCTCTAATCGCCTACCACTAATGTCCTCGCAATGCTCGGGAGAAATCATTCTCCCCTGAACAGCAACTAATAAAAAAACATTGCACAACAGCGTACGCCAACCGGAATTAAAGACGGTTTCGTGTGTGTGTGTGTGTGTGTGTGTGTGTGTGTGTGTGTGTGTGTGTGTGTGTGTGTGTGTGTGTGTGTGTGTGTGTGTGTGTGTGTGTGTGTGTGTGTTTTGCGGCTTCTACGATCAGCTCCGCCAAAAAAGAAACATATGCGTTCTTCGTATCCTCGCTGCGACGTTTCCTTCGATCCTGATGTATCCGCTAATGTCCCAGTGGAGTCGGACCTGGGATTCACTATGGCAGTCTTGCCACTGACGTAATCGATGGCGGCCTTCTTCTCCACCGCAAAATAGAAAGGGCCCATACGTCCTTACCAAGCGCACACTGTGCCGCAATGCGTCGCGAAGAAACCTCGCACAATCCTTCTGCGCCCGAGCCGATCCTCGTCGATTTGCATATACACCGCCCCAGACCTTCTTCGTTTGTTTCTCGTGACACCAGAGATGTATTGGAGTCCCGCGGGAGGGCCACCCGCTCGGGCTGGGTGGTCTCGCGGAGGGTGTCAGCAAATCCGTTTGCCGCATCGAGCAATCATTAATCAGGCAGTCCCCGGGTTGAGTCTGGGCGAGCCGTATACCAGAACCTCGGCTGGGGTCGGAGGTTGAAGCGCCTTAGTAATAAAGTATGCAGAGAAGACGTCCGGTGTGAATGTGTGTTCGCGAGTTCGGCTGTGTATATTTGAAACTTTGCGTGCGTTTTAGCGGCGTGAGCCGAATTGTGCCCTCGGCTGTGGACGAACCACGCAGTAAATGCCATTCGAACAAGGAGAAGTCGGGGAAGATCAGTCACTGCGCGGGTCAAGGAGCAGCAAAACAATGCCTATCTGTAATCTCGGCCAAACAAATGAACAAATGATGCGGGAGTGAAAATAATGGTACAATTGTCGGCCCGCGCTAAAAATGGATGAAATAACGCCTTGGTTTGTTCCCAGGTGTAGTTACTGTGACACTACTACTGTGTTTGACGAGTTGTTGATGTATAATGCAGTCAATCGCGCACTGACGCAGCAAATAGGAGGCATGCAAGACAAGCTCTGTCTACTGTGGCTAGTCTGTGCATTCTTGTATCTTTCCACGCAGCGACAAAATTCCTTATTAATTTCGGACGACTCCGAAATTAGGCACCTTTATCATGTAACTTTTTTTATCTACGTCCACTAACCACGCTGCTCACTTAATTCACTGATACTACGCAAGGCGCGGCATTATGGGTCCTTGACGTCACATTGACAGAGCCGTGCTATAACTTGCGACATTACAGACTTTTCGGCTAGTTGGTTCGTTTCAAAAAAATAGTTCATAGCGCTGAAGTGACAAGCACAAGGAAGGACGAGGTAGGGCACGTCCCGTCGTCTTCCTTATCCTTGTCGCATCAGCGCTATGGCTTCATCTAACGCAACTCTATGTTGCCATAATACGCACTTTATCAATATTGTCAAATGACTAATAGAAGGTCCCCCTGACAGTTTTGTGCCTCCGCGACCTCCTTCTGTACTAATGGTGAATGAAGAATTGAATTGGATTTAACTTGTAAGCGTGACTCGGTGGCGTAGTAGACGCAAGCGCTCTCCCTGGTACGCAGCCGTAATATAGGATGTCCCCTTTTGAGCACGTGTAAAAGCTATTACCTCGACTTTCTCGGCTATTACCGTATTTGCAGGACAGCCGTGCCTAGTACATAGCTAACGCGTGGACAGTGCTACATTCTCAGCTCTTGGACACAAATAGTTACTCGGCTACGCTATATGTTGCAAGCATGTTCATAAGGGAAGGGGGAAATGGGGGAGGAGGACGGGGGATGGGAACCTGTATGTACGGCTGCTTTGGTGGCCGGAGTTATTCAAAAAGTGTTCAAAATTTTTGTGTATGCGTCCTCGTTGAATTTATTAGTGGTTGAGGTTCGTGTTTTTTTACACGAACGCTGACACGCACACATCACCCGTAGGTAAAACGGTATGGGCGAGGTACTCCAGCTGAACGAACAAGCATACTTGCGGAAGGGCGTCCGCCCTGCCAAGGCATAAAGAAAAGGCTGTGAACTACTGAAGTATCAGAGAGCTAAAGCATGTGTAACATTTATACACCAGGCTAAATTGAGGCATTTATCCGTGACCTTCAATAACAATACGGTTCATAAGAGACTCCTTTGTTAATAAAACAAAGCCCTTGAACTAACGCGCATGAAAACATCGCGACTGTATATATCCACCGGTATACTTTGTCTCAGAAGTTGTGGAATTTGCGTGCAGCAGTGCCAAGCGCAGCGACACGTAATAGCACCAGTGTTCGGCGACGCTCCCGCTGCAGCCCTAGTCGCTAGGGGTCGACAGGGTGCGGAGGGACGCATCTAATGTGTTCGCCCTTCTGATTGGTCGAAAGGCCAGCGGCTTCCGCAGTGCTGCAGGGAACTTCTCAAACAAAGCATCACATAGTCTCCAGTTGCAGCTCTGCAAACCGAAGACTGAATACAGACTGAATAGACTGAGACAGATTGAATAGAGTAGCCCCGAATCGGAAGCCCTGCATATGCACAACCGAACGAAGAGTCATTTTCGATTACGGGATCTTCCTCAATTTACTTAGCGAGACGGCCGGTTCATTGGACGGTCATCCTATACTAAAATGGCTTCCTACACACGCATATATAAAATCCTATAACAGAAACGAAGGAATTGGGTATTACAATTTATTTTCGTTCTTTTTTTTTTCCCCGAAAGCGTATTGTTTCAGAACGGCACGTCGGTATGTATATAACCAAGTATTCTGGCTTCATTTGCTCGCCGGCTGCAGTGATCCGACGAGCTCGTTCTGCGTTCTTAACGTCTCTCTCGCTTCGGGGCACGTCGGCGGCGGCGGCGAAAATAAATTGGCGCTCGTTACGCCATCGAGCTTCGCTGCCAGTTGCTCCCTGTAACGAGATTTCTGCCCTTAGGGTCACGGTCCCTTGGCTCATGTTGAAGCATCACACGAACAGTAGAGAAAGAAGAAGAGGGAGAAGAAAAAAATGGCGAGGAATAAGAATAGGAATGAGATACACTCTACATACATCCAGTGTCGTTGTTATACTTTCTGACTGCGGGAAAGAAAATTAAAACGAAGTAAAACAGAAGAGGAATACCAAGCCGTGTACAGTAGGAAGGGGGGATTACGTTTAATGTTGCCTCAAACTCCTTTGTTATAATTTTTCGGTGTCTAGAAAAAAAATTAGAAAGACAATTAAGAGAAATGAAATCTCTCCACCGTTGAGAAATGAAACGAGATGTGGTCTCAATCAGGACTCCGGGGCAGCGCTTTTAAAAAAGTAAAGGCGACTGTGATTTGCGGCGGTCGCTGAGCTGCGGTGGCATGTCATGTCGTCTTGGATTTCGTTTCCTGTGTGTCAGCGTTCTTTTGTGGGAGTTTTCCGTCCGAAATGAAATTAATTAGAAGGCCGAGTCAATGTGGTATTAATGGGCGATTACTGTTGTGCCTTACAGATGATGGAAAACGTGACGTGATACGCAAAAATGGGGAGAAAGACGCATCGGTTCTTGAATACGTCGCGCCATTGTGGGATCGCCGCCTTCCTCCCTCCAAAGATGAGGAAAGAAGGACGGTAATAAATAAATAAATAAATAAATAAATAAATAAATAAATAAATAAATAATAAATAAATAGAAACTGCAGCGCAGAAAGCGACGAAACAAAAAGATGCACGGAACTGTAGGCGTGTCTTTAATGTTCAGCTTAAGTGACGTTCCGATGCAACACCATGTGAGACCCCAAGCCCCCGGTTACGCCGACTGTCTGAAACAGCTTTTCTGCAAATCAACCAAAGGTGACGGGTTCGACTCAAGCTAGACTGCAGCTTATATTTCTATCGACTTCCAAGATCCCACGTTCCAAACGGAATTCGCCTAGCATGTTTTGAAGCTGGGCAATACCAGGTTTAGCAGTTACTTGAAGTGTGCCTCCTTGTCACCGATATTTTGGAAAGGTCCCAGGTTGAGTCCAACCGGTGATTGCCTTAGACGTCTGAATGCGTACTCTACATGAAGCTGAAACGGGACCTTTCTGCCTTCATCTGTACAGAGGAGTACACGGCCACATTTGTGGACGCTTAAACGGTGCTTCCGGCGTTTAATTGGTCTTTTAGTTACCTTTAATCAGCTATTACAGTCAATAGCTAAACTTCCTCAACGTACACTCGATCACATACAACCACCTACTGGAACCAAACTTCCCCACTGATGAGGGTTTCACTTAATTCTGCACTTTTCTTACGTTCATGTCACGCTTATGTGAGAGGGCAACCTTCGCACGATCCATTTATGGCTAGCGGCGCGACAGGCTTCTACTTGAACGCAGCTCGCCTGGCCCCACATCCTCGACGCTGTATACAAGGCATTTAGTTAGTTAGTTAGTTAGTTAGTTAGTTAGTTAGTTAGTTAGTTAGTTAGTTAGTTAGTTAGTTAGTTAGTTAGTTAGTTAGTTAGTTAGTTAGTTAGTTAGTTAGTTAGTTAGGGACTCTGCAGGTCTTAGAATGCCCAGGCAGGAGAGGAAAGCACATACAAGAAATACACTAGAATAATGAACAAGTTGAAGATTCCCGTAAAATATAACAGAAGGTAAGAATTCACCACGTGTAAAGCACTGAAACAATGCATAAAAGGTAAACGAAAATTCAAATTCAAACACTCTTTCGTAAGTACCCTTCCTAAGCACGGAAGAACATAACAGAGGAAAAATACTGTACCATAATAAAAAAATTAAAACACTACGTAAAATAATAAATCACGCATATCAATACAGTTCGAAGCACTACTTCGTAACAAACAGCATTGAATTTAGCTAGCAATAGACGCGATTGATTTCTACAACTTATTGGTTCGCCTTCGCTGCACCCATTTGCCGCCGGCGGCTGCCATTCGCTCACGCGGAACACATATCGCCGTGGGAGAAATTGGAAAGAGACCACGGGAGCACAAGCTAGGAAAGGAAGGCGCGTTAAGGTTCTAGCCTCTGGACGAGGTTGTATGGGCTGCGGGAGGCATGAAGGCGAGCAAAGGAAGGGTTGGCCAAAGCCAGGAGCGAAGGTATGGCGAGTACGGGTCGAAAATAGATATACGTGCACGGGCTCGGGTGTAGGCACCGGTGTCTCCGGCGCGTTCCGGGTGAACGGACGGTCGCACCCGGGATCCAATTAGCGGGGCCGTCACGTTCCTGAGGCCATCCATGGCCCCGCTGTGTCACCCTGCATGCTACTGCGCGACTTCGTTATATAGAAAAGTTAGTTCTCTGTTGCTACTCTCTCTCTCTCTCTCTCTCTCTCTCTCTCTCTCTATATATATATATATATATATATATATATATATATATATATATATATATATATATTCATTATGAGACGTCACCTTATCCAACTTTAAGTTCGTTATTACTGTCGCGATAGGTATGCCTCCTTTGAAGCCTGTCAAACTACACTTTAATGAAGTCAAGGAATCCGTAGGTTGGTCGGGGGAACGACCTCTGCCAGGCTTTGCGACGATGGTACTCCGTGCGCTTCTACGGTTGCCTTGGAAACACCCATTGAAACTGCTTCGCAGCGTGCCGTTGCTGTAATTAGGCACGCTGGCCTTGCCGTGAGCAGTGGAAGACCTGCTGGAAGTGGGTTAATTGAGAATATCTTGCCAGGTTGCAGAGTGTTTTTGTTAGTGTTTAACGTAACTGAACATTGATAACACTTTTCAACGTCGAACGAAGTAGTTAGTATACTAACTCCGTTACTTGTCAGACAAGGCTGCTAGATTCTGTGCATCGGGTATCTTAGGAGGAGGTGGGAGGGCGGCTGGTAAAGTAGCCTTTCAGACGCAACAGTGTTCGCAAACCAGCAGAAAAAGGAGCAAGGACCTGAAATTTGATGTATAACGCGCTGGTCCAGTTAAATAGGCATGACGAAAGCTCACGTGTTCACTAATAAATGCTATAGGGGCTGCCGCCGTCAACAGTTAACGTATAACCCTCGGTAGATTTTTTTTTTTGAAAAATGTTGCTGCTTCCAAACGTTTTGTTCGTAGTGGGATCCGGTCAAGTTTATTTAAGATTTCAACTCCGTCGCTGTAAAACACGAGAATATAAAGATATCAGTCTAATTCATGTACACACTCCGATAACCAGCAGTTTGGCCTTTTAAAATAAGTTCTGTCAGTGTTGTCATTTCGCCGACCGCAACTACAGTTAGAGCACGGATTGTGTAACCATGCTCTGGCTCCGTGAGCGCGGCCTCATATGAAAAATGCAATGGGGACATAATATCCTTAGGTTGGGTTGTACGAGCCACAACAACAACCCTTAGAGGTATCCTTCACACGCTATCCATCACGCTTGCACATAGCTTGTACTTGCACATACATCTGCTTTCAGGTCAGAAGCACCTTAGGACCTAGCTTTGTCGTCGACTCTCGCTGTCACGGTATATAGAAAACCGTTGCTATAGTCGTAACATATGTGTGTATGTGAATCCAGAACTCAAGACGATATACGAATTGTAAAAGAAGATTAAAATGCAACAGCATTAAAGAGGAACCAAATAAATACACTTGTATACATATACACTTTATGTCGCTCATTTCGCATTCGCAGTGGCAACGCGCGGGTGATATACGGTGACATGCCGGTACATACCCAGTGCTTCGCCACTCGTCATGATTCAGATTAGTGAAGATGCGGTGATCTTTTTCTTTTCTTATGCTTTCATCCTTCCTTGTGGGTTTTTTTTCTTCCTGTATGTGTGTTTATTGTTCTCAGCTTCAATATCATGATCATGGAGTAGACGGCTATAACGTAGCTTAATCTCCCATGTTTTCACATTTAAATACAACAACAATGGAGGGCTCCGGAGTAATCTTGACTACCAGGGTCATTCAACGCGCAGCCAAATTCGAGCGCACAGGTATTTTCAGCACTTCGCCCCCGCCAAAATTCGGCAGCTGTAGTGGGGGTTCGATCCCTCGACCTTTAGCCTACTGAAAACGTCCCGTTCCGTATTCCGATGATTGCACATTTTCCATCGAAGTCCGTAAATATTTCCATATATCTTGCCGTATATCTTCCCGTATATCTTCCACATCTTCCCATCTGAGTTGTGTGGAAACATATCGAATTAATGTAGCGACCATACGGAGCGTTTCGGTAGGTTAGAGGCCGAGACGCTAGGCGCTAAGCCATATCACGCTGGGTTTTTGCGAACACGGCCATACGCTACTAACAGGAGAACTCCCCGAAGTTGAGCCCAACCCGCGAGTCATGTGATCTCGTTCTCACGAGGGGGGATAAGGAGGCCCACTCATGCCTCCACCCACCACTTCACTGGGCCCACTCTTGCCCTGACGCTGCTGCTGCATGTTAGCGGTTATGCCCATGCTGAAGTGTGATAGAGTGCAGAAATGGTTCACCCCCAAGTTGCGGGTTCAACCCCCGCCGCAGCCGAGGTTGCATTTCCATAACACGAAATGCAATGAAAGAAAGAAAGCAGTGAAGCGACGGCCTGACTGGAGGGGTGCGCGCCACTCCAGTCCAGCCGTGGCTTACTTCGTCTCTCCTGGATGGCGGCACCGTTCCACGCCCGTTGCAATGAATGAATGAATGAATGAATGAAACAAGGAATCAAAGAAAGAAAGAAAAAGGAATGCAGTGAAGCGACGGCCGGACTGGAGGGGTGCGCACCACTCAAGTCCAGCCGTGGCTTTACTTCATCTCTCCTGGATGGCGGCACCGTTCCACGCCCGTTGCAATGAAGGAATGGATGAATGAAACAAGGAATCAAAGAAAGAAAGAAAGAAAGAAAAAGGAATGCAGTGAAGCGACGGCAGGACTGGAGGGGTGCGCACCACTCAAGTCCAGCCGTGGCTTTACTTCGTCTCTCCTGGATGGCGGCACCGTTCCACGCCCGTTGCAATGAAGGAATGAATGAATGAATCAACGAAAGAAAGAAAGAAAGAAAGAAAGAAAGAAAGAAAGAAAGAAAGAAAGAAAGAAAGCCCGCTCTTGCCCTCAGTCTGCTGCGAATTCGTTTCGACCCCCTCGGGTTCCTTAACACGCACGTATGTCTGTACATGGGTGGTGCCACGTTTCTGAGTACAAGGGTGTTCTTGGGCTTGGTCACTTTTACACGGCCGGGAACGGAACCCGCGACCACGAGCTTACCGGCTGGGCACCTTACATTCTAAGGTATCCCGGTAGGTACAGGGAAGCTTCCTTCGCAAACCAAAGCTCTTTATTTCTCACGAGCAAGCTGCATTTACGCGTATTTTATAGATGTCGCTACGAGACCATAATAAGGCATGGGCTGTTGAAAAAAAAATTTTTAATGCGCTCGTCTTCTGGCGCTGCTGTGGGGGCAGTGTAGACAGCCAGCTGTCAGCTTTTCGCGCAGTAGATGTCAACGTGGGTGCGAGCACAGATAAGTACGTGAACTCTAAAAGGGAACCGACAAGTAGAAATAAGTAAATAAATAAATAAATAAATAAATAAATAAATAAATAAATAAATAAATAAATAAATAAAGGAACAATCGAATAATAGCAAGAGATGCAGCTAGTCCAGAGCTCATGTATATTCCGTAGCGAACTGAACAGAGAAGGCAAATACACTGTCACTGCCCGTAAAGAATGGCGGAACATATTTGATGCTACAGTAACGAAAGGACAGGAAAAAAAAAGTGGGCGAAAGCGTGCGTAAGCATGAAGGAGGGTGGGGAGTATGGCGGGGGGGGGGGGGGTGTAAGTGATGGCAGCCACTCTGTTTTGCACCCGTCCTTGGAGTGTATACTACACACACGCACACACTGCTCTGCTTCCTCACTTCTGACGAGCGGTCCGGAGTGTTTCATCGATCACGTTTTTAGCCGGCCCGACATCCGCCCACAATATTCTCTCTCTAGAGCTCGCAGCATTCTCGTACGCATTCGCCCACTCATCCCTCCATATATGCTCCTTCCTTCTCCCCCCTTCGTGACGCCTGCTTGCACACGCTGAAGGGCGCTAGCACGCGCGAGCTTCCTATATAGCCGGAACACTTCGGCCCTGTCCGATGCCCGCTCCGGGATCGGCGCTAATATATTGGCCTCAGCTCGGCGTAACCCAGAGATGAGTGCGATGCACTCTCGGGGACCAAGAAACGCCGCGCTATGCAGCCGCCTTCTTGGTGCGCTCGCGTGAAATGTTGCGCGCTTCGTACCACTCTACGGGCTTCACGCGAAAAATGACAAAACTGAAAAGAACGAACAGAATGAAACAGGAGAATGTACGGCTAACTCACTAGACTTCACGCAAAAAAGAAACAGAATACAGAAAGGCACGAATAGAATGCAACGAACAGAATGAAACCGGAGAATGTATCATTCCTCTCCCTTTCTCTCTGTTCTTTTTTTTTATTTTGGACCACTGCGTGGAGAATCTAGGCCATATTTAACGTGTACCCATTCGCTGACTTAGCGGCTTTGTGAGGGCGCTCCGAGGTGACATATTGATAGTGGGTAATATGCGAAAGCAGTGGTGTATGTATTAGATTTTTGTGCGGGTCAGGATCCCTAAGGGGTTAAAATGAATCTGAAATGCGTCTAGTACATAAACTTTCGTTCACGTCAACGAAGACGCCGAGCGGTCAAAGTTGATCCAGAGTCTCCCACCACGTCATGGTAATATCCTGCTTTTAACACGTACCGTCAGAAATTTGTTAATGAAAATTTTTTTTTAAATTTTTGAAACAGGTGCAATATGCGGGGAACATACGAAACAGGACATGCGAAAAATTGCATGCAAGGGTGGAGCGTCAGTTGTAAGGAGTTGTTGAGGCCCGTGTGCTGTGCGATGTCAGTGCACGTTAAAGAACCCTCTGGTGGTCAAAATTTCCGGAGCCCTCCACTACGGCGTCTCTCATAATCACAGGTGGTTTTGGGCCGTAAAACCCCAGAAATTAATCAATCAGTTGTAAGGAGATGCACATACCCCTCCCCAGGTGCAGGTGGCATCTTTGGCATGACGTGATTGAATGACAGAATAATTTATTCCTCGATTTATTGACAGAGTGACTGACTGATCGCTTCTGCATTGTACACCGCCCTCACGGCCCGTTTTGTCACGCTCCATGCGCACCCTAGAGTCCAAGCTACAGCTACCCCGCCTGCCAAAAGCATACACCTCGAAAATTTGATAATAATACATAGCAACCAAACGACTATAAATGAAAAGAATACAACAAATATAACGTAAAAGGGCCTCTCGCGCGAGTGTGTCTTCTCTCCTACACAAAAGCA
This sequence comes from Hyalomma asiaticum, assembly GCA_013339685.2. Lineage (NCBI taxonomy): Eukaryota > Metazoa > Arthropoda > Arachnida > Ixodida > Ixodidae > Hyalomma > Hyalomma asiaticum. The sequence continues at coordinate 47,918,522 of CM023490.1, forward strand.
GCGTCCCGTGGCAGAGGTCCCACGTGGCCGGAGAAAAGATCGGCAAGCTCCCCAGGAAAAGGAAGGTGGGGGAGGGGTGAGGGGGGTGTTGCATCATGGCCTCCATTGTGCGCTGATAACAGACCCCGTGTGAACCCCGCCACGCTTCTTTAACAATCTCTCTCTTTTCATCTACGTATATCTATCTATATATTTATGCTTTCCTCATACATCCACGTTCTCTCACTCTCCCTGGGCTTCCTTCAGAGAGCGAAACTCTTGCACACTGCCCAGCGAAAAGCCGGAGAAGAGCAAGTTGAAACAAATATAGGAGCGTGTGATCCGAGCTGAAAGGAAAGAGGAGAGGGGGGAGGGGGGGGGTCATGACGTGGGTTGAGCGCGAGTGAAAGATTATTGGGGGACAGGCGATGAGTCACGAATGCCTTCGGCATTGCTACGACGTTGCGTCGACGTTGCGTCGACGTGCGCCCCCGGCATAGGTCCCTGTTGGACTAACGGTAATTAAAAGCAACGCACGCACAAAACCGCGTTGCTCTGTGGATTTTTCTTTGTCACGTGGTGTGTATTCTTGCCCCGAAGCTTGGTCGTTCGCTGTTTTTCGTTTTTTAGCCGTATCAATCTTGCGTTGTACTGCACTGCACTGACCTGCACTGTCCGCGACGCCCATTCCATGAGATCAGAATTTCGAGACCGTTTGGAAAGTTCATGATAAATGAAGGCAGGGGAGGTGCCTATAGAAAACACGTGTAAAGGTTTTATAAAACCTGTTGAAAGCGACTGCATTGGGTGCACGTTTCAACTTTGGTATGGCCCACAGAAGAGGAATAATTATTTCTCTGTGGTATGGCCTTACAAAAACAAGGGGTCACTTAAGTGTTGCTGTGGAACATTGGCTACTGCACCGTGGAATTTTGTGCATTCTTTGATGAAGTGCTCAAGTGGTGCACTGCAGACGTGAGCGCTTCGAGTGCCCATTTGGATTGCTAGTACAGCCAAACGTAGTTGACCGTTGTATAAGGCATCATCATTAAATTCGTAATTCTGACGTCGCAACTGTATCTGCTCATTACACGAGGAAAAGTGGTCCAGAGTTAAGGAAATCGGCGTGGAATGTAGCCAGTGACACTCCGTCCTATATATGCTATCATCATCATCATCATTAGCAGCAGCAGTAGCAGCCTGTTTTAAGTCGACTGCAGAACGGAGGTTGGTTCCACCTTATGGCTGCGAGTTTCTCAATTTGATTGGTCTGGTCAATTTATAGTGCCTGTATGTTTCACCTCGGGACAGGAAACCTCTACAGAAAAGCAACAGTGCCGGCCATCACTGTCACAATTTTATCTATCTATCTATCTATCTATCTATCTATCTATCTATCTATCTATCTGTCTGTCTGTCTGTCTGTCTGTCTGTCTGTCTGTCTGTCTGTCTGTCTGTCTTATTTACATTATCCTGCGCACTCAGCGGTGTAATACTGCTCGCTTAGGCAGAGTCAGCCGACATCGTGAGAAAACAGGAACAACCCTTCGCAACAAGCGAATCTCACTTGCACAGACAAGTACTTGATTTCTGCTTACAGCATCCCGAATGGGACTGCATTGCTGTAACCATCTTGGACAGCACAAGCAACGCAACACATCCGCTTGAACAAAATAATGCCCCGCCGCGGTGGTCTAGTGGCTATGGTACTCGGCTGCAGATCCGAGGGTCGCGGGATCGAATCCCGGTCGCGGCGGCTGCATTTCGATGGAGGCGAAATGTTGAGGCCCGTGTGCTGTGCGATGTCAGTGCACGTTAAAGAACCCCAGGTGGTCGAAATTTCCGGAGACCTCCACTACGGCGTCTCTCATAATCAGAACTGGTTTTGGGACGTTAAACCCCACAAATCAATCAATCAATCATTGAACAAAATAAAACAGCTAGGAAGGAGACGTACACACACAGCGCTCGCGTTCATCTCGTGTTTAGTGCTGTTTCCTCTTCTTTGTTATTTTTGTTTTTTGTTCTTTTTCTTTAAGTTCAGTGACGTACCCAACCAAACTAAATCGACATGCTAGGCACCTATCGTGCGCTACAATGCCGGTTCATATGATTATTTCTGCCGAGTCAAACCAGGAACGCACAGCTTAAGGAATCGGTGGGTACTTTGTATCTTCTCGCAACAATTGAATTTGAATTCCACTGAGGTTCAAACAACCTGCCTTTAGATGCTCTTGCCTCTCTCATTGTACATAGCTCATCTTTCTTTCTCTGCGTAGATCCTGCTTCATTTCTGTTCACTATATGTCGCTGCTAAATCACGACATACTGCTGTAACCGGCGTTCGAAACAGTTGAAATAAATTGTAGTTTGTTACTGAGCACCCCGCCTGTCCATTGTGACGTCGTGCCTTGAACGCTGTTCAATTCCTACCCGACGGTGTATGAATCAGCGCTCGTCCGGCACATCTCAGGCGGCGTGAGCTGGTTAACCTGCTTCTATGTAAACTACCCCCATTGCCTGTCTTTATTATTTTCCCCTCTAACTTTCGTGCTCCACGGACCATATCTGGGAAGTAGAGCGTGGAAGTAACCCGAAGCACACTGGTCACGTCGCGACAAAAAGAAAGAAAAATGTCTTCTCTTATAGCGTTGGTTCACGTAAATTGCTGAAGCGTGCAGTATGTCACGGTCCGAGTAACGATGCCGCAAAGAATATAATACGTGAAGAGCGATCAATCAGACGGCATGAAAATGTGTCGAAAGGAGGAGGTGCGAAAGGTGTGAAGTTTAGCAAGTACAGGGACTTGCCTACGCCGCCGGCAATCTTTTGTGGCGACTAGTCGCACGCGACCTGTCCTGACTAACGAGTACCGACAAGGGTACGTTGTGTCATACGTCCTGTCAAGAATGCGTAACGGACACAAGATGTTTTTTTTTTTTCAATCGTGCTGTTTGGATTTGGAAACTCCGTTACGAAACCAGCAGTATTACAGCGGGCAAACGGGCGAACGTATGCAAACCGACACGCCACTTGGCAGTGACGATAGACAGCTCACCACTTTGTTGCAGTGCCTCGCGGCCACTGAACGAGATAGCACCCCGACAATCGGGAGAGCAACTTTCAAAGTAGAAGCGTCCTATGGCCGCAATTTGAACTTGAACGAGGTAAACTCCAAACGTAAACATGCTCGCTTCGTCATGTCCACATCGCTCGCGATCCTATACAACGACCAACGCTTGTAATGCTTTGCTCTCCGAAAACAACAGCGAGACAGAGACCAGTGTCGTGTCACCGGGCCCTGATACAAGGTCAGTTTTGGGGGAGGAGGGAGGGGACAGTTTTGCAAATTGTTCAATTGAAGAAAGCTGACAGGCACTTCGCACGAGCATGTAACGTACGTTGTCTTGTCGTCAACTGGTACTGAGATTTGACCAGCCTTGTCCCATTGCCGTCATGCACCTTCTTCCTTCCTGCATTATGCTTGCTTATTCTGTATGCTTGCTGTGAGGATTGATTCATTACTGTGATTTAACGTCCGAAAACCGCGATCTGATAATTAGAGACGACGCAGTGGAAGGCTCCCGAAATTTCGACCACCTGGGGTGCTTTAACGTGCCCTGACAGCGCACAGTACACGGTCCTCGACATTACGCCTCCATCGAAATGCAGCCGCCGCGGCAGGGATTCGATCCCGCGACCTTCGGGATCAGCAGCCGAGTGCCACAGCCACTAGACTACCGTGGCGGTGCGCTTGCTGCGTATGTATGTATGTATGTATGTATGTATGTATGTATGTATGTATGTATGTATGTATGTGTGTGTGTGTATGTATGTATGTATGTATGCATGCATGCATGTATGTATGTATGTATGTATGTATGTATGTATGTATGTATGTATGTATGCATGCATGCATGTATGTATGTATGTATGTATGTATGTATGTATGTATGTATGTATGTATGTATGTAGTGTGTGTATGTATGTATGTATGCATGTATGTATGTATGTATGTATGTATGTATGTATGTATGTATGTATGTATGTATGTATGTATGTATGTATGTATGTGCCCCGCCACGGTGGTCCAGTGGCTATGGTACTCGGCTGCTGATCCGAGGGTCGTGGGATCGAATCCCGGCCGCGGCGGCTACATTTCGATGGAAGCGAAATGCTGAGGCCCCTGTACTGCGCGATGTCAATTGCACGTTAAAATACTCCAGGTGGTCGAAATTTCCGGAGCCTTCCACTACAACGTCTCTCATAACCACATCGTGATTTTGGGATGTGAAACCGACTAACAATCTACACCTTTTACTGCGTGACACCGCTACGGCTACAACCAATCTCCGGTGTTGCCGCGTACGTATCTACCTCATTGGTATTAGCCTTTTATTTTTCTTTCTTGTACCGCGTTGCCGTTTTGGAATGCATAGCGCTTCGTAGATGCCGGGCTGTAGTCACCTGGGAGATCATAGCAAGAGGCGGAGAGTCCCGTTTGCAACGTCGGCCAGAGTGAATCCAGGCGTGTGTGTATTCTCAAGAACGAACAACACAACAACGAATACAAAAGACAGGAAGAAGAAGACACCGCGCGGAAGATAGATGGAGCAAGAACATATAAATCTCCCGCGGCACGCATACACAATCCACAGACACGCAGGGACGACTCCGCAGCGGCTAGACTCCGAAAGTGCAACTCCCGCAGATATCTTTCTCCAGCCTCTGTGTCTCCTTGTTTTTCTGTTTTTGTTTTTGTTTTTTTTCTCTAGAACTGATGTTTTTCATCGCGTCCTGCCTTCATTATTATTGATATTTGGATTTCTTTACTGCTCTTTTCTTGCCATGTCTGTCTTCTGCCTTCTAACTTGTTTTCGTCGGCTACGGCTTTATATTTACTGTTTCTTTTTCGGTCTGCTTTCGTACTGGCTGCCGCATATTGCGTAATAGAAGATAAAGAGAATCCCCTACACCTTCCCTCTCTCCCTCTTTCTCTCTCTATCCCTCTCTCTTTCCATCTCCCGCAATATCGCTCGGGGCTGTTGGCTGGTTTCAAAGCGCACGTGTCGATTCCCAGGGGGTGGCGGGGAGGGAGCACGCGGCGTCGCTTCCTTTTCTCTCTTCCTATTGCTATTATTACTTCATATTTACGTGCAATTTCTGGTTAACGTCAGGAAAACGAAGGGGGAATGGATGAGGCGGGTAAGGGTGGCGAAGTGAGAAAGGGAGGGGGCCTGGGAGAGAGACGTCAGGGGATGCACAAACTTGCGCAAGTAACATTCTTCCTCTCTCACACACACTCTCTCTCTCTCTGGTCATTTGCTGCTTGTACTCTCTCGTTTCTCTCTCCACTCATTATCTGATTCTGCTTCTCTCTCTCTCTGCAACTGTGCCTGTTTGTACGTGCGTACATGCAGACGGCGAGGCACGTTCAATCTCATCCGTAAAGAGCTTGCTCCGAGGTCTGCCGTTACGCAAACGTTGTAGGGGTGGGCGGCGAACGAGGATCTAAAGAATTATGAATGTGAGAAAGAGGGGGCAGTGTGGAGGAGGGAGAGGGGGACGGCACTGCTTCTTTTTACTTCACTCTTCCATTGTTTTTTTTTTCAACGAGAGTTATAGTTTGCCGTTATTATCTTTATCCGGGTGCTTTGCACTGGCGTCTGCGCTTTATGGAATGAGGCCGCGGTCGTATCCATGTTTCGGCCGGCTGCATGCGGAACTATATGCGGCCCTTTATTTTTTTCGAACCATTCCCTGGTGCCTTTTCCAGCGCTGTTTACGCGAACTAGCCTCTCGCGTACAGCATTTGTTCGGCGCTGTTTCACTGCTTGTTGCTGCTTCTATTTTATCGGCGAGTGCAAGCAAGAGATTGCTTCCTTCACTAGTTTTTGTTTGTTTGTTTGTTTGTTTGTTTGTTTGTTTGTTTGTTTGTTTGTTTGTTTGTTTGTTTGTTTGTTTCGCATCAGAGTTCCCAATAAATAATGTGCCCGAGATTCCCAAATGCAGGGTGCGATGGAACGTTCGTGCAGAAACTGCACGCTGTTGCAACGAAGAGCGAAACCGACTTTTTATTCCGTTTTTTCTTGCATTTTGATTTTCTTTTCTTTCTTTACTTTTCCTTTTTTTCTGTGCGAGAAGCCTTGCGCATTCTTTATGCGAGAGCTTGCGGTCACTGACCGAACTAAATGTCGATGAGGCCAACGACACGTCTTTTTTGGAAGCCGCGAGGATCTGCCAGTAATTCGAGCTAGTTTGTTGTTGTTTAAATAAGCACATGTAGGCTGAGAGCGTGGCGACGTCGGTTCGTCTTATAACGCAAGAGCAGCGCTTAAGTCTCTGCGAATTCCAATGCAGTCTGCATGTACAGCGCGCGCTATTTCTTGATGGACTCTCCTTTGGACTCAGTCGGCCTTAATTGTAGTAGGTTATCGGTGATGTGTGTATGCACGCACAGTGTGTATCTGCGAAGAGCCACGAAGTCAAGACAGGTGAGCGGAGTAAGAGCATGCGTATATTTAAATTTAAGTGAATGTCGAGGACCTTTGCAGTGTTAGGGGTCGATTTGGTGTAGCGGAATAGAACCTAATTCAACACCCCGATGTTGTTTCTTAACGGAAGAGCTTTAAAGACACCCGAGCGATCAGCCGGTTTGCAGCGCTCACTTTGATATAATCGTGTTAAGCCGACAGCTTAATTAAGCCGAACGAGCTGTTCAACATTAAATGAAAATAAACGTCTTTAGCTCTCGCGCTCTCGCTCAAAAGGCGTCAAGGTGGGAGCGGTGACCTTTGTGAGTCGAACCAGAGATTCGAACTTAAAATCTTCGGCAGTCAAACATTGCGCGAATGCAATTTGGTATCGACTGTAATGGTTATAATATTCAGTAAGCTGGGGCTCATATCTGTACAGACAACGTTGATATGAACGACGCGTGGTTTTATTATCGTTTACCGTGACATAATCGACGATCCCACCATGTTATTGACATCACGACGTATCAGTCGTGTTAGTCATTCACTCGTCACCCTTCAGGCGCCTTTTACGGAGGAAGATATTCTTGGTACAGAGCCCTAGGCAACGTAAGCCATCACAAAGCGACGCAGACATTACTTCAGTTTTTGCACTCTGCAGAGCTGGGTGATCGCTCGTAGGACCGTAGGACAGGCACATGTGCTCTGTCCCCCTGACGGTACATGTCCCCTCTCTCACTTTGTCTCTTTTAAACCCTTAATCCCTTCTCGACCAGATTAGGGTAGCAAACCAAAAGCGCGTCTCGTTGACCTTCCTGCGTTTCCTTCCTCCTTTTTTTTTTCCTACCTCCTCTTCCATACCCTTGCGTGACAATGCGTGACACATATACCAAGTGAACGATGCGTTAGTGTTCAGTTTGTTGCACCGTATTTTTTTTTTTCGCCAGCATTTTTTGCAGTGCCACGATATGACATACGATGCCCCACCACGGTGGTCTAGTGGCGATGGTACTCGGCTACTGATCCGAGGGTCGCGGGATCGAATCCCGGCTGCGGCGGCTGCATTTCGATGGAGGCGAAATGATGAGGCCCGTGTGCTGTGCGATGTCACAGCACGTTGAAGAACCCCAGGTGATCAAAATTTCCTGAGCCCTCCACTACGGCGTCTCTCATAATCAGAGCTAGTTTTGGAACGTTAAACCCCACACTATAACAACGACATATGACATACGACGGTGTGCACGACATATGTGGTTAAATTATAGCGCATTCAAATTTCTTCCAATAGCTATTGAGCGCTGCTTAGCCTGGTTGCCCGAAGACAAGCATTAGTTAGCCGTAATTATATATTCAGGATACTCAAGGCCATCGTAAGAAAGTGCATTTATATTAAGCATCACAAGCATTTCTAGACAAGTGGCACACCGGCTATGTTCAATCACATCTCCACGCATGTATGCACGCCCTTTATGAGCTGTAGCAGTCAGCATGATAGACGCACACCTGCTTGATCATAAGCAGCACGCAAGGCAGCAGGAAATTTATTCTACTCAGAAAGGGCCACGATGCTCACGTCTCGGGCAAGCAGCGATTGATAAGACGACCGCAGGCTGCGTTCATATGCGAAACGTCGAGCGATACGCGAAGACATGGATGTGCACTCTAGTCACGAAAGCACCCCCAGTGTTGTTGCAGCAACGCGCACTATTTTGGCGGGGGGGGGGGGGGTTATCTGACGATTGTCCCCTAGACATACATACAGAGCGTATGTTTGAGGTATCCATAGGAACGGTATACATCATAATAACAGAGCCGCATGCGACCCGCCATTGCAACTTCAGCTCCTGTACGTGAAAGACACGAAAGTTTTAATTCATAAATTACAGCTCAGATTAGTGACGCTGCACTAGTAATCACTTGCGCAACACCGAGGCTGTGATAAGCCACGACAAGGCAGAGATAAGCTGTCCGAACTCGCAGGATGAAGTAGTTCTTTGCGCAATAAACCTGGCGCTCTTCTAGGGGGATTACGAAACAACGAGTGCGTGACGTGGTTCCGTAATAGAAGACGTCACGGTGTTACGTCAGATTAGGAAAGTTGCGTAATGATGCCGGTTCATAACGAGGTTGTGTTCCTCCGGTTGACATAACTGGCCAAGCTTAACTTGAAGTAAGTTTGCTTGATGATTCATTTGATTTCTGGGGTTCTGCGTCCAAAAACCACGATATGACTATGAGAGACGCCGTAATGGAGGGCTCCGGAAATTTCGACCAGCATTCGGTTCTTTAAAGTGCACTGACATCGCATAGTTCACGGGCCTCAACATTTCGCCTCCAACGAAATGCAGCCGCCGCGACCGGGATTCGATCCCGCGACCCTCGGATCAGCAGCCGAGTACCATAGCCACTAGACCGCCGTTGCGGGGCTCTTCGTGCTTAGCTTAAAGAGTAAGCTTCTCTAAATAACTGTGTTAGCTTACGTGTGTCAACTTATTTTGCTTAAACGCTAAACTTCCAACAGTTGGGCATTATTTGCTTAGAATTAGCCGCGCATGCGAGCGCCTAACGATCTACTGCGACTAGTAGTCTGTTTCGGATTGAAGAAGGAAATAAACGGAATGCAATATTGTTAACCAGGGATGCATCCGGTTGACTACCCTGTACGTTGGGAGAACGGAAAAAGTAAATGCAAGAATGAAAGATAGACAGGGGGGAAGGAAAACGAATGAAGTAAATTAGCAGGAAATGCAGGGAATAAACCCGAAAAAAGAACGCACGTCACATCAGAATACATTTTTTAAAGACAGAAAACATGCACTTGTTCTCGATTTCTGGCTATTAAAGATGCGTTCCAGCGAAGAAAATAGAGAATGTTTTCCGGCAAATTATGTATTGTGGAAAATATTCGGTAGTTCCTTTGCTCAGTGAGTTATCATTGAAGTCTAGCTTCCGGAGTATCAAGAAAAAGAAGACTATAGTATCGTGTTGTGTCTAGCGTGCCTCATCCTGAATATCGTACGCGGAGCACAAAAAAAAATGATGATACGTCTGGGCACCATGGGGTCGTTGAACGCTGTGTTAGTCGTCCGCTACGGAGCAGCCGTGCGAAGCTTGCACGAGTGTCATACGCGAATGCGGAACATTTGCGCGACCGGGAAATAAATCGCGAGTGGTTTGTTAATAATGCATCCAAAAATGACATACTACCACGTACTAGTTTTACTATCGGAATAAGTGCCTCTTACTGCGCACATTTATTGCTACTGCCGAGATGACACTGTCTGCAGTGTTTGTACTTGCTGTTCCTGTACTTTCTATTTCTTTTTCTTGTGTGCAGAGCACATGAGGTGCACGGCAAGTCATCGTGTATCGTCACCACGTGTTGTTGTTGCGCTCTGAAAACAGCAGTTGTAAACGTGGTCGAAACGTGTTAAATAACTAACCAAAACCGGCTATAATGGATCCTGATTTAGAATGATTAAAGCAAACCAGATTATAGCATAGCAAGATAAAAGACATATATTATGGGTAAATAACCGCATAATTAGATCAAGTTAAGTAAAAATAATTCGAATCACCACTCCGCAGCGACACAATCTTACATACACCGATGAATTCCCGCAAAACCGATCAATAATGGTTGAAATTAAACTAATTCGATCGAGATTAAAAATAAAGCGGATTATCATAATATAGATAAACCGGATTATCACCGGATAAACCGGAAGATAAACCGGATTATCATAATACAATAAAAGATAAACCATTACGGTAATTAATCCCATAATGCGATCAAATAAAGCGAAACTAATGCGAGATATCCCACGATTAACGCAACATAAAGCCTAGGGAAACGCGAGGACGCCGTCGAATCACTGTTTCCGCACTTCGCCCAGCTTTAGCTGCAGCGGAACACTGGCTTAGATTTTGTGTTTATTACGAAGCTCCCATTTCATTATCCGATCGCATTTTAATCAGAAAGTGGATACGATGATGATATGTACGTATGAAGCATGGATCATATTCACCGCTTGTTATCGCTGTTTTTGTACGTGGTCTATATCCACATTATTTTTCTGTCTAATTTATTATTGATTGATTGATTGATTGATTTCTGGGGTTTTACGTCCCAAAATCACGATTACGTTATGAAAGACGCCGTAGCGGAGGGCTCCGGAAATTTATCGACCCCCTGTGGTTCTTTACGTGCACTGACATCGCGCAGTACGCGGTCCTAAACATTTCGCCTCCATCGATATGGAGCCGCCGCGGCCGGGATTCGACCCCGCGACCCTGGGATCAGCAACCGAGTGTCATAGCCACTAGACCACCGTGGCGGGTCTAATTCATTATGCTGTAGTAGTGAGCAGCCGTCATTACTATATGATGGCAGCAGGATGTTTATGTTGAGTGTGAATGCGCCCGCTTCAACACCGAAAGAGCAGCCCTTTCAGCCACGCTTCGTCAACTGGATAACCGCCCGTTCACCGAACACAAGATTTAGGACACTGGACTACGAAGTCTTCAAGGCGAGTTGCTGTCAGGGCACTGCTGCGATTTCTTCGGCAAACAGGACTTGGTGACCGATTGTGACAGTGCCCTGACAAGTGACAGCGATGTTCATATGTCCCTCAACTCTCTTCTCTCCTTTCCCTCTTTCATTCCCCTTAGCCATTCCCCAGTACAGAGTTGCCAACCGGAGATCTCCTCTAGTTAGCCTCCCTGTCTTTCCTTTCAAGGTGAAAAAAAGTGGGGACACCAACCAAATGATAATCATCAAAAGTAAAAATTGTTTACTCGAAAGATGACAAAAGAAAAAGGTGAACATTTGACAGATCTCTGTCAAATGTTCACCTTTAAATGTCTTTCCTTTCCCTTTCTCTCTCTCTCGAACAATGTCCTTGATCGACATTTGCCTCGTGACATCCCGAGAGAGTGCTGTCAAGTTCCCTAGTTGCGGTTGACGCTTTTCTAATGGCTGCTAACTCCGACAGAGAGCAATCAAGCGTAACTTGCAATACATCAAGTGCAAGCAAAAATGTCCGCACCATTCTACACTGAGCCTACTTCGTATACGGTGTGCGTCCTGCTTGACTGCTGACCCGAAGGGCGCGTGTTTGATCCCGGCCGCGGCGTTTGCATTTTCGATGGAGGCGAAAAATGCCAGAGGCCCGTGTACTGTGCGTTGTCGGTGCACGTTAAAGAACCCCCAGGTGGTGTAAATTTCCGGAGCTCTGCACTATGGAGTGGTCAAGTAATCGTAGCGTGGTTTTGGCTCGTAGAGTGTCCATCAATCATCATCATCATCTGTCATTATTATTATTATTATTATTATTATTATTATTATTATTATTATTATTATTATTATTATTATTATTATTATTACAGCCCTAATTTTGTGTTTTGTCCTGTCGTGAAGATATCTCAAGTTCTTATCTTTTACATTTATTTGTACTTGTGCATATTTTATCGATTTCATTGTACAGTATGGCCATTCTTTCGCGCGCGCCAGGACGGCGACCTTTCGGTTGTTCCTGGGCATGCTTAAATAAACTGATTGATTGATTATTATTAGTAGTATAGAGTGTGTACTGTACCCCGCTGTCTAGCTTTTCTTCCACTCAAAATCCACAGCGCAACAGCCCCTCTCAACATGGTTCCTCGCTCTGCCGTTTATGTTTTTCGCATCTATATTTCTTTTTTATTTTTTCCTTTCCCCACGCTTCTCAAGGGTGGGGATGGGGGGCGCTTTCCGAAACACGCACTTTCCGCTCTGGTTGAGCGGTTTCTCTTTTTTTTCGGCTGGCCCTTTAAAAAATGGGAGAGGCAGAAGAATTGTATAGCATGGCGCCTGCTTGCGATAGAAAAGAGGGAAAGGTTAGGATTCGGTATGACGGTGGTTCGGGGGTTCTATGTGGGGGGGTGGCAGGGGAGGGGCTGGCTTAGTACCCCCGAGAAAAGCTTCCCCCTCAACCACCACTGCGTAGAACTCTCACAGGCCTCCCCGCTATCCTCTCTGCGCTGCTGTTTTATTAGAGCCCCTGCGTGCTGGGTTCGGGGCCGTCGCGAGTGACATCTGTTGTGGAGACGAGCGCTGGGAAAGGGCGCAGCTGTGGAGGAGGAGGAGGGGAGAAAGCGTGGCCCCTGTGTCGCTTGCCGGGTCCCGTTGTGTGCGAGCCAGCCGCTCCGTCCGGCTGGGGGAGTCCCTCCTGTCTCTACCAAAGCGTGGCTTGCAGCGGGTGTGGTGGTGTGTGCGTCCGCGTGTGTACAGTGCGCGTCTCCTCGCGACGGGTCCTAGCCGTCGCTCGCCTTCTCTCGCGCACGTGCAGTTTTGCTGCCCCTCGCTCGGTGTTTTTCGCCTGTGCTCCGTGTCTAGCTGTTGTGGCTTGCGAAGCAAACGTCTGCCCCTGCTGTGGTGTGGTTTCTCTCGACGAATATGAGTGGTGCGTGTTCGTGCCCGGTGCTCGGAGACATGCATTGAAAGGTGACGCCGAAAGTCCGCGAACTGCTGCTGCTGCTGCCTGTCGCGCAGTGTCTACAGCTGGACAACGGCGTCTGCTTTTTTCACTCTCTTTGTCGTCTGCTCGCTCGCTGTCCTGGCCGGCCTTAACGAGATCGCACCTGTCCCACGCGTCGTCTGCGCTTACGGATAAACGCTTCGTGGTCGTCTGCAATCACTGTCCAGACGACGGCACTCTTGTGTCACAGGTAATGCGTTCTGGTACTGTTGTTGTCCTAAGTGGAGCACGCTGCTTTTGTTTTGCTGCTGGTCAGGGCGCCCTCGCGCCGCTGTTCGACTAATTTCACCGCGATGTGATCGCCAATATCCACTCGTACACAATAGGCAGGCTTCGTTGAAGCCGTCGAGTCGATGACGAAAGTGAAGTAATAATTGGAGGAGTGCATGTGAAGCCCGTACCGGAGTAGCGATCGAGATTGTCGCTGTGATACTATGCTGCCCTGCGCGACACTGATGGGAACGTGGCCGCTTGGTCGTCGCGTGCGTGCCTGAGATCTGTCACTCGTCGGAGCGGCGTCTGCTCTGGGTCGAGTGTGTCGTGTGCTGCTTACTCATCTGTCGTAACTTCGTAAGGATTCCATTTTCCTTTAGTATTGGGAACGTTATACAAGAGGGTGCGAAAGACTGCCGTGAAGTGCTTCTACGATACCATAGTTGCGTGTCCAACTTCGGAGGGTATCAATTTGAGTGTATTTTCCTAGTTCCTGCGCTGAACATAAACTAAAGCAGAATTAATGCTTGTAAAACGAGCAATGTGTCCCGTTTTCTGGTATATAATTAAGCATATCATCATTACAATTACACCGGCTTAAGGTACCCGCCGCGGTGATATATAGTTCGATCTAGTGGCTGTGGTATTTCACGGCTGACCCGATGCTCGGGGGATCGGATCGCGGCCAGATATCAATATAGGCAAAATTCAATAGAGGGCCGTCTAGTGTGCGATGGCCGCGCCACGGTGGTCTAGTGGTTATGGCACTCGGCTGCAGATCCGAAGGTCGCGGGATCGAATCCCTGCCGCAGTGGCTCCATGTCGATGGAGGCAAAATGTTGAGGCCCGTGTGCATGTGCGATGTCAGTTCACTTAAAAGAACCCCAGGTGGTCGAAATTTCCGGAGACCTCCACTACGGTGTCTCGCATAATCGGAGGTGGGTTTGGGACGTTAAACCCCACAAATCAATCAATCAATTAGTGTGCGATGTCAGTGCACGTTAAAGTAATCCGGGTGGTCGATATTTCCGGATCCCTGTACTACGGCGTACCTCATAACCTTATTCTCGTTTTGGGACGTAAAGCCCAGAAGTTATTACTATTAGACCTACTAGGAGGATGCATTCTCTTTTACCGAAGGTTGTTGGCGGCGGCTGAGAAAGTATTCTTTTGTGTATACAGTCGCAAGCGATAAGGAAACGGCACAGAGAGTCTGCGTTTAATGAATGATTAATGCTCGTAATCCGCAGCTACAAATTTCAATCGGTAATTTTGCGAGAGGCGCTTTTCCGCTGGATAATTTAGTCTCTAAAGGTGTTCAATTCTTCAGAGCACGGGGCATCGCAGCGGCAAAAGTGAAGGCTGCCAGGCGCTACAGCCGTTGCAGTAGAGGAAGAATAAACCCCTTAGCGTCTGAGCGAAAATGCCACAGGCCCGTGTGCTGTGCGATGTCAGTGCGCGTTAAAGAACCCCAGGTGGTCGAAATTTCCGGAGCACTACACTACGGCCTTTTCTCTCCTATCCCTTTCAGTCCCTTTCCCATACCCCCCAAGGATGCTTAGCTGTGCTCCCGGCATGGGCTGCAGAAATTAGCGTCCTTTCCTCAACCTAACCACAACCAATCATCAACGCCCTTCATCTTGGCCACAACTGTTATGCACGCTTTCGCGCTCGGCAGCCGAGTGTAGTCGCTATGGCATCCTGAAGGTGATTTCAGAGTTCCATTTAACAGTGCTCGCAACTGAACATCTCGTAAATGATATGCGAAAGACGGGAAGGTTAAACGCAACATAAATGTCCAGCTTTCATGTACGAAAAATTGGACTTCGTGGAAGCTACTATGAAATAATTATACGGAATACCTCAGCATAGCGAGGTATTGGGCTGCGCATGCGCTAACGTTACTTAACATACATGCTATCCTATTTCGCTTACAAGAACCTTTTATAGTCGGGGTGCAGTTTACTAGTCTAAATAATTATCGTTCCCAATCATAACCAATTAAATATGGCGTTCCGCAAGGCTCCATCCTTGGATTTATTCTATCTATAAATAATATTGCGAACATACCGCTAACTCCTGAAGCAATTCTTTATGCAGATGACACAGGCACTTATTTATAGGTAAACACTTACTCGAACTTGAAATGGTACCTAATAGATGGCTAACCCAACCATCAAACTGGTTTCTTTTAAATCAACTTCAACTAAATGTGAAAAGAACTAAGTATATCATTTTCAAAAGCCGTAATAAGCCTGACGACTATAATGCCTGTATTAGATTTAAAAACTGCGCTGTCGACGGATTCCTAAGTATAAATTTCTAGGCGTTTTTGTAGAGAGCATGAGCTCGACACCTCGCGTAAACCAGCTTCAAGCGAACATGTGCAGGTCAATTTCAATACTGTACAATATTAGAACCTTGGTGCGCCAATGGTTCAAACCACAGTTACATTATGCCCTTGTCCATTCTCATTTGCGTTACTGTCTGCTAATCTGGGGTACTACATCTAAGACAAATTTTGACAGGTTATTAATTTTGCAAGAAAGAGCTGTGTGTTGCATAGAAAACCTTAAAGGAAATGACCACACAGCGCCATCTTTCTACAAGCTAAACATACTCAGAATAGATCAGTTATTCAAACGAAGACTTGCTTTGCATACGCATAGGCAAATTCTGATGGAGCCGCACACCCTGTCCTCATCTCCGTTATCTCAGAACTCACAATATCACCTAAGGCATAATCGACTTAGAACGCTAATGTTCAGAACTAGATATGGCGCTCAGACACACGCCTACTTGGTACCTCTTGTCTACATAATAATCGAGAAATCTCTCATATTATTCGCGATTGCAGTTCGGCATACATCCTCAGGAAAAGGGTTAAAGATTACGCTTCGTTATCCCTTAACACCCCTTATACGCTACGCACCCTTTCTCACGGATTTAATAACATTTAAAATCAGTTTTTTTTTTCAATTTTTTCCCCTATTTGTTGTATACTGTGTCCATGACCTGATTAGCGTTGTTGCTTGTATAAATATTACCTTTTTGCGTATTACAATTGAATGTATAAAAATAACTATCGTACTTTTGTATACTTGATTGCCTCTTGCAGACATGTAGACCATCTTTGTTGTTTTTGTATTGTTGCACTATGTTTACATGTTTTTCCACCCTCGAGCAATGTAAGGGTAGGGTAGGCCTTTGTCAGGCACTTGCATCTGCCTTTAGCCCCTTCATCCCCGACGACTGCCTAAGCAAAAATAAAATTCAATTCAATAATGCTTACCGTGCAGCTTTTTTGTTTTCTGCGAGCACTGGTCCATCTCGTATACATTACTATTTTCGCATATTACAGAGAACAAATTATTAATGTAGCGTACACTAAGTGTTACTAAGGCTCATGGAACATCGACCTTGAGCGAAGTACGGCACACGTGCAAAAATGGTGCAAAAGAGTTGAACTCTGTGGAAAATTGTACACCTTATTACGTCAAGCACCTACCCCATCATGGGGTGTGGGGCTACGCACCGAACTTTATTTTACAGGCAGCGAAAGTCTGCCAAACTTTTGACAAGGCGTTAAGAGGATATAGGTTCTCATGTTTGCCTTGCGCGTCGAGACGAGAGACAACTTCTTGAGCCAAAGAAATGAACATGATTGGCGGCCATCTTTTAACGTTGCACAGTGTACTAAATCCAGTGCCCAGCCCTTCAAAAAAGTGGCGTGTTTTGGACTTATCGTTCAGCTGTGTGTCAGAATTTGACCTAATCAGAAAACTCTAATGACTCACAGTTCTCCTGTAGAATTCCTTACACCCACCATCTCACATGTAAGTGCAGGTCGACTTGGTCATTTCATTTTTATTTTCATTTTCCTGTTTCCTTTCCCATCTCTGCTTGAATGGATTTAATCCCCTTGCCACATCCCTATAAAGACATGCATGCAAGCGATTGTTTTATATGCGCCGGCAAGAATCTCAGTTTCTTTTTCAATAAAGAGTCTCTTTCTCGCATATGTCACTGCGAACACCGGCCTAAATGTCAACACATGTAGTTGCCCATAGAGGCTCATCAAGTCTCTCAAGCGTATTGTCCCGAAATTTGTCTTGAATAGGTGTGCCCTAATTTTATTTTTCTTTATTTTATTTATAGAATACTGCAGGGCTATTTAAGGCCCAAGCAGGAGTGGTTATATAGACATTCAACTAAGCATTATACATAGTACACGCCCCGCCACGGTGGTCTAGTGGCTAAGGTACTCGGCTGCTGATCCGAGGGTCGCGGGATCGAATCCCGGCCGCGGCGGCTGCATTTCGATGGAGGCGAAATGTTGAGGCCCATGTGCTGTGCGATGTCAGTGCACGTTAAAAAACCCCAGGTGGTCAAAATTTCCGGAGCCCTCCACTACGGCGTCTCTCATAATCAGAACTGGTTTTGGGACGTAAAACCCCACAAAACAACAACATGAACAACATATACATAGTACACAGCTAGATTTTTACAATAACAAAAAAGAACATTACACAATGTAACACAACAAAAATGGAGAATGTATATACATACATACAGTAATATAATATGCAGTAGGTAAGATACAGTAAAACACAGTGTAGGTTACATCAAGGGAAAACGACACACTACTACTTCCTATTTAATCATATGTTCTATTAGCTCAGTGCTATGCAACCATGTCAATGGAAGGGCGTTCCACCCATTTATCATGCCGGAGAAAAACTGAAACTTAAACGAATGTCAGCTTATAAGACATAATGCCCTACCAACGTGCAACTGGCCTTCACCCCCAAGCGTTACAGAAATAACGCGAGTCGAATTTTCGGTATTGTCGGCAGGTATTGCGGATAAATGCCGTATTTACAAGTTAACCACAAGTGAATCCGTTGCGCACTAAGCAAGATGACTGCTGGAAAACTGAACCACCTTGACTCGTCGAATCGTCCTCTATGATTTGCTCACTTCTTTCTCACCTTTCGCTACACTCTTGGTAGCTTCTTATCAGTATGTTGCAGTGCTAGGCAGTTATGCCTAATTAGGTCGAATTGGCCGTCCTCAGTCAATTTCGTCTTAACCATTTGGCTGCATGCGATGAATGCAAGCGATTCAGATGCTGAGCCACAGATAAAGTACCATACCGCGTGATGTACTGATGTTGTTTGCGCCTAGCCATCTTTACGAAATGAAAGGAAGATTCAATGCGGGCAGCATACGGCTTCGGGTCGTGGGCCATCTTTTGCGCACGCTCTGTTTACACCAGGTATGTCGCACTATATACGCAAAGTTCTTTGCGCGTAGCGGTTTACCGGACACACTAAGTTTTCCTCATAACGGAATACTGGGTGTAAAGAGCGCATGCGCGTGCCTTACTGGAAATGCCTCAATGGCCAAATACGCTCAGAAAACATGGCCGACCACCCATAGCATATGCCGAACGCTACGAATCTTGCAAGTGGTCGTCGTGCGAAGCTCTAGGCTCGTAACAGAATAAGCGAGCTTTAGTGTGTTTGATATTCGTTTATTGTAATACCGTTTGCTAAATGCCCGGTTACCGGACTATCCAGTGAATTCCCATAGGTGGGTTCACCACCACCTGACTGAACTCGCCCTGCGGTTAAAAGATTCCGGTGAATGCGAACCCTGACTGTGAGACATTATTTTTGTCGACGACTCTACAACTTTCGCCATCTTATTGTCGTAAGAACGCACCTAATGCATTTGTCCTATACCTGCTGATGACTGTGGTTACGTTAACGAAAGGACGCTATTTCCCTCAGCCCTTGTCGAGAGCACGGATTGACTGATTTCTGAAACCACGATATGGTTATGATAGAGGCTGTAGCGGAGGGCTTCGGGAATCTTTGACCACCTGGGGTTCCTTATCACGCACTGACGCCGACAGTGCACGGGCTTTAACCTATCGCCATCATGTAAATGGATCAGCCGCAGCCGGGATTCGATCCCGCGACCTTCAGGTGAGCACCCGTGTGCCGTAGCCACGAGACCACCGTGGCGGGGCTGTCAGAAGCGCTGCTCTGCGTCGGCAGGGGTAGGAGGAAATGGAAAAACAGTTGTGGGAAAGAGAAGAAAGCCATAGTGGAGGACTCCAGAAATTTTGATCACCTGAGGTTCCCTAACGAGCATTCTTGGTTATTTAACGTATATAAAAAGGCATTGGTTCTCCGTAAAGACGCCGGCTGCGCGTGAGACAACGGGGAAGACCTGTGGAATGAAAAAAGCCGAATAATGCAATACAAATCCCTACTGAGACGTTCCGTTCCATATTTAGATAATTCTATATATTTCCGTACGAAGACCATACATATCCCATATATTTGTCCCATATTCGCCATACATTTCCCTCGTGGACTTTACGAAGACATCAGGAATTACCAGAACGGCCACACGGAACTCTTCTGTATGGATACGATGAACGCGCGAGCTGTATTGCGTATCCTTCCTAGTGATGTTCGCATGCCGCGGAAGCTGTCGAACCTGCGACTTCGAGTCCAGCAGTGCCACAGCCATTGCCCTACACCACCTCGAGGATCCACGTTGCCAAAGTCCATCCCCCATGGGCACGCGTTCGGGATGCCGATCTGGCGTGGGGCCGAAAACGACTTGGGCTTCGATTCGGAGGGTTGAGGAGGAGGAGGAGTACGAGGAGGTGAAACGTAACCGAGCGGACGCGAGTCACGTGCCGCACCCCGGAACGTGCTGAGTGCAGCTTGCACGGGTGAAATAGCGGGAATAAAGAGAGAGGGAAGGCATGCCAGTGGGTGACAGGCTCCAGGAAGCAAACGTATAGGCCCCCCCATGAGCTTGGCAACTCTCACGGCTGGTCGCGCCGAGAACAAATTGCCTACTCGCATTCTCTCGTATATTCCGCTCTTAAACTGGGACTCATTCTGAGTGTTTGTTTTTGTCGGTTTCTTTTTGTTGCTTTTCTTAAGCTTCTTAGTCCTATCCCTTTTCGGTATTGCTGGTTGCCAAGTCTTGTTGGATCACTGCTTTTATTCGCTAGTTTGAATTTTTCCGTGGGGTGATAGGCGCGCCTTATACAAGCGAATGCGGTACTTTCTCGCGTTTACGACTTGTATCGCTGCAAGCGCGCCAACGTTTAGGTCCACCGTTTCTCTTTTTCTGTTTCTCGTTTTGTGTCGAGCAAAAAATTGAAAGTGTGTACGTGTTTCAGTAGTTTCTGGACATACAAACTTTGCGTTGGCAACGAGGCAGCTTGAGCGGGCAAGGCTCCGAAAAAAAAAGACAGAGAAAAGAAAAGGAGAAACGGTGCTCCTCAAGGGGACCGTGTCTGCTTGCCTTTAGCCAAGACTGATACAGCCTCCGCTAAACCAGCCCGACCGAGACGCGCACAGACAACGCCGTTACCGCGAGTTGTAAAAAAGGAAGTTTAGCGCTGACAGGGGAGGCTCCTAGAAAGTTGCAACGGTGGCAAGAATTCTTAAGCAAGCCGAAGCGCACGTCAGGGAGTATATGGGGTATAAAACTGCGCTCGTAATGTTTGGACCCACACGTCTTCAGATTTTCGATATATTTCAGTGTTTTCGTGTTATTATTATTATTTTTTTTTTGGAGCTGTTGGGTGTTTTCGTGGAGGAAGGAAACAAAACTACAGAAGTCGTGGCGGACAATCTCGAAGCGTAGACGTAAAGGAAATTAAAGAAGAAGATCGTGCGAGAGGGGTTCCGGTCACGTGATGGGAAAGCGGTGGATTAACGTGTACGGTCGAACACCACTAAACGTTACCACGCCCAAAGAACCTCGAAGCGGCCCGACAACTACGGGGGCCTAATCTTACCCGACAGACACCGCCCACGAGGCGTCGGAGGAGGTTGGCCTGCGAGGCTGTACGGTAACCACGTGACTCTGTCTACTACTGTTGTTTACTCCATAGGTATACTCTTGACTAACGGCTACTTCGTCTATATCGTTGTTGTTGTTGTTGCTGCTGTTGTTGTTTTCAGCGTTTACCATGCTGGTCCTGCGGAGCACGCAGACTGGCGTACGATGAGGCAACAGTCGGTTAAAAGCATTTGTGGAGGCCTGAGTTTCTCATGGCCGCTTCCAGTAAATATTTCTGTCCGCGTGTCACAGACCACTCATTAGCACGTTATTTATTTATTTATTTATTTATTTATTTATTTATTTATTTATTTATTTATTTAAATAATCCCAATGCCATTACGGCGTTACAGAGAGGAGTGGGTTTTACAAATTCATGAGGGTAGTCTTGAATGATCCATGATCAGGGTTACTACCGATGGAGGTAGGGAGGTGATTCCATTCTGACGAAGTCTTCGGTAGGTAGGAATGGAAGGGCGTGTTGGTCTGGCAGAATGCCACTCGGACTTTGTGGCTGTGATCAGTGCGAGATGAAAGGTAACATGGCGGCGAGAACAAGGTGCGTTTCAGCTGAGGATTTGTGAAAAAGATTTTATGAAAGGGACATAAGCGGGCCTGCTTCCTTCTGTTGGAAAGGGGGGGAGGGGGGGAGAGAATTTTTTGTTGGAGTAATACTGGTAGTGCGAGAATAATTAGCAACAATGAACCGATCTGAGCGACTCTGGATAGTTTCTAAGGCAGTTTCAAGGGTATAGTGTGAGGGTACCAGATTGAAGCAGTGTACTCAAGTTTAGACCTAACTAATGCTTTATAAAGAATAAATTTTAAAGAAGCTGAAGCAAAGGTTGCGACGTAAAAAATCCAGGGTTCGGTTCGCATTGTTAATGACGTATGTGATGTGCGTTTTGTGCGATAAATTGCTGTCTATCTGGGCACCTAGGTATTTGTAAGTTGTGAAGGAGGCCAAAGCCCCGACACATAGGAGAAATCTCAGTGAATGCGACATGGATGATTATATACTGAACTCTACATCGACTATTTTGAAGAAAAAACAAAAAAAAAGTTTTCTGCGTGAACGAAGAATGTGTACCCTTGCGGGCGTCGTTTTTATGTGGTTATGACATAGTACTTACTGTCCACAAAGAAGACATCCGTTTTCTCGACTCAGGTGATTAATGCATTTGTAGTGGACCACGTCAGTGACTTAAAAGCAACCGGCAGTTATAAAACCACTTTTTCTAGTTGTTGCGCTCATATTATACGCAGTGACGATGCATATTCAGTTACAGCAGCTTACCATTGTCCCTCAAGAACAAATTGTACAGCAACTTCATGTACTAGTTAACAAAAACGGTTCAACTTGAACTTAAGACAACGCAGCAAGCAATGGAAAGGAAAATTGATACGTGCAACGTTAAAGGGAAAGACAACTGCTCAGAACATAAAGTCAGTTTCCCTCACTGATGGAGAGATTGAGTATTGTATTGACTCAAACGATCCCTCCCATCCTGATTAAACGCAAGTTCGTATGCTTATTTCTCGACGCAAAGTTGCGAAACTTACCTTTGGTAACCCGTGCGACAAACACGTGAAGCTGTGCAAGAGTGCGGTCACATGACCATCTACAAGTATATGTGCGGCTCTTCGTACATTTATTAGAGTTGAAATGCAGTACGTTTTACGGCGTAAGCTGTTATGAGATCACAAGGTCCATTTTTGGCGCCGTAGTTGTCCGGCACCGCCGTGGGTGTCCGTAACCACTATCGCGCAAATTTTAGAAAAGAAGTAACCAGGACTGAGGAAGATTCGAACCCACGTCCCTCTACGTGGCTGTCGAGCATTCTACCACTGATCTACGCCAGTGGTTCAAAAGTCGTCACTCACTAAAGGACCTAAACAGGTATAAACCCTGTCGAGCAATCGCATTAACAAATGCAAAGTTACGTGGACGAATAATATGCCACTACGCGTAGCGGTAAGTGCATTGCCTAACGAGTGCGAGGAATCATTTTAATGAACACACGGGTGCATGCTTTGTAGCTCTGCACCCATTACAGAGGCATCATCAACATAATCATTATGAAACGATCTTCTTCAACTTTTCCGTTGTCATTATTACAAAGCGCTACCTCGTGAGCAGTTTTGTCGTATCGTACCATGCGGTACGCTACAGGCGACGTAAGCAATCCCGACAGCAACCTGACTTGGCTTTTCGATATACCTGAGGACCCGATCACTTGGTCAGATCCCCAAGCGTTTACAATGGCTTCTAAGAAGGTCGCTCCTCCAGCTTACGCTGTCACTGTCCTGCGATTCCGCGCAGGCCTGGTGTTTTTTGACATTTATGGCATTCTTATAACTTGAAACGTGCAGATAAACCTGTCACGCACCTGCCGTAATTTGCAAAAGCGTGGTTTTGGATTTGTCTGACCTGGCTTGACATGGCTGTCGGCACGATAACGGGCCGGTGGAGAGCCACCCAGGACGCAATTCGGGGAAACGCTGCGGTAATGCGAGAATGGTCTGGACAATAATACAAAGTTGTCACGCCAACTTTTATTTTATTATTATTATCTTCAGGGCTAGCTGAAAAGGTCGAAATGTGCATGTCTAGTCAGAGTTTCGCGCTCCTCTGAAAACAGAACGACGGTTGTTTGCGACTTGGGACAACGGCATCGCGATAATCTCTGAACGTTGCTAGAAAGCGTACTCTGCTTTCTTTCTTTCTCTTTCCTTCTTTCTTTTTGTTTTTTTTTAGCCTTCTCAGATCGAAAAATGCTGTTTGCGAAATTTCCACGCACTTTCGAAAGCAACCGCCGCAGGTATCAACAGTACCGAGGGTGAGTTTTCCGTCGCGCTTCAAGAAAAAAATGGGCTCCGAAAATTGGTTGTCAGTCCTTTAAAATACAAGAAGACAACAGCGCGATTCAGCTTGCACACGCGTGTAAGTAGCATCGTAGTAGAAATCAATAAGAAATGGACGTCGGCAGGGCAAGTAATGCTAAGGCAAGATAACCGTTAGTCCCTGAGGGTAACACAGTGGATCCCTAGAAAAGACAAGCGTGGCAGGGCGTGGCAGAAAGTTAGGCGGGCAGATGAGATCAAGAAGTTTGCGCGGATAAATTGGTATAACTGTTGTGCAAGTCCTTTGGCCGGCAGCAGGCGTAGCCATGAGGATGATGACGATGACATACTAAGACAAGGCATGCGAGGCACTACTATAGTATTGAAGTAGCCATGCAGCACAAAAGAAACCGTAGTGAATGCGATATTGATGACTGTGATGCTGAGTTTTGATATGAATGTTCTGAAAAAAAAGAAAGAAAAGGAACGATTCACCAACGAAGAGCATGTCCACTTGGGGACGTTATTCCCGTACGGTTATCTTACAGTACTATCCACCAGGAAGAGGTGAGTATCCGCGCCTGACAGACCGCAGGCGTTAGGAAGAAGCAGACCGTATCCGTAAAGTGACTAATAGGGAATTTTAGTTTGGCCGTAGACATCTTCACGTTTACGGATACCGGTTTACCGTAAAAGTGTACGTGACCAGCAGCTCTGGTAGCGACACCTGATGTCGCGAAGCCTAACCAGAGACAAAACACTGTTATTACCCTGGCTGGCGCGTTTTGCTGGGCAGTTAGTCTGACTAGTCGTGAGATAATAATTAGCTCACAATACTCTCGCTGTTATTTTTAACGAGAACGCTCACGCGATTGAAAAATTAATGGAATGCATCGTAGCTAAACAAACCGCCGCTAGAGTCGCTAGCAGTTCTGTTTCTGCGTAAACGTATAGAAGTCTACGGGCGAACTAAAATTCCCTAAGCCCCGCCACGGTGGTCTAGTGGCTAAGGTACGCAGCTGCTGATCCGAGGGTCGCGGGATCGAATCCCGGCCGCGGCGGCTGCATTTCGATGGAGGCGAATTGTCGAGGCCCGTGTACTGTGCATACGATGTCAGTGCACGTTAAAGAACCCCAGGTGGTCGAAATTTCCGGAGCCCTCCACTACGGCGTCTCTCATAATCAGAACTGGTTTTGGGACGTTAAACCCCACAAAACAACAACAAAACAACATAAAATTCCCTAATATCCCCTATAGTTCGTTTAAAAACAATTAAGGAAACTCTGACATTAAAACATGTCGTTGACGAATCCACTACATTTAAAAGCTGGGTCTGGTGGACGTGACTGTGATGTCGACATTGAGCGCGGCTTTAAAGACGGTTCTGGGCGGTTCGCGTCATATGTGCGAATGTCATTCAAGACCGCAGGATTGTTTATGTGGCATTTAAAATTGCTTTCGGAGCAGCGTTTACTGCATTTAGAGAGGATCGTTTCACTGTGGTAATCGGCGTTATTTTTCTCTTTTTTTCTGCAGGTAAGTGTGTCCACAGTTCTGGTCCTGACAAGGCATGGATGCACGGTCACTTCGACTTCGGTACGTCTATCGCATTCGTAAAGCCACCGCCAAAGAACAACCGCGTAAATTTGCTCGCTCACGCGCTTCACTTTGTGTGGCGTTAATGTTGATCCTGTCGATCTTGCATATGCAGATCAAGGACTGTATCTGTGCTTCCTTTTTTTTTTTTCTTGTAGTATTTCCGAGCGCAGTTACTGTGTCAGTAATATAAGCTGCTCTGTTTCACATCAGTTGATGACCTGCTGTGGTACATACGAAGATGCCAGGTCCAATTCCTGTTCTTCGCGCAAACCAAAACATTAAAACAACAGCAAAAGTGAAACCGCCATAGCCAACTCTCTTAGTCCTCGACTGGCCATGTCTGCACGCTTCTGCTGGCCGCCGACCAAACACGCCTCAGCACTTGTTCCTGGCGTACGCATATCGTTTGTACTGCATTAACGTTCATGCATCAGTACATTGCTATTCGCCATTCATTGGGATGTATTTATGCGTTGCATTTCATGACGTAACCGCTGGTATTAATTTCACATTTATATTTTGGGAAGTAATGTTTGACGACTTTCATCTCATCACCATTTACAAACTACTCTCATTACAATCCTGCCACGTGGATTTTTGAAACTCAATGCGCATCCTTGTTCACTCTTAAAAATCCCAAAACTTGCTTCCTAGGGTCATTAATCAACGACCTCCATTCACTGTCTAGTCCCTATAATGCATGCTCGCAAATGCGCCCTCGCAGAAGACTTGCGGAGCGTCGGGGATACTTTGATATGCACGCCTTTATTTTGCTATAGTATATAGCTTCCGGCGAGCAGCCGTGTTTCTTGTCATTGCGGAGCGGCACGTCTTATATAGAGCGAGGGTCGTGTTCTTATAGACTCGTCCGAGGCAGGCGGGGGCTGAGGAACAGAGGTGGAAGGAAGAAGATGTGTTTGGGGCTGAGATGGCGGGGGAGGTTATGGAGGGGTCGTATAGGGACGTCGCATTCAGCGTCCTCGTAAAACGGGCTAAAGGAGTTTCAGTGGCGCGTGAGGCGACTTCCGCCGCTCTCGACACGGACGCCGCCGCCGCCCGCACTGAGCGAGACCGAAAGAACGACCACGGAGTTGTCGCTTCTTCTTCTTCCTCTTCTTATTCTACTTCTCTCTCTGTTTCTGAATGAACCTTCTTCTTCTTCGCTCGTTGTCTTGTTTGGTCATGGTTTCACGGTTCGCGACCTCCTTGCAGCGCTCGGTTGTTTCATATATTTCTGTTAATTTTTTTTTTGCTTGCCGGCTTTGTTCTTTCTTCTATTTTCTTCTTCACTGTTTCTTCTCTCGAAAATAAGTTTTTTTTCTTCTTTATTTTTTCGTTTCCGTCGGTGTTGCGTCTTTTAGGCTGCTTAACGTACTCAGCGGTACAAAACTAAGAAACAATTTAAATAAAAGAGACACAATTTCGCCGACGCGTCGCGAAGTTGCTGCTGTCGTTCGTCTCATCTCCAACTCTCTCTTCATTTGAAATTTTTGGTTGTTTGTTTTGTTTGTCTCTGACGCTATCGCCAGTTTCGGTAGCGTTTCCGCCTCGTCGAGTCGCACGCGTCCGTCTCGCTTTTGCATCGTCTCCGATGGTCGTGACCTCGGCGACCTCGCGACAGTTGCGCCAGAAGAGACTTCTTTAGCATACATGAGCCAAGCGTATAAGGAGAAACTCCCGGATGAGATTATTGTTATCTGTTGGCGTTACTATCTTTACATACATACATACACACATGTCCGCAGGCACACGCAGACAACGCGCTGGACTTGCGCCAATTTGTGTTTCGTACCATTATTAGCACGCTAATTTCATTCCTTCCTCGTTGTTTTTGCTTCCGAGTAGGGTAACAAACCGAACGCATGTTTGGTTAACGTACCTGTCTTTCCTTGCTTCTTGCGCTCTTTTTACTTGAGCATCAAGGTCATGGTGATTACAGAGACACCAAAGGCAACTATTAAGCCCAGCAAGATTCAAATATTAAATTTGTGTGATAACCACTTCGCCATTGCTGGCTAGAATAGAGGCAGTTGCAAAAGAGAAGACGACGAAATTCAGAAATAGCAGTGGCGACATCTGTCCCGCTCTTAGCGTACCTTTCTGAAATGACGTCACCTCATGTGTTTTATGTACTCGATTACTGCTACAGGTTATAAATGAACAGTGAATTAGATAAGCGTTCACAGCAAATAAACGTGCAGTAGCCAGTGTTTTTTGCTCCATACTACGGCCGCGAAGCTCACCGCACCGTATACTGCCGGCAGCTGAGGCCGTGACGTCACGTCCAGTTTTTGGCGCTGGCAATAAAAGTGAGCGGCAACACTGGGAACTACAGGTGGCAGTTTTAGACGCTGGAAAAAAAATATTGTGATGGCGCGCAGGAAACGGTGATAGACTCCTACGCAGGTAAAAAAATTACACCATCTACCCGAAGGGGACCATGGGGTGATGAGGAACATCGCTGGGAGTTTGAACGGTGCATTTAACGGCGGTGTTTATAGGTTTGCAGGGCTGCTTCCATCGCACAACGCCACCAAATTCTTTCATCGGAGAAGGAGGAGATACTACAGAAGCGAAGCGCGCGCGCGCTGTCTACCCGCTTTATTTATTGCAGCAGCTGTTGGAGAGAGGGAAGGGAGAGGAGAGTCGCGCATGCGTAGTGTGAGTGCGGACGGACGCCGCGCGCGCGCTCTCTCTACCCGCTTTATTGCAGCAGTTGTTGGAGAGAGGGAAGGGAGAGGAGAGTCGCGCATGCGTAGTGTGAGTACGGACGGACGCCGCGCGCTCGCTCTCTCTACCCGCTTTATTTATTGCAGCAGCTGTTGGAGAGAGGGATGGGAGAGGACAGTCACGCATGCGTAGTGTGAGTGCGGACTCCAGTTGACGCGTGACATACCCGCGAGCAAGAGATGCTCCGCATCTAAAAAATCGGTCTAGCCAAATTCTTTCTTAAAGGTCCACTCCGGCGATTTTTCAGTGCCCATGCACGGACTTCAATAAAATTTTCAAATATGTCCTCCTCGGTGCTGTAATAACCTACATCAAGCCAGGGAGTTGCAAGTCATTTCGTCTTCCTGAAAATCAACTTTAAATATTTTTAACGGATTCCCACGCGAGCCCCCCTGTGTTTTTGACGTATAAGCTGCCTACCCGTGCAGGCCCGGCTGTCAACAGCGAAACGGTGATACACCAGCACTCAAATCATCGCCGCCAAGTTCAGAAAATCTGGCACAGCCCAATATATCGTCGGATAATGTCGCCGCTTTCGTTTCTCGGGCGCCAGCTCCACACTTCAGATGGAGGGGAGGCTGTGACGTCATCGCTTACGCTATATCCGGAAATGATGCGAAAAACCGCCGGAGTTGCTCTTTAAGGCCGTAACACAAGCCCGAGTTCTACTTTTGCTTCACCACACGCAAATGAAAAACCAGTAGTAGTGCGTGCTTGTTGCATGCTCGTTATAGGCCAGTAGTTGGGTAAACACACGTCCCACAACGAGCGCTAATTGGGCTCATGTGATAACGCACGAGGAGGCACTTCAAACTCTCCACCACTCGCTGATTTATTCCACGATGTGATTCCACGATGTGATTTAATCCACGATGTGATTGTGGGAGACGCCGTAGTAGAGGGCTCCACAAATTTCGACCATTTGGGGTTCTTTAACGTGCGCTGACAACGCACAGTACACGGGCCTCAACATTTCGCCTCCATGAAATGCAGCCGCCGCGGCCGAGATGCCATCCCGCGACCTTCCGATCAGCAGCCGAGTGTCATAACCAGTAGACCACCGTGGCAGGGCAGAGACAGATGGATGTTATGAGCGTCCCCTTTATGTCGGGGTGGTAGTCCGCGGGCCACCTTTATTTTATCCTCTATAAACGCTTGTTTTCCCGGAGCACACATATTTCACCAACCAATCTTTCTCTACACCTACCTACCTTAGCTATTAGCGTTGTGAGGTAATAATCATATTCCAACTACCTTATGTTTCTGTTTGTTCCATACCTTTCCGCCACCTTTTACTTATCTCTATCGCCGACATGTTCAGCTTTCTCGTGCTATCCCTGAAACCTATGGCCTCCTGCAGGGTAGTGTCCGCCCGTACACCTTGGTGGATATCTGTACCATTCATTAAAAACATGATCTGTCGTTTCCCTGGCTTTTCGACACCCTCATGAGCAAGCGCCCTCTGGTGACTGGTGTTAACTGTTCACACTAAACGTTTCCAGCGCCGGAGCTTGTCCACATAGTAGGCTGCTTCGTGCGCGGTCCCGGTAACGCTGCGGTTAGCCGCTTGGCCATCTCCTTTTTGCACCTTCCCCGGGAAAGCAGAGCCTTTGCCTTGCTTCCGAAATCTCCGCTTTTCTTTGGGAGAGGCAACGTTTCTCTTTGCGACCACCGTCACGCATACGACGAGAGCACACGCAGCGCCAACGCGGACGTTTCAAAAGAGCGCACACTCTTTGAAAGCCTAGTAGGGCCGTCCCTTTCTTTGAACCCCTCCGGTCCTTTCTTGTACATCCATGATGGGAGAGCCGCTGCCCATCTTTATATCCCGGTGTGTTTCTTTCTTTGAAGTTCCATAGCTTTCTGCTTCTGTTCCCCTATCTTGCGTTAGGTTTGTGTATATGCGATAGTCTGTGCCTTCTTATATATGTTTGCCTTTCTTTAGCCTTTGGTTTTCGCTTCTGTGTTTCTGTATGCCGCATCTCTGTGCCGCTCTGCTTATGCAGTTGTGCGTGTATGGACGAGGGAAAAAGTGAAGAGAATCACTGCGTGAGCTTCGGTTTTAAAGTACTCACAGCACCTTTGTGCATCTTTAACTCCTCGCTTTCTATGCATCTTCTTCTTCCTTATTATTATTTCGCAAACGCTTCATACCCCGTCCTGTCCGCCTCCTTTTGCTGCCCTTGGGGCATGCGCGCTTTGAGCTTGGGCCACGCCGGGAGTGAGGTCCTTCTTTACGGTAGTTAAACTTTTCCGATGTTCTTTACCCCGCCGTGTATATTTTGCGTGTGCTCGCTTCATCTTCTGTCGTTTTTTGTGTCGCACAATACAGTTCGCTGTTGCCTCTGTATTCGGTCGTGTCTTTCTTAACACACATACACACACGTCACGTGCTCCTAAGTCGATGTTCACCGAGTGATTCAAATGCCCTTAGTACCTTCATCTTAACAAGGTAGTATGCTGCTCCGACGTTTTGACGCTGAAAGCGGCATCCATGGACGGGAGTCTCAGTAGCGACCTGTAATCCCACCGGCTTTAAAACTGGTCGCTTCCTTTCACTCATCTGGAGAATAACCATACAAGTATGCTGGTGTTCTTGCACCGTTTTTAACTGAACGGTGGCTGTATTTTTATCTTAATTGATTAATTAATAATAACTTATGTTTTTACTTTGATCTTTTGTCGAGGAGGTGCGGCCGTACACCATAGCCATCAACCTCTCCTATAAACTTCTATATTTAAACACGCCATAATAACTATTGTATTCATGGTATTTTTCGTTATTTTGTATGTAAGTGCATGCAATCGGTCTGCACGGACTCAACTCGCGGTGACCTGTGTGGCAACTCTAAATATGTTGGAGCGACTGTATCTGTATATATTGTTTTTGATTTTTTTTCTTTTGCTATTCGTTCACTATTACTTGCCCCCTTTTTTTAAAGTTTTGTTTTCATGATTTTCAGTATACCCCCCCTCCTCTAAAAAACTGATGTCTACATGATTATCATGTTAAAGCAGCACCCGTTTTTATAGTCCGGATTTGCAAAAATTGTAATAGTATGATAACGAACAACCCTAGACATGACTCAGCGCTCGCCAAGGTTATTAACCCACATTTATGTCTTGCGAGGTGCACCTTTCCTCCTCTACAGTTGTTACTTCGGGGAGTCCGAAGGGGTGTATTTATGTACATACTTTAATAAAAAGTTTTTGGTGCACTGAGTAGTCTGAGCAAGATCATATTATCTTGCTGCTGTGTAGACGAACGAACAAATGATGATGATGACACAGAATGCTTTGGCCTTTAAGAGACCATATCTGGTTCACTTCTCGCGTACTGTTCAAGACGAAGGCGGCATATCTCGTAGTAGCTGGACGGGTCCCTGTTAGGTTCTGGAGGAACCGCCGCTTTTCATCCCGCTGTCGTCACGGGTGGCTTACGAGCTATTTTATGGTTCACCTCAAATCCTCCTCGCTACTTCGCAGTGTATGACTGCAAACGTTTTATGGCCCTCTATTGGAACGTTCGAAGCTTGTACATAAACTGCCCCGTTTTCTCCGAATGCTGCGGCAATTTCCGTGATTTTTTTTTTTTCGGATAAGGTGCGTCTGCGCGTGGTTCCTTCCGAGTGTACACACTGTCAGCACAAAGGGATCGTCGTTTCTGAAGCACCTGGTGTTTTCTATAGACGCAGGTTTATTTCCCTGTCTCCTTTTATTTTATTTTATTTTTCTTTCTATCTATGAGGCTATTGCTCGAGCGTTGTGAAAAGCCGACACTTCCACCCACTGAACTTTCAGATAGCCAATCGGTAATACGGCGTCATTTTCCGGTATCTTTTTTTTTTCTTTGTACGTTTCAAGTATTCTTCAAAGGAGGTTCGGGACTTCGCCATTAAGTGGCTATTAATATCCCATGGGCCCTCCCTCGTTCTTTATTGACGATCTCTGTTCAATACCGTGTTTTCACTCCTATTTCTTGGTAGCTTCGCTGCTGTCTTGATAAGGAACACAGCTGTAAGAAACTCCTTTCAGGCATCGTTGCTACAGGACCGCTCTGGGGGAATTTGGCCGTACTTCGTAAGATTGTATTTATTTATTCAAGTACCCTAAAAGCCCGAAGACCTTACGGGGGGACATAACCATGTATGATACAGCGCAACACAATTTCTTAACATAGAGAATTAAAAAAATACGAAAAAGCTAAGCTAATACAGCAAAACTTGTTGGCGCAGTATCAAGTGAAGGATCAGTTCAAATATTTGTATTTTACCGGATCGGCCATACGAAAACCCATGCTGATCAAAAAGGAAGTCGTGTTGTGTTGAGAACTTCATAACAGCGGGTGAAGTTATACACCATGGAGGTTTGCAGCACGTACTTGTCAATCAAATCGTTCTGTAATGAGAGCCATTAAACGAGTCACCAGAGTAATTAGAGATGAGAATGACACGAGCTACCTTCAACTCGCTTCGAACACGTCCCGTGTCAATGGTTTGTGGAAATAGGGCGGCTAAAATGTGATGTGTTCCCGGTTTGGATAGTATGACTAGTTTAGAGCACATGTCATCAGGGCCAGATGCAATTAGTTGGAAGAAAGTAAAAGGACAGTTGTATACCTACAACTGTAATAACAACATCATGAATGGTTGAATTTATACGTCAAAGAATCAGATTATTTAGCGAGCATAATAATTATCATTATCCGTCGTCATGCACTGATACCATGCAATCTAATATCGTACTATAAAGAGATGTTGGCGCACCAATACGGTGCCGCCTGTTCATTGGCTATTGAGCAGGCAGGATATACATCACCGAGCTTTGGTTGTCAATCAATCAATCAATCAACCAATCAGTTGTCATGTACATGTGTATATAGCGTCGGACTGTGTTTACGCACCGTTTCAACCTCACGGTTGTATTCCCTTTAATTATCATGTACTCACATACTATCCGCCTATATATGCCTCTGTAATGGTAGCGCTGCAACGACTTCGAGTCAAGCCATGTACCCTTCGGCTGTAGTGCTTTCCCAGTTCAAAGTCACCGTGAATTTTGAAAAGCTTATTGATTTATCCGTGTGTTACGGCTAAGAATACGCGTGTTGAATGATTTCAAGGTTCCGCTATAATTTTTACCACCTTGAGTTTTCAAAGTTGCATTTAAAATCAGAACATGACCGTTCTTGCCAGTTTCTAACATTGAAATGTGACCACCGCAGTCAGAACTCGAACTCATGTCCTCGTGCACAACGTCAGAGCCGCTAAATCGCTGCGGCGTGTTATAGTCTTTTAATTTTTAATTAAATTTTAGCCCTTGGAATTCGAAGCACCTTTCGTACATCCATAAGGGTGTAAAAGTGGTTCCTTTCTCTTTTTTTATTCCGTCTGTTCCCCCTTCCCGCTAGCCCTGTGAAGCGCGGCTAATCAGAGGCTTTTCTTGTTGACCCCACTGGCTTCTGCTTCCCGGTTTTCTTGCTTCATAAGCTACTGCAATGTTTTTTGTCGGCCTGTTTGCTTCATGACGACTACGACTACAGACTATAGTTTGTACGGAAAGAATTTGCATTTCTTCGTGGAGTGCCGGCCTTAAAGGTTACTCCCAGTAAGCATGACAGCGCCTACGTAGCAAGAATGGGCCAATTAGACAATGGTATGATTACTGGCACCTTGTAAATTAACAATGCGTTTGCAGGCGCCGCTGTGCAAGCTGTGCGACCTGTTCGATCATGGGGCATCTGTGTGGCAGCTGACATGAAGCGCGACTTCACATCATCCTTCGATTGTAGCTGACCCCTGCACGACGCTTCTTATCTCAACGAATAACTGACAGCGTTGAGGTGTGATGGCATCTTTGCTTTCTAACAGACCTCAATCTCCTGTGGCGCTCAGCAGGCGGAGTGGACCCCCCTCCCCCTAACTCGTTGTACCATAAAACAACCACTCTCATTTCTCTCTCCATGACTGCCGCAAACCACTGCGTGCCGACATCTCCAACTGTTAGCTCAGCGGGCTGCCGACCTTCGCCTCAAACAGCGAACGGGCTTCTTTCTCTGGGCGGTCTCGGGCAACGGCTGTTCTCGGGAGGAAGACGGTCCGCAGCGCATTCCCTCTTAAAGAACTGTGCCCGTTCATACAAGCAGGCGCCGGCGCTCATATGCCATATGTCGCCCGAAACCGCAGGTCGACAGCTGCAGTGCGATGGGCTTCTTCGATCGCGCAAACGGGAAGCTTGTCTACGCGGAAGTGTGCTTGAGGTGACCGTATGCCTACGCCAGTTGCTTGAGCGTCCTTATGTTCGTGGGTGGCCGTGCTAAAGGGCATATCTCCTTCCGACTTGAGGGT
This sequence comes from Hyalomma asiaticum, assembly GCA_013339685.2. Lineage (NCBI taxonomy): Eukaryota > Metazoa > Arthropoda > Arachnida > Ixodida > Ixodidae > Hyalomma > Hyalomma asiaticum. Next base: position 47,953,110 of record CM023490.1, read on the forward strand.
ACATTTTGGTGATTCGTTGTAGTCTTCTCGTACTAATGTGGCTGTTGTTAACGCAGTATTTATTACTAATATGATGTTAACGAGACGTTAACGCACACCCAAGGCGACGGCTATTCCTTGACTCTTGAGTGGAATGAACGTTCAGCATGCACGGTTTAGTGTGACAAATAGCCAGCATAATCACAATCACTACATTTCCACCAGAACAGCAATGACAAAAGGTAGCTGAAGAAAAAGCACGCGCCAGTGGTATTTATGTACATATAGTTCATGGTCAACCCTGCAATGGAATGTCAAGAGAACGACTTCTCAACATTTTTTTTATAATTATTTTTTGTCGTTCTTTAATAATCATCAAGCACAGCGTTGAACCATTTTTCCTGTGTGACAAATGACCGTAGTCACTATCCGCTGGTTCTTACTTCTTTTAAGGAGCGGCCGCGTTTAGATCATGGGATGATGGCCCCCGCTCCCAACGTTTCCGCAGCTTAATGACATCAGTCGACAAGCCTTAGCTGCGCGCCCAGGAACGTCATTGTGTCCAGTTATTGGAGGTCGTCTTCGTCCCGCTATGCACCGATGCTACTTGCCGACGGATGGCATTCGTTATCCCAAAGGCCATTTTACAAAAGCGTTTAGGTTCCGCCATGTCGGCCTGATAAGTCGACGTTATCGCCTTTGTAATAACTAGAATAACGGTACAATACCGTAGACTCATACGCTCGAATATGGACGCGCGGACATATCTGTCATTTCATAGCGTTGCTGACCTCAAGTCCCGTCACCGAACGCCGACAAACCGCTCGTGCAAAACCCCGAGATGTTGGCGTCTATCAATAGAAGATAAAATTTTGTTGCCTCTTTCTGCGAGTCGAGCACTTGCGTCCACATCTTTCAACACCCACTCGTCAGCACCACATGAGTTTTAGTTCAGTTCCGAGTTGAGTTCCAGCACCAAGATACAGCGTACAGCGGTGTTGTGGGCAGTGCACAAAAACCCTGTGAAATGGGCTTGAAAACGTCCACTGATCATAGCCTTAAACGGACGGCAGTATAATAAGTGCTAAGAATATACAAGTAGCATAATGCAGAAACAACAGTGAAAGAAGTAATACAATAAATAAAAATGAACAAAAAGAAATTAAATTCGTCGCGCAACGAAGGTTGCACCGTTCCTCAGACAGTCCTCAAGGAGAGCATGTATGCGAGAAGTTCTACAACCCTGAAAACTAAAGCAACTCCCCGAATGTTTAAATCCCTCACTGCCCCCCACCACGCCTCATTTTCTTTCTTTCCCTCTTCATCTCGTGCGATGTGAACAGTTATACGACGACGCATCGTTACGCACTCGCCCAACGTTGAACTTTACGTAGTACAACCGTCTCCCATTAAACGCAAGCTCCTCCGTGAAACTGCTGCAGCGTTCGTCGTGCAACGTATAAGCAACGCTGTATACGCACGGGCCATTCCGTTAAGGGTCGGCGCATCGTGCTAAACAGCCCCTAACGTAGCACGCCGTGTAGAACGCGCTCAGAAAGTGGCAGGCGCGGTAAATTCACCGCCCCTCGGTCTATTTTATATTGTTTTCTTTTTTTAAAATGCATACTCGCTAACGTGGCAAGGGCGGCGCTGTTTTCTCCCCAAGTGGCGAAACACAGGAACCATCACGGCGTGCTACACATGGCGTGCACCGTTCCAGTTCTAAGAGGGAACGTAAGCATATATATATATATATATATATATATATATATATATATATAGAGAGAGAGAGAGAGAGAGAGAGAGAGAGTTGGCTTAATATGCAGTGAGCACTTGTTTCGCCAACTTGCCCCTTCCTTCTTCCCTTTGCGCCCTTCTGTATTTTATCATATGTAACAATAATTGTTTCCTGTGTTCGTTTCAACTCTCTTCCTTCTTTCGTGGTTTTGCATTCCCTCCTTCAACGCCCAGTGCGTTTACGAGCTGACAACTGTCGGCACTTTTCGTTGCATCTCGCAACATTAACAACTATACACCATTGAAACGGCAACGCATGATGCCGACCGATGGCTTTTCTTGCGTGCTATCTGCAACGCTAGCTACGCTCGGTTCACTCAAGAAAAGAAAGGAGAGGGCGGTAGGGTAGCGGATAAGAAGTTTTCGTGAAGTTACGACATTGCAGTCGCTAACTTTATCGAGCGTATGTAAACAGTGTCGTGCGCTGTTTCGTTTTGCAATGCTGCACGCTCGCTTTCGCGTTTCTGTTTTGTTGCGAGGTGTCTCGCTTTCAACTTTCAGAAATGTGCCGCGCTCTCGCTTTCCGCGCGTGCAGTGAATATTAACCGAAAAAAAAAAAATGCCCCCCAAGTTCAATGGCCTGTGTTGTTGCTGCGTGCGTGTTGCCCGCTACCTTCTTCACACGACAACAGTCACGCCGAACCGCTTGTTTTCTCCAGCTGCCGTGGGACGGCAAAGCAAGCTTACGCGCGATTTTTGGCGTTTTTGTGGCAGTAGCATCAAGGAACATTATTATTATTATTATTATTATTATTATTATTATTATTATTATTATTATTATTATTATTATTATTATTATTATTATTATTATTATTATAACATAAACGGCACAAGGACACAAAGGGTAGAAGGAAGGAGTAAACTGTCAAATGCCACCGAGTGGGGCACAATGCCTGCTTACTATATCAGGAGGAGGGGATAGATAGAATAAATGAAAGATGGGAAGAGAGAGGAAATGAGGTAGAAAAGGAAAGAAAGGGGGAATAGAAGACTAACAAACGCGGGCAAAATAATGTAAACACAGGAACATGACTATAAGCAGGAGGTCACGTGAATAGAGAGCGTATGTTAAATCAAACGCTGCTTGTAATTAACGTACACTTAGATAAGTTATCGCTGAAATATTCATACACAAGGTTACTTTAGGCCCATATTCGTAAGCCTGCATTATCCTTATCGCTTGTTTCGCTTATCACTCCTGTGACATTAAGGCGCATTAAGGGAACTAAAATGGTTATCAGTGCGGAAGACTATAATACACCTTAGTTTATAGATACTGGACTAACTTCTTTATGAAGCTTGATAAGGGCATAGGGAAGAGAAGGAGGACAAGCGATAACGGTAAGGAAGGTTTATTAATACGTACCTTAGCGAGGGCAATACTGTGCTGCGAGAGATACTGCACGCAGGGCGTTTCGAGAGTAACTGATAAATACATTTTCTTTTGTAGACTAATGCTTGCAACTAACAGTCCACTCGTGGATGTCATTCATGCGGACGTTTGAGTTGGTCTTATCATCGGATGCATCAATAATGACGGTGAATTAGTTAGGTAACTGATTACATTGTATAATTTACGTTGATGGCTTTAACTACATGGTGATTTCTTCTCGCAATTCTACTTGGTTTCAGTGAGCGATAGAACCCTCGACATCGCAGTATGTAAAATTTCATGCGTTAATGGGTTGTAGATTATAATACGTGTCACAAAGGGCTATAAACAAAGGCCGTTTTTCTTTTTTTCGTTTTGTTCCTGGGGTACTACGCAAGTAGCTTCGCTGAGTGTTACATTTAAATGATCGGAAGCAATCTTTCGGCGTAACGGAAATTGAAGAATTCAATATAGTCTTTACTCCACAAGCATCACAAATGGCAAAAGGACCGTAGGCCAAAAAGGTGCAGGAATGTACCTTGAGTGCGTCTGAGATGCATAGTATAATACGGACATCACGGAAAAATAAAACCGCAGCCAAACGTCAAGATCATAGCCCAGTTCATGCAGACATGAGATTACGTTCGAAAGATGAAAAATATACAAGTTGCAACAAAAATTAAGTATTCGAGTATCATAATACACGAAAAAAAAAAAAAAAAGAAAGCAGACAAGCCCCTTACAAAATATGTTCTACGTTATTTGGGTTTCGGGCTAACTTGAGCAACGGAAGTAAGCAGCAGAACAATATTTTGTTTGCCCAGCATTTTAGTTTTAGGCAGCATGCATAAGTCAACACATTTTCTTAATGTGCCCCACGCGCTGCCTTCAATTCCAATGGTTCATTATTACTTTGCTTAATCTTTGCTGTTTTTCGTGTGCTTCTCATGCATGTATAGCTGTCGAGCACTAATACCTCATTCTTTAAAGAAATGTTTTGGTATAGTTGGTTTGCAACTATTGTTTTCTCTACGCAAATTCTACCCACCCTCTCTATAACGCCCAATAGGTCCTCAGTGTCTTGTAATGGATGAATTAATAGCTCCTTCGTGCCTTTCGTCGAACTAAACTATAGTAGAGAAACCCAACATAAAATATACCTCTTCCATCGATTGGTCTGATCGGTACTCATTTTCTTGACTTCCTGCCGTACGACTGTTTCTGTTTCTTTTCTTTCTTTTTCTTTTTTTTTCTGATAGAAAGGGTAAGCTGACCTCAAAGAGGAGAAATGTCCTAGCTGAGCATGTTTCTCTGTGAAAATAAACCCATTTGAAATGACCTTTCTGCAGCCAAAAAAATAAAGCCTTCCCAAAAATCGTTAGCTGCACAGTTATGTAAGTTAAAGAATTTCTTTCATTCCACTTGAACTGCGCGAACTCGCAGTAAAACGAGCTCGACAGCAGAAGCGTAAGCGTTGAGGCAAGAAAAAGCTTTTGAACTGTTAGGCAGAACTTGCAAAGATCCTTTAAAAAAGGCATGCCATCAGAGTGCGGCGGCTCACAGTTGAAGTGGGGTTCTTATTAAAAAGAGAACTCATTAAAGGGCAGTTCGGGAAGGATGGTGCGTGGATGAAACTGCTGTGTATGGCGGGGCACCAGAACTATTTACAGTTCGCATTTTTTGTTGTTGGTGTGTTTTCTTCTTCAAACTAGGAGCAGTGGATATCCGGGGGTCATTAGCATAATCAGTCACCGGTCTTGCGTGCAAAATGTGCCTCAACTCGCTACGCAGGCACGCGCGAACGCACACACTCAGGCGCGAGTGTAAGCGAGTCGTTATTATGTACACCGATTGCGAAATACTTTTCGCATCAACATGTCTTTTTTTTATTGCACCTATTTGTTACTTGCCGCTTACATCACTCGATGTGAACGTTCTCTTCTTCTTTTTTTATTTTTTGAGCCAGTGAATGCTCGTTCAGTGCCTTTCAGGAAAGTTGAAAAACAGCGTTGTAAGCGCGTTTAATGAAAGTTTCGCGAAGCCCTAGGATACAAAACCCGCGTGCCAGAGCAGCCCTGAAAAGGGTTTGCGCTTAAGCTATTCTGTAACGTATTTACTATTTAAGTTTTATTTTAGTGTGGCCTAGCTGACACACATGCAATGTGCAAGTACACAGTGATCGAGCTTTAATAGGGGGTAATTTTTTGCTCGTGCCGAGACTTGTCAGTGTCACTTCTCCGGGTTCATTTTTTTTCTTGTTTTATCTGCAGTTTTTAGAATGGGGTATCAGTGCTACAAAGAATGCCCTTCACTTTCTTATTTTTGTGACCGATCTCGCTAGGATCGTGCATATATCTTAGCAGCCTTTTCCAACATGAATCTCTAAAGAAGCATACATTTAGTAACACGTTCAAAGTATAGCTGACATCTATTTGCCCTTGCTGACGTCAGAGCTTCAGCCATTATGCATGCCGGGGATATTTATTTATTTATTTATTTATTTATTTAAACATACTGCCAATCCAAATAGGGATTATTGCAGGAAGGGCAAAAATCATGAAACACAAAAAATGACAAAAAAGTACAGAAATACAGAAACAAAATTGGCAGAAACAATATCTTAGGTTTGGGAAACTATCCTTTAATAGGTGTAAGTAATATTGTTTTGTTGTTTACAGAAATATGTAACACCGGAAAAAATGCATCAGATACACAATCCATCACACACATGATATACACATCGTACAAAACCATGAAGCAGGAGCATTTCAAAAAGAATAAAGCTTAAAATGGAGCATAAGTAATGAGGTCTACGTGATAGTGCTGAGCCCTTGTTTAGGAGCGTCTAAGTAATAATGACTATGAGGCTTGTAAGTGAGTTTCGCAGGACTGTAGAAACGTGTCTAGTGATGGACTGAGAATGATATGTGAAGGTAGATCGTTCCGTTCTCTAATTGCAGCAGGAAAAAACGAGAATCTGAAGCACTCAGTGTTGAAACGGTAGCTTCGCAGTATTAAGGGGTGCTTAAAACGAGTCTCTCTTGTATCGGCTTTAATCAAGTAGCGGGATGAATCTATACGCAGCATCTGATGGAACAATTGATATATTAGCTTCATACGAGCTAGTTTGGCGCGATTTTCTAAACTAAGCAATCCGGCTCTGTTTAGTAGTTGCGACGGTGAGTCAGTCATCTTGTACTTGTTGTAAATAAACCTAATTGCTTTTCGCTGAACTCTCTCTAGCTTTTTTTTTAGTTTGTTTGTATACGGAAACCAGGAGACAATTGCAGATTCAAGAATGGGTCTGATGAATGTGGTGTAGGCGAGTAGTTTAATATCTGGCGTGGTATGATGGAGCCGCCTCCGTAGAAAGAAAAGTTTCTTTAAAGCTTTGGAAGTTACAAAGTCAGCATGAGCGTTCCATCTAAGATTATCTGATATGACGAGGCCGAGGTATTTATATTTCTTAACTGTTGCCAATTGAGTACTGCCAACTGTATACGGATAAACAGATAAGTTTTGTTTTCTTGTAATGCGCATGACAGCTGATTTGCTTACATTGAGGCTCATTTGCTAATTGTCACACCAGTCCATTATTGATTTCAGAGCCTGATTTAGTAGTTCGTGATCTTCAGGTGAATTTATTTCTTGATATACTATGCAATCGTCGGCGAAGAGTCTTATGCTAGTGTTGACTATGTCGGGTAGATCATTTATGAAGATTAAAAAGAGGATTGGCGCAAGCACACTGCCTTGCGGAACACCGGAGGTAACTGTGGTAGTTTCCGAGATTTCATGGTTAACTTCAACAAACTGTGTCCGGTTCGCAAGGTAGTTTTTGACCCAGTTGGTAATTTGTCCCCCGCCTATTGTACATTCCAGCTTCCTAACCAGTTTTGTGTGAGACACTCTATCGAACGCTTTAGAAAAGTCTAGCAGAATTAGGTCCACTTGCTTTTGAAGGTCGATGCTTAAGGAAAGGTCGTGAATCAGTTCTGTCAGTTGAGTGACCGTAGATAGCCCTCTGCGGAATCCGTGCTGGCAAGGCGATAATATGCGTTTCTGTTCAAGGAAGACGGTTATGTGTTTGAGGATGATATGTTCAAGCATTTTACATACGGAGCTCGTTAGTGAGATGGGTCTGTAGTTGCAGGCATCAGCTTTGTTTCCAGATTTATGTACAGGTACTATCTTGGCTTTTTTCCAGTCATCAGGGAGGGAAGAAGGCAACAGAGATTTCCTGTAAATGATACAAAGATATCTGGCTGCCCATTCTGCGTATCGCGTCAGGAATTGATTGGGAATTTCATCAGGTCCAGCTCCTTTTTTAGGATCTAACTTTAATAACAGAGTTGTTACTCCAGCCTCGTCGACTACGATTGGTTCAATTACACTGCAATAGGTTTTTAATGATTCCGGTGTATTTCCGTTATCGGTAGTGAAGACCGACTGAAAGTAGGAGTTCAATGAGTTGGCTCTATTTTTACTTTCTTCAGGCGTTAACGGGCTGGTGTCCCCATCTTTAGGGCTTATGTAGTTCCAAAACTTCTGAGGGGAATTTTTGAGAAATGTAGTAAGTGAGAATTTAAAATAGATCTCCTTAGCCTTCTGTATCTCTGATTTTAAGTTCTTGATAGCTAAGTTGAGCGTGGCACGTGTTTCTTGGTCGGAGTATTTTTTACATGACTTTCTGAGGCGTTTAACTTTTCTTTTCAAGTGAATTATATCGCGATTTATCCACGGGTTGCGTTTGTTGGTTTTCTTGGTTTTAGTCGGCACAAAATTCCTAATGCAAAAATATGTAATCGCCTTGAATCTCTGCCATAATGTTTCAACGTTCGTACTGTCATCTGCTAAGTCTTTGAAGGAAGAAAATTCAAACATTAGATGGTCTAATATGCTTGCATCATCAGCGGCGTTAAAATTGGGAAACGTAATCGTCGGTTTGCGTGTAATAGTTTGGTATTCTACTGGTATCCTACAGAGCGTTATCTTGTGTAGACTTGGCGGCTTACGTATGCGGGCCGCTTAAGATGTCAGGGGGTCTAGACCACCTGCAAAGTTTATAAAGCGGAAACCTAGATTCAGGGTGAACTTTTCATACATGCTTATCGCAGCCGTTTACATTTCCATTGATAGTATATTTGAATGATAGTTTTTAAACGGCAAAACAACGTTCATTACCCTTTCTTTATATATATATATATATATATATATATATATATATATATATATATATATATATAAAGGGAAGGGGGTCGTCAAGGGCTTGCTTTATTTGTTAGAAACAAGTTAATGAAACAACAAACATTGAAGCCTAGGAAAGCGTAGGGTAAATTATTCCAATTCGTAATTATGATATTGTAATTTCGGGGTAAGTAGAAAGGAATTAAAGTGGATGAAAAGACAAACATGCCTTCGGTGGGAACCGAACCCACGACCTTCGGATATCGCGTCCGATGCTCTACCCACTGAGCTGCGAAGGCGGTCGTCCCTCCGTCCACTTTATTGGGTATTTATGTATATGGAATTCTGGAAGCGTTACGCAGCGCCACTCGTAGCCATGGCGGCGAGTGTAGCACACTCTTACTGCCAGGAGGCGTCACGCAGATCGTGATCTTATGTCCTTTGTACTTACCCCAAAATTACAATACCATAATTACCAATTGTAATAACTTCCCTATGCTTTCCTAGGCTTCAATGTTTGTTGTTTCCATGAACTTGTTTCTAACAAATAAAAGCGAGCCCTTGAACCGCTTCCCCTTCGATATATATATATATATATATATATATATATAAGAGATTTCTCAGAGATTTCGTCAGAGATTTCTCTGACGAAGGCCGTGCCACGGCCGAAACGTTGGGCATAAAAGTATTGCTTTTTCGTGCGGTTTTTTTATATATATATCACGTATATCAATTTTTTATATATATATATATATATATATATATATATATATATATATATATATATACAGTTTAGAAACAAATTGCGCACTTGCGAAAATCGCACGTTTATTATTCGCACTTGCGATTTTGCGCAACAAATTGCGCACTTGCGATTTTCGCAAGTGCGCAATTTGTTTCTAAACTACTTTTGAACCGGACCCACAGAACTTCTTCCCCGAATTATATATATATATATATATATATATATATGTATATATATATATATATCTCGGAAGCGGTCTTTCTGGCATATACGATTAGAAGGTCGCAGTGAAAAACATATTATTTAGTATTTATTCTGACGTTTCTCACGTTTTTCAAAGGTCCTTTGAAAAAAGGCTCGTCTCCAGCCGGAGCGTCAGAATGAATGCTAAATAATGTGTTTTTCACTGCTACTTTCTAATCGCATGTATATATGAGTGTGTGTGTGTGTGTCCGAAAGGAACAGAAATGTGCCAAATCACTAGCTATTTATTCCAAAGCGATAAACAGCAAAGTTATATAGGTGAAAGAAAAGAGCTAATTGGACAGAACGCCGGATTGCGGCCTTACTTGGCCGTAATCCGGCGTTCTAATTTATTGGAATTTGAATTTGAATATTGTATACGGCAAGGATACAATGTACGCTCGTAATCACGGGCTCACGTCACAGAGCCTGCGGTTGCCGAAATTAAATAACGGTCATTCACTACGGCAGGCCTTATAATTACAGTGAAGAAATACTGCGCTTCAGTAGACACGGACGACAGAAAGGACACTACAATTCCCTGTCTATACATTCTAGCGCTGTACATCTTCACTATGTCCCACCAGCAAGGCCGCACATCAGCATTACTTATGATTGTGTTGTAGTTTTTGTCACGTCAAACATCCAAATTTATTAATTCTCCTGCTTTGCTTTTACCACTGTCTGATAGGCGCGTTTTGCGTACGTTACGAATTTAACACATTGCGTTGTTGTTGATGATGATGATGATGACTGTCCTTAATACATGTGGCGCTCAACCACTGAGGGGGATCAACCAAGAGTTAGCTTATGTAGTACTTCTTATTTTCAAATGTTTGATAGCAACAGATCAAAAAATCCCATTTGTGCGAAACGTATACGGAAGAATAAGTTACGTAGCTTTCAACACAGAGAGGAAGATACTAGCCTTTATCTCTACGCTTGGACTTTATGCAAAAGTGATCATTAAAGTCGTATACGGTTTGTCATTTCAATGAAACTGTGCACACGGCATCAAACACGTTGTTTAGTAACTTCGTTTTGTTTGCAGCTACCCCGCACGTGCATCCGGCGTTACCAGAGGCAATGTTTTCTATCAACATCTCTCAGTCAGGCCAGTTGAATCACTCAGGCTCCATGCACGCCTCCCGTGAACGGGCTCCGACAGGACCTTCGACAATCTCCGACAGGAATTGCCGCTCAGCGAAGGGATAGGTTTCGGATTAGTTTGTAGGATTGCGGTGGAGGATTAAAGGCAAGCCGGACGGATCCTGGCGGATTTCGGGCGGGGATTAATCGAAAGTGTTTGCTGAGTGTCCAGCTCAGCGGGTGTTGGGATCCGCCTAAGCCACGTCGTACCTTCTCTTCCATTGAGTCATTTGTTGCGCTTTGCAAGTGAAGCAAAGCCCCAGCATTGCTCTGGAACCTCTTGATCGCAGATTGTGTTCTTTGTTCTCCTGAGTTGATCACTGACGACGGACGAACAACAGTTCTGTTCCGCAGACACAGCTGTATCTGACAGCTCGGGTGAGCTAGAATGTATTTCGGTTCCTGACGGTCTGTAGCTTTGTTTCCATCTATACTACAAGTGCAGCTATCTTTGTTTTGTTGCGCCCACCTGTCCGTCATGGTGGTACAATGGTATTATGGTGCTCCGGTACCGATCCATAGGACACCGCTTCGATCTATCCCTGTTGCGGCGGTCGCATTTTCGAACGAGGCGATAAAGGTTATAGGGGACCGTGTACTGTGCGGTGTCAGTGCACGTTAAAGAACCCCAGGTCGCCGAAATTTCCAGTGCCCTCCACCACGGCGTCTCTCATTATCGTGTCATGGCATTGGGATGTCAAACGCCGCAAATCAGTCAACGCGCACCACTTAAACAGACGAGACATGTTTTGATAGCACCGCAAAGAAGCGTATAGAAGACGGTACTATTCCAATGAGAGGAAAAGGACGGACCCTCTGTGGTAGATTAGCAGGTATATGGCAGCGGGTCCGATGTTGAATGTGATATTCAACTGGCAATGGTTCCTGGTTCGAACCCCAGGTAGAGAGGTTCCACTAAAAAGTGTCTTTGCTTTCACATTTACGTGCCTTGATATACAGATGAGGGTTGGTTGGATTGTAGATAAATGATCGAGGCGTTTTTCTTGACAGCGCCTACACTTTTCTGCTGACGCTAAGCGTGTTGATTTGCGGGGTTTTCGTTCTCTGGGCTCTGTTTGCAGAATGTCTAGAGAATTCCGTCCTCCTATGCCCTTCCACAAATTGTGTACCGCGATATGTCTTCCTCGACTTGAGTATGCATCTGCGATCTGGAATGGCATTTCTAATACCAGCAGCAACGCCATTGAGCGTGTCCAGGAAATATCCCTATATGCATATATAACGATCGGTTCGCTAGAAGTGGCCCTGAATCTTGCACTGACACTGTTAAATCACTATCACTGCCATCACTACACTGCCGGGGAAAACGCGCTGATCTGTTACTTTTTTTCAAGCTTGTGCATGGTATCATATCCTGCCCCGTACGTAAGCTCACCAGAAAGAATAGACCTTTTCATGTAACCGCCTGCCTCTGTGAACATTCGACCGTTGAGAGGATACAACGTCTTTTCAATGCTTACTTTAAACCTCGATGTTTCTCACAGATCCCAGTCGCTGTTCTGCTCCGAGATTTGCACTGTATTAACGTAGCATCGCACATTGCTGAATTTATTTTCTTCTTTTTTTTTCTTATCCCTGCTGCCTTGCGCATAGTTGGATCAATTTTGCTGCATTTTTGTATTTGTGCACTGCATCCCTGGTATTTTGTTATGAATATGTTTGTTTTTTCTGTTGATTTTTAGTATTTTCTTCTGTTGACTGACTTTAGTGTACTGTTTCTTCTTATTTCTTTTTTGCGTGGGCCATTACAAATACCTTACGGTTGTACCTGGGCTCGTTAAATAAACTACTGATTGATTATCATTTGTCTTGCCGTTTGCGGGGAATAGCGCCTTAAAAGAAGCCTTTTCTTTTAAACATCACAACTTCCTGAGCGCTCCCGTTTTAAAAACACGCTAATTAGCTCAATTCAGCTGTTATCGTGGCCAGCCTATAGAGAGTTGATACTTCCCGTATAGCGTGCCTATAGGCTATCATGGCCGTTAATGTGAAACTGCTGCAATCCCCATTCAAATAGAGACATACGCCTCAAACCATAATCTTATATATTCGCACTCGCTTGTATGGCAACATCAGGATTCCCACAAGGTATATCCCTTTGGTCATTTTTTGATAGTACCGTTACAGAACATGCACAAGTCAAGCATGTTCCTCAGTAGGGGGCTGGGCTTGTTAGCGGCGCCTCCATAAACTGCAACAAACAGCGTCAATCACGGTTGCGAAGTAATTGCGCGGCCTGCGGCGCGCAATGCGGAATTAATGGGATGTTAGGGCGCGCTTTTATGTTTTGTCTCCTTTAACGTGTCGACACGTACAGCACTAGCTGGTTGATAGCCGTTTTCACTGCGCAAGCAGCGTGCGCATTCCAGGGCTCTAGAGCCGTTCCGGCAAGTTTGTCGGTCTCTTTACGAGCATCGAAGGTGCCACTCTGTTACGCTAGTTGCATGCAGTGGAGCCAAGGCTACGAGGCCGTCGAGCGCAGTATTCTTGCAAAAGAGCCCCGCCACGGTGGTCTAGTGGCTGTGGTACTCGGCTGCTGATCCGAGGGTCGCGGGATCGAATCACGGCCGCGGAGGCTGCATTTCGTGGAGGCGAAACTTGACTGTGTGTGGGCGTAAAACATGCCTTAAAGACACCCAAGGTGGTCAAAATTTCGAGCCCTATCTGGGTCTCTCTACGTCATGGTTTGGACGTGACAACCCCACAAATCAATCGATGCTGCAGCCGATATGTGTGCCGGTGTTCGGAGGCGACCTTCGGATCAGCACCGTTAGTGCAGTAACCTGGAAGACATACGTGCGGAGCGTAAGAAAAAAGAAAAGGGGAAGTGTATCGTTCCGCAACAAACCACATAGATTGTGTACAAACTCGCATATTTCGATCGTTCCCTAAGAAATACTAGCTTATTTTCTAATGCAGATTAGATATGTATTATTATTTAAGGCTGCCAGCGAGGCATTTATTGTTTTTCGCTCACCGCAGGCAGCGCACTATATTTTGGTCGCGGAAGTACACCGCATGAGCGCGAGCACTAACTCTGACAGCGTTGCGCCTTATGTACGAACATAGCCTTTTATCGAGGAGGCTATTGTATAGAGGAATTATCGAGGAGGCTATGGTACTTCTCCTTTCTTTCTGAGGACAGGGGAGAGTGTGCAATAGCGTACATAAACGAAAGCTGGAGAAGGCAGTCGCCGCCCTGACGAAGACAAGTCCACTTCTCGAAACGTTGGCTCCTGCGACATTCCCTGTTCTAAATCGTATTTTGCAATCTGTTCGTCGATTCAAGCATCCATCTTCCCCTGAGCTTCTCTTCTAGTTTAAACGGAGTATAGTGTCACTAGAGGGCCCGCCTCATCATCCTCGTTCCAAGGCTGCCGCTGCGACTGCAGCGCCCATGATTGGCAGACGACATGGTGCCAATGGAGTCACGATTTTCGATATTGCCCGACGTTTCGAAGCCATTTCGGCCCTTTCTTCTGGAGTCCCTGCAGAAGAGGACGTCCATGGCCTCGAAATGTCGCGTTAGGCAATCTCGAATGCTGTGGCTGCAGTCATCTTAGCTTCAAATATCGCTCCACCCAGCTAGACACATCTATGTCTAAATGTTTTGCATCCAGGGGTGCACCTAACACGCGCTCGCCCCCCTGATTACTCGAAGAGGCCTGTAGCTTCGGCAGGGCTGCACGGAACTGCAAGAAACAAGGTGTACGCCGCCTACCCCGGGAATCCTGGTAACGGGGATGTAGGGACAGTGTGTCGACCGGGGCTGCAGGAAAATGGTCGGGGAGAGCTGTACCAGGATGGATGACGTGCACCCGCTCTCCACGAACCCCCGACGCTCCCTCCGAACACGTACACGGACATAGTGGCGAGGAGGTCGGCAGCGAAATTGTGACGCTGCCACAATGGCGACGGGACGAGAGGCGCACCGCACCCCATAAACGAGCCGGCGAGGAAAAATGCCCGACGCTATAGCGTCGTATAGAGGATGAGGCTATGTACGCTATGTCCAGTATATCCCGGTGGTCTTCGCGCAAGAACAGGGGGATATATGCGTCCAGGAAATGGAGAGACGCGTGGAAGTACGATGTACGCGTAATCTCTGTCCTTTCCTTTTCGAAGGCCATAAAAGAGAGAGCAGAGAGTACACCACGTACAGCGTACGAAGGGCAGCTAGCCCCACCCCCCTCCCCTTGTGCTCTCATCTAACCCGCGAAAGCAGCTCGGGCGCGTGTTGAGAGTTGCGTGCAATAGAATGTGAGGTCGTAAAGTGCACCGTGTTGTACGGTGCGGTTTAGGACGTGTTTTGGACGTGTTTTGGATGTGTAGGACGTGTTTCGGACGTGTTTTGGTTTAGGACGGTTTAGGACGTGTTTTTTTTTGGTGCGGCGCAGCAGGTGGCGGAAGCGCTCTGCCCTGGCTGAGGGATGAGCCGCCCTAATACCACGCACCTGTGCCGGGTGGTGGATTGTGGGACATAGGAAGATTAATGACTCTGCGGCAGTGAGCACGCAGCCAAAGGACTGTACTAAGAATAGACACAGACAATGAGTACTACTATTACTGCTACTACAACTTATTATTATTATTATTATTATTATTATTATTATTATTGTTTTTGTTGTTGTTGTTGTTGTTGTTGTTGTTGTTGTTGTGTCACCTTGGGGGAAATACAAAAGGACAACAGACCTGTCAAAGCCGATAGCTGGCTTGGAGGACTAGGCCTGGCCCATCAGCATGCAATCGATGGGAACACAGAGATCGGAAACGTTTGTACGCAATCTTACACAAAAAGAAAGATAATGCAGAAAATAGCCTACTTACACTACTTACACAGTATTTAAACACAGTAGAAAAACAAAAGCATTATATACAATTAGTGACATAACAACAAGTAAAAAGGTAATACAAATAAACAGTGCTTAAGCACAGAAAAACCAAAAGCATTACATACAAATAATGGATAATAATCATAATGGAAATAATAATAATAGTAATAATATAATAATAATAATAATAATAAAATACGTGCGGAGGTCCCTATGTGCTCCAGACGTGCGCCGTGGAGGACGGATCTGAAAATTTCGACCACATGGGGTCCTCTCACGTCCACTAATGTAGCTAAGCGCGCAGTACACGGGACTGTAGCATTGTTTCCTCAAAAAATGCGACCGCCGCGGCCGGCATATAGAGCCCGTATCGTTCGGGGCACGCAGCCACGCACCATAAACTCATGGACCACCCTGGCGGACCAAATCGCAAGTCATTGCAGGGTTAAATACAGTCGCGCGGTGTCGGTGACGTAAAACTTCGTGACTTCATTCCGTCGAAATGTGTAAGATTCTGGGATACGTTGTGTACTTGTGTTTCGAATTGTCTACGTCCTGACAGGGCTGTTCGAATCGTACAAACGCAGCTCTATCGCCCTACCGTCACGGCGGCAGCAGTACCAGCGGTGCCTCTCTGGGCACTTACAGGTGTACGAGTACGTATGCCTGACCTTGTTAGCTCACTGGTTGTATATATGCTCAAATTGAAGACGGGAATCGCGTGCTGTTGCTCAAGGTAATAACCAGGGCGATATCATGGTTCTTTTTTTTAGAAGTATTCCGAGATTCGGATATTTTCGTATTGAATTTACAGTCATCTTTACAAGTGATAGTCGTGAAGCATCCACAGTGCCGCAGGTAGCATGTGAGGTGAAATACACGTCACTGGCGTTCATTTAACCCTATAAAAGCTAATTTTGTTGTTTCCAGGCGGGATAGCTAGCACGTGCACACAGCAAACTCTGTGCAGCATTAAGAAAAATCGGTTGGTATAATTGAAATTGGGGAGATCTCTGGTGTAATCCGATTTTCCTCTAACAGTCTTCGGCGTGTAAGGATTGGGCAGAATTTAGTTTCAACCAAAAACGGACAACCTGTACGTGATATGCCAACACTCTGCCCGTGGTCCCGTATTTTGAACAACTTTCATGACGACGTACCGTCGACAGGATTCTTGGCTTCGGATGACGCTATTATGCACCGCCGGTTTAATGTTGTCGAACACTTCTGTAACGTATCATATAGTCAAACGCTTCTGGAACATGCAGAAACTTTTCTGTCAATATTCCCCTCTACGTCTCGCAGCGTGCCCTGCTTGCATCGTTGCTGTCTGTTGGGACGAAACAAAAATGAACAGTGCTCATTGAGTTCCTCATACAGTGAAATCGTGCCCGTTGTACTTACTATCTGTTAAATGTCTCATAGTACGGTACTCTGCTTTCTACGCAACAGCAGTCCAACACGACACGAAATTCACTGCACCAAACATGCTCGTGCATTAGTGCATGACGGCAACCAGCGGCGCGTCTTCCTGAGGCAGCAGCCCGTCGAATAGCGCGTTAGCGCGAGCACTCCGCATCGCACACGATATGACCCGGCCCATCGTTCTGACCGTATTACAGAAACGGGAGGGCCGGATATGGCCATAGACGACGGGAATCGCCCTCAAGGGATAATATACCAAGATCTTCAGGCTCGCTTCTGTTGGGCGAAGGAAGGTGTGCTCGATTCTCTCTCTCTCTTTGTGCAGTTTTTTTTTTCTTTTACTACGCTGGCTCACGTTTTATCTATAGTGCACTGCGATCAGTATAAACTCAGCCATCTCATTCCTGTTTAACTATTAATGCCTCTTTCTCCTCTCCATGTGTACAGTAGCCAAGCGGATGTGGTCTAGTGGACCTCCCTTGAATAACGTCCCTTGATGTTACGCCGCAGCTCAAAAGAAAGGTTCGCACCAAAACCAGCTTTTCGAGCCGTGTTAATCAAACGGGTGCCAATTATACACTCTAAACCAGAATTTGCCCAACGTGGGCCAACTGCATTGCTTTACACCAACGGTTGAGCGGTTCATCCCAAAAGACCAAGTTTTGGTCCAATGCGTCTCGTGTGCAAAAGCCTAGTACAAAAAATACCAATGGGGAGACTCAAAAGCGCTCATTGGGTCGCGTGCTAGTCTGCCTAGTTAGTCTGACTGGGATGCTTTACCAAGGGCAACTTTTAAACCATCGAGTGGGAAATGCAGGGGACTAACAATTTGAACCGCTGCTACTTCAAAATTGTTCCGAAATCTGTGGCAGCCCACTTACTCCCCGAAAAGACGAACAGCATGCCCCTTTTACGTCCATTTTGGTTTAGAGTGTAGGCACCCGGTACCTTATACTTCTAGTGCTCTGAAACGTCAGTTAGAAACGGATGACGCAATATAATTGTTCTGTGCATAAAGTCAGCTTCTTACAGCGATAATTAAAAGTAGTTTAAGAGCATTACGGCCATCGTCAACTTTTACAAAAGTTAGCATCAATTTGGTCAACGTCGTTGACTATTCGCAAATGATGGAAGAAGGATTGAGAATACCGTGGGTTGGGGCTAGCGGCTACAGCTTCAACGGGTCAACCTACCACGTCATTTGACATCGTCTGTGTAGCAATGGATAAAAAGGCGCTATCTTTTTATGGCAATGGATGAGAGACGGCTACATTCTCCATTTACGAGAAGACGCTACATTTAGCATTTAAACCGTTACATTTCAGCGCGTATTCTGTTTTTCACGCTCTAAACGTCCGAGTCTCTAAGAAGACCGGCTTGAAAAGCCTTCGGTTACCTGAACGGCATTTGAGTTTGAGGAGAAAGTTACAAACGGGTTACGACACATACATTTTTCCCGGTGTCACTGCAGCAGTTGCTGAATTTTATTTGTCCAAACCTATCGCGGCGATACAACAGGCAGTAGCTGCAGTGCATCAACACTTGTTCTTTTTTCTTCTCATCTTTTTGTGGCGTCGAGTCCAATCCACATGGCTGATCGAGCTGCGACCCTGTAGGAGTAAGGATAAACGCAAAAACAAAAAACAAAGTCAGTGGGAACACAGACAGTGAAAAGAAAAACGACGGAACATGCTGACCTTACAACTGCACAAAGTGCAACTTGGAAGTCTAACATTCAAGGACGAATGTGCGAGCTAGGCCGCTGCTCGACGCGCGCTTAGCACGTACGGGGGCACCTGCTAGGTTTGAGGTTTCAAGTTGAAGAAACTTCAGTGGTTGACACTCATCCAAAATCCATCAGTACCGCGTGTTTCACAGCCGTATCGTGCTTTTAGCACATAGAACGCTAAGTCTTATGTACACGATCATCTGTAGAATACCACCCTTATTTCTCTCACTCCCTCGCTCTTCCTCACTCTGAGAGAAATGAGTTAATGAAATCCTGGCTTATGGAATTGGTAGACACCACAGGCACCAGTGCGCCTCGCTCGAGCCTTGTATATCTACTTCACAGAGTTTATGGCGGTTTCTTTGGGAAGTCATGCAGAGCACCCTCATCTTAGTTGCCGAGGTTACTTTCATTGGTTGAGCGTACTCTTACTGTACTTAAAGGGGCCCAGAAACGCATTTTACGCACATTGATTTTATTGTACCTTTGCTTTGTGTGGGACTTGATGATGACCGAAACACCAGTGAAAGCGACGAAATCGAACCGTATTATATTTTAATTTCTACCTGAAATTGGTTTTCTGCGCTTACTGCAGCGCCATACATCAACAGTTTTTTAGAGCGGATATGACATCACCATGCTGGCTTTGAGGCATGTTCTGTTTGGCCGGGAACAGTAGGAATAAAAATATGCATCACACATGCTTACAATGCATCGAATATTAGAAATTTCGAATTGAGAACGTGCTTCATGCTTCCTAAAGCTACTAAAAGGATTACAATTTCATTTTGCTTGTAACTGACACAAGGAGCGCTGTGCGGCCCGTGTGATGGTTGTAGGTAGGAAGGCCACAGAGGACAGCACGGTTCCGGTTCTGCAAGATGTAAGCCGCGTTTTGATTGGAAGCAGCGTGCACGTCTCGGGATGACAATATCTGTCGTATGCTTTTATTTTGTATTTGTAAGTTGAATAACTTGCGTTTGCTTGCATTGATCTCGAAAATTCTTTTTACACTTACTTCAGGACAATACAAAGAACCCGTTAAGATGCAAAACTCAGCGAGTGAAATATGGTTTCAGGGCCCTTTTAACTAGCAGCTCGTGAACGTTCTTCGCGTGCGGTGGTCGTTTAAACAGGAGCCGGATCTACGGTGCAGTTCACTGACCGGGCGCATACGATCAGTTAAATCGACCGAGCTGGGGAAATGCGTGCGGTGGAGGGCGCCGACCACTCTGCCTGAGTGGACCGACTCGGCCACCCGTGCCGGACGCCTGTGACCATCTAGCTAACCGTCTCGGCGAGAGCTGACTGAAGAAACGACAGCTGTCAACCGAAGTTCCCGAGTTCTGATACTCGGCTGATCGGAACGGTTACACGCATCAGCGAGTGTATGGGTCGCTGAAACATGGCAGCAACTTTAAACACTTCTCAGTGTCTGTATAGCCGGACTGCCGCGTATGTGGTCGTCTTCTATATTTCTCACATTTTTCTCAAAATGTGAAATAATAAAATAATAAAAGCAAAGTACTGAGTGAGCCTGTGAATCGATGAGAAACTTTTTTTTCTGAGTCCTGTTGATACTCGAGAAAAGGGGCAGTGTCGCTTCTATTTTTTTTTTGTCTGTCTCTGCACTAGATGCACTGACACTTTATTGTGACATCATGGACACTGATAGGTTATCGCTTGCTTCGGCAATATCTGCAGAAAATTTGAGAAGCTCACGAAGTTTTTATTTCTTCTTCTGTTTAGCACGCCAAGTGACGTTTCGGAGAAGAGACAGAACTTCAGCACCATCATCCGGACATCTTTCTTGTTTTTGCTTAACTCCAGCTGAATGACGTACAGAAAATCAATCCAAGACAGCCCTCATGGTTAAGCCTGCGCTGTTCCCCGCACTCGTGGAATGCAGTTCTTCACTAGAGCAGAACATACCACCTTGGCTTAGCATCCACTAAATTTTCTTTTCTTACTGTTTCGTCTTTATCCGTACTTCTGTTTTCTGATAACTACATCAAAATAGGCGTTGCATGCTGCTGTCTCTGGAGCGCAAAATTTCCAACCCGGCTTTCAGCCGTGATTGAGTACCCACTCTTGGGCTTTATCCTTATATGATCCCGGCACCCGTAGGCCTAACGTGGCGGCCTGAGTGAGTCGTGCAAGCACCTCCATCAGGCAGTGCCTCGTTTCCACCCTTGCCATCAGCGAAGAGAAAGTATAGAGCGGCAGTGGCATCAGACCGCCGGAGGCGTTGCCACCGGCATAGATGGGCGTGATGGTTGCCGGGTCTAAGGAAGAGAATCTTTTGCTCGTCTCCAGAACAGGGAGAACGGTGGTAGGGACGATGCTGGGGGAGCCGTGAGATATTTGTTTTCCGATGACGATTCGGTGGGTGTTCTCTACATCTCCTGGACTGTCCTGTTGTTGCGGTTTCCCGCGTAGGCGGGAGGAATCGTCCATCGCTTTGTTGCGCCTTGCCCATTGTTCGAGTAACGCGCGTTGCCCGGCGCAAAGTATAGTCTGTTTCAGGAGTTCCGCGCAGCAGAGCCAAGGCTACAAGGCCATCGAGCGCAGAATTCTTCCGAGGCGAGACGAAATGCCATTGTTCAGACACGCACACCCCGCTTCGTCTTCCTCCTTCCAGGACTGTAGCTGCCACTGCAGCTCCCGCCATTGGCAGGTGACGAGCCGCGGAAGGACACGTCTAACATGTATTCGCCCTCCGGATTAGCCGAAGAGGGCTGTAGCTTCCACAGTGCTGCACGGAACTTCTTAAACAGACTATAGTAACGATTGCAGCACCCCCTACGGATGGGCGGTGGCTGTCGGGGTACGTGAGACACGGGGAAAAGGATGCAGCCCGATATGGAGCATCGCAGCATTTTAGAAAGCAAGACCAGGAGTGACGCAAGGACAGGTGTGGGAGGAACGGCTGCTTGAAACACCCTAATGACGCGGTAACGAGATACATATTCTGGAACTGAGGGAGAATGACTACAATTGAAATGCAAACCTTATGAGGCATATTCTGCACAGGCGCATATGCTAATCAACTGTAATCTGAATTTCTTTTTGTGTCTGTAGGTAGGAATTCTATCATTTGAAAGATATCTATCATCGCATCTGTTCAGTGCTCCCCACTCTCACCATTAAAATGAGTAATCCTTCTTCAAGTGTATGAATCTCTAGCATTTTTGTTGCTATATTTGCCTCAACATTATGCTGCGTATGTCTTCATTTTTCACTTGTTCAACCCTTCCTTCTTTCTTTTATTTTCTTATTCTCCTGCCGACTAATGCCTTACCGTGAATTTGGGATAAATAAGAATGAAGAACATGAAAACCTACTGTGTTGCTGTTTAGAAAAGTTCGACCACCCGAGGTCCTTTAACGTGCACTGACACCGCATAGTACACGAACCTCGACATTTTCACCTCCGTTGAAATGCAGCCGCCGCAGTCGGGATTCGATCCCGCCACCCTCGGGTCTGCAGCCGAGTGCCGTAGGCACTAGAACACCTTGGCGGTGCAAAGCGAGAGGAAGACAGATCATTAGAAAATGTGCAATGCATAGGCTACATATCGAATATACGCCGAAGTGATTATGAGAACGCCTCAATGAAATGAAGTGCATAACGGAGAAAATTCTTACTTAACGGCGGCAGGGCGAAGGTTGTGGTGTGAAACCCCTACTAGAAAGTGACTTGTATAACGAAGTATATCACACACCCTGAGCGCTTCGACGTAGACGTATTTCACTGTATATGGGCGTTCGGTCGTCTAGATGTGCAAATGAAAGCGAGTGTTGCTGAGAAATAATAATAACAATAATAAGATGAAGAAGAAGGAGAAGAAGAAGAATAGGAAGAAGATAAATAAAGCCGCCCTGTTGGGATGAAGATCGCCATGACTTTAACAGTATTTTCATTTCTGACTCATTGGTTCTGCCAGAACTCGTCTCTGCATTGTATGCTTGAGTCTCCAACGCCATTGCAGAGCTTAAGCATCAGAGAGAGAGAGAGAGAAATAAGGAAGGGAAGGCAGGGATGTCAACCAGTCAGGAGCCAGGTTTGCTACCCTACAATAGGGGATGGGAAAAGGGGAATAGAAGTAAAGAGAAGGAGAGAGGGGGAATGCCTACAGGGCAGTCCTATATAAAATCACAGGCGCTTGGTAAGGCCAGATGTTTTTAGAAAGCCCAAAAGCGCTTTCATTGCGTTCTGAGCCATTGGTCGGTGAGGACGGTATTCCAAGATTGTCTGTTCACTAAGTGGACGATCGTCGAGCTTTTTGAAGGACTCGGTCATAGGCAGTCTATTTTCCTCAAATTGTGGGTGGCGGCACAACAAGTGATCTAAGCATCAACTCAGTTGGATATATTATAGCCCCCCTTAACTCACTTCAGAACATTCTTGCTTTCCCAAGTTTGCCAGATATGCTACGAGCCGTGCTTTCTATAGCGCTAATTCAGAGATACCACACGTAGACGTCCTTTTACACTGGCATCTGTCGACAAGTAGTTGTGCAAACGATTTTAATTAAAATCAAATCAAATAATTATTTCCACCATGTTACGCAGATATACGGCCGCGGAAAGAGCTGCTATTTGGCGGCTTTACAAGTCCGCAGCTAAAAAAAATGATAGCCACGTCGGCTACAGTCACAAAGAAATGCCAATAAAGAAATGGAAACGAAAGATTATTGGAAAATAACATCATAGGGCAAAAAAGAAAAACACGACGCATGGATTAAGGACATCAATTTCTTCCTACATATATAGATCTAAGTTTGGTAGAGGAGGAAATAAATAAATCGATATTGATGCAGTGAAAACAATTTAATATTGACGGTAAAGAATAGCGTACACTTTCCAAGCCAGCATTCAAAAGGGATGTGACGACTCTCCTATACTCCTTGTGACTTGTGTTAGTGTTGATTTGCTTCTCAATGTGATATAGAGTGTCGAAGTTATGTATATTACATCCAACTTCGTATTGTAGCTATAGCACAAGGATAATTTTGAACTTTGTGAGCCACATAATAGCACGAGTTACACTACGCATTTCACTACACATAAACCGGCAAACGCGCGAGGAGAACAACGCCCTTACTAACATTTCGCGGTGATTCGCACTAGTTCTTACTTAGCGACGACACAAACGCACACTCGCGAAATGTTCCGCGTGTAGCAAGTGGTAGTAGTCGTGGTAGTACACAACAAGACACTTCGCGCGAACGCCGGCACCGCCCATAAAATTCGAGCTTCGTCCTCCCACCTGTTTCCCTTTCATACGTACGGCTTGCTTCGCGGAAATCGCTCTCCCACTGTCCTCCCCACAGCGCGCCGTCGTGTTCGATGAATAACTGATGGAGGCCCTAATGACTATACGACGGCACTGGGGAGTGGCTGGCAAGCGGGCACGTCCTCTGTACTTAACGGCTAACCGAGCAAGTCAAGCTCTGCAGGGATGGTTCGGGAACGTCACTTGTTTCCCGAAGAGTATGGGGAAAACAGCGGATGCGCCGAGGACTGAGAACGACATAGACAGGAACTTTAAGACCGAGACGCTCGAAGAGGCCACTCTGTACTCTAGACCCACGGCGAACGGGAGGTTCCGTGGCTAAGTGGCCCGAAGCGACCGAGTCATTGAGTGGCTGCGGATCTCCCCCTCACCAACGTCAGACCGCTTCTTCTTCGAGCGTCGTGACGTTGACGAATGGGCGTCGCTGGACCGTGCCACGGTGTAAAGCAGGATTAATGGGGATCCGTACACTCTCTACCTCCCGCAGGAGCCGCCGAGTCGCCTCTTCGGAAGTGTCTCGCCGCTGTCCGCTTGGGTAACGAGGAAAGACTGCGCGTCGTCCACATCCTTGCACGGGAAACACGCGCGCAGCGTGCCGCCAGCGTTGGCCCCATGTTTGACCAACGTTGGCGGCGCGCTAACCGTTGGCCCAATGTTTGGCCAACGTAGGCCCGGCCCGTACAACCTGTGCGGTGCGTGCGCTCTCGTTGGAGAGGAGACGCCCCCCTTAACGAAGACGACAAAAGGGATGCGAAGAGAAACCATGTTCTTCTCCCCACCCAAGGTGTCGCCCACGGGAAAAGTGTATTGACTCGCTTCGCTCTGGGAGAAAATGCGCTGCTCGATGAGACGGCTGGAAGCGCGATAATCGTTTCCGGCCGTGCTGCACGGACAAGGACGCGTTGCCAGGATGTCCGTGTTGTCGCGGTGCTGCTATTTTTCTTCATTGCTGATTTATTTACTTGTTTTTTATTTGAGAACGCATCGTTGGTGGCTTTGCTTGCGAGTACGTGCTATGGCATAATCAAGTTCGATGAACCCCAGCGCCGGACGTGGGTGCTCCAGCGCTCGGTCAACAGAAGCTTCTAGCGAGGTGAAGACCGGGAAGTTTTACATACGTGTGCGCGATGTTCCGTAGCTGTGATCAACCGATGTGTCAACGAAACACTCTCTCTGCTTTTGCAAATATTTCTAGGTTTCATGAGAATCGGTTGTATTTTGTGTTTGCTGCAATGACCACTTGAAACAAAACATAACCAATGCAGAACCAGCTACAGCTGGTTTTGATTCTGTTTTATTATTTTGTTTATATATTGGTATGCTATAGACTTGCTCGGTATTTTGCTCGAGCAGTATGCATATGTATTATTGATGATACGGGAGAGAAAACCATATTAATTCGTAAGCTGGCGCAATTTACACAGCCTACATTCGCTCATACAGTGTTCACCTGCTTAATTAATAGAGTTTCAGTTTTTACGTAGACATTCTTTTCTTACGTTTACGGACACCGGGTTGCGGGAAAAGTATGTCATCGGCAGTGCTAGCAGGGACGCCAGATGACGGCAAGCCTAACCAGGCAGACGCGCAAAAGTAATATTGTTAAGGCACACGAGCATAGTTAGTTAACTGCCAGTGCAAAAGCAGTGACAGCGACATTGTGGATGGCTCATGGTGCTTCCATTATTTCTTTGAAAGAGAACACTGACGTGAGAAAAAAATTTCAAATGCGCTGTAGTTTGGGGAACCGCCGCACGATGTCACTACCTGTTCTGCGTATGCTGTCACCGTTATCCGGCAGACCGGTATCCGTAAAAGTCCACTTTTACAGCTATGAGATTGTAGTTCAGGGAATATTAGTTTGATCGGTAACCCGCAATACTCAAAGCACTTAGCGCAGAGCGCAGTTTACACCCGGTATACCGGGTGTCAACAGCGCACGCGCAAACATGGCCGACCAGCCGCAGCGTATGCCACCCGCTTCGAATCTTTCGAGTGGCCGTCGCGCGCTCTACAGCCCTCCAATTACTAACTGACGGTTGTTTTTGGTTTAGTTTTGTATCGTGAAGCTTGGGACAGTAAAGCATGCGTGACAATTCGACAAAGTTTGTGAGCGCGACACTCAGACTTTCCAGGATGTAGGCTTAGCGAGTAGCCGCCGTAATTTCGGAGGACATAGACTGCGCGGTCTTGCTTGTTATGTTTATCGCCCATAGCTGCAGCGCCACTTGGCGGTAGGAAGACCAACGCTGTACGCTATCCCGCATCCGGTACGCCTTTGCGTACACGGTTTACCGGACACCCTAAAGTTCCCTATTGTACTTCATTCGTGCGGCACTCACTTGCTCCTCCTTTCCCTTCCTCTCCCTGTATTGTCCTTCTCTACAACGTAGGGTAGTAGACAGGACACTCCCTTGGCTGACTTCTCCAGGAAGCGAAGAAAGAGGTGCGCTCAACCTCGTTCAACCAATGAATCAAATTTCTTTGTTGTTCTTAGTACGAATAGTGGTATTTAGCGTCGAGCGACAAATTGCCAAAATAGAGTACGTACGTAAGGAACGCCGCTATACGTTTACGTTCTGCTCGTGCGCAATGTGTAGTACGCAATTCTAACGCTGAACGCTTTCGTTTCTTGTTTATCGCTCTGCTAAAGCTCTCTATTAACTAAAGAACAACAGAAACGCTCCACTATTTTACACAACCGGTTGGTGAAAGCTAGCAATGAATTACGTCTATAAACTAGAAACTCGGGCAAGGTCTCTTCATTAAGAATTTCCACTTTTATGATTCTACTGCTTTTCCTATCCACCCTTATGCGGCTGTGTTGCTCCTGATGTGAGAGCATTCGCGTTCATCGTCTCTACTGTAATAGTCAAAGGAAATTCGTCTATACTAAATCATTTTTAAACAGGCACATCTAAAGGCGCTGACCCCCACCACCACCACCGCGTCCGCATTAACGAGTTTACACGTTGAAATAATGCGACGGGCCCAAGAGGCTACAATCCCATGTCGCTTAATGTTCACTGCCGAAATTAATATATTATCCGTTTCATGGTGAGACATATTCGGATAGTCCGCACACCTCTTACGCTTTGCGGTGTAGGAAGTGAAAAGAACATGGTAGCAAGCAATAATAAATGTCGCAGAACGCTGCTGGCACTCTTGTTTTATTACAGGTCATTTTCCAGCGTCCTACTTAGCGATTACGCAAGTAATCTTCGCTGCCAGCAGGAAGGGAACGGCGGAAGAAGCACATAGTAGGCGCTCAATTAGCGCTTG
The DNA here is from genome assembly GCA_013339685.2 of Hyalomma asiaticum. Classification (NCBI taxonomy): domain Eukaryota; kingdom Metazoa; phylum Arthropoda; class Arachnida; order Ixodida; family Ixodidae; genus Hyalomma; species Hyalomma asiaticum. Next base: position 47,980,169 of record CM023490.1, read on the forward strand.
CGTCACAAGTTTAATGAGCGAACTTAATCGCTTAGTTTTTTTCGCTCCGCATCCTGTTCTTGGCCTGCGAACAAGATAACTCGAATCACACCTTCAAGCCCGTATAACAATCGTTTCGTCGGCTCTCGTCAAATGAGCCACCTGCAACGAGCAACTTCCTCTTCAAAGAAAAAGCATTTGTTCTATAGCGAACGCCTGTGGCGAGAAGCGTCCGCTAGCGCTTTCTATGGTCACGCAGCGACGAAGAAAGACAGCAGCTTAGTACTTCTACAATTGTAGCGTTAAGTGAGACCGAGCGTGCGAAATCCAGCTGCCTTCGTGTTCACCCGCGGCTCCGCCGTGCGGCGTATGTTTACACCTGTTTTGCGGTCCTGGAATAGCCTACCGGCGAGGACATCTGGTCTTTTAATTGTGCGTGCATTCCCGGAACACGGCAGACCGGATGTGCGAGAAGCGACTCCTTTTTGTTGGCCTTTCCTTCCTTCCTTCCTTCCGGCGACGCGAGGAATTAACTCGTTCCCCCTCGTTTTCCGGAAGCGGCCCACGCGCGCGCGACACCCGAGGCGTGCCAGGGAGGCATTTGACCGAGCGAGGACGTGGCCGTTTCAGCGACAAACATTATGCGCTCAAACTGTGGCGCCTTGCATCGTGCGTCCCTTGCAGCCGGCCGACACTGTGCCCTGATGCACTATACCTGCTCTTTCAAGTGGTCCTCGTTCGTTCGCTTGTCGTAGTCGCTCTTATTTCTTCATCTACCATTTATTTAATTTATTTACGCACGCTTATTCTGTCAGAGAAAGGCGATATAGCAAGAGGGGCACAAAATGTAGCAATATAAGAATCGCACTAACGTAACGTGACGTGGTACGGGACCTCAGGTACAGCCACAGCACAAGCTAGAGGTGCAAAGTTGAAGTCAAGTAAGACTGGAGGGGGAGGGGGCGTTGCGGAGGGGGGCTAACGAAGTTTCTTAAGTGAGGTTTGCATTGTCTATTCGTTCTGCGGGAGACTGCATCTTCAGCGTAGTATTATCCACATTCCCATAGCACGTGCTTTAAAGCAGCCTGGGCTCTCTTAAATAATCTGCACGTGTGGCTTGTTTTTCCTTGCGACAGGAAATTTTCATTGCTTCCACAGGAAGACTTGTACTTTTGGTCACACGTGTTGTACTAACTGTCGGGCTTGGCAGCTCCAGAATTTATTTGAAGTTCGAACACCATATATGTACCCTCATGTTCTTAAGATCTGCATATTAATAACTACTGCTTCGCTTCTCCTACTAAGGCGAAGTACTAATTCTTCGCAGTCCTTGATCATCATCATCAGCCTGTCTACACCCACTGCAGGGTAAAGGCCAATTGCACACGTGCCGTGAGTGCCAATTGATCTCCAATTATCCCTGTCCAGTGCCAACTGGGCCCAATTTATTCCCGCAAACGTCCTGATCTCATCTGCCCACCTAACTTTCTGCCACCCCCTACCACGCCTGCCTTCTCTAGGAATCCACTCTGTTAGCCTTATAATGACCAACGGTTGTCGTGTCTTCGCATTACATGGTCCGCCCACGCTCATATCCGAACCCAAATATCTCTAGTGCTACACGCATGCGCTGGCACGGCCACGCGTTTTACATAATGTGTATTGGTGGGCATAGGCCACAAATGTACTCACCGGTCGCACATGGCAATGTTACTCGTTGGGGCAACTCTGCTGCCTGTAGGTGAAGCTTTGTTTTGATTGCCGTAAATGTGAATCGGAGGAGTTGTCGTAGCTTTTTTTCTGGCGACGGCTACCTGTTTCGCTCAGGTGTCGTAAACGGAAAGTAAAATATAAAAGTAGAAGTTGTCCCGCTTTCTGAGTTCAGTATCGCTGTTTTAAAGGGACGCTATAAAGTGAAAATGCGACTTGATTCCCCGAAAACTCGATTGTCATTAATTTCGCAATTTTATGCTTAGTAATAAAGGAGAAAGATGAGTGTCTAGGATATGGGTTTTGAAATTCGCCCCGGAACTTCAACCTTGTGACGTCAGAAGGCCAATTTCTTTTTCTTTTTTCGTATTCTCGCCAAATTCGCTCCATCTAATGTTCTGAAACTCCCTGCGTTAAGTGTCTGGCTTCTCTAGAACACAGTGTATGTGTCTTACCAATAAATAGTTATGTAGACCATAGCGGACGCCGTCAAAGAGCTGTGACGTCACGCGTGTTAGTGCTGTAACTTCAAGGTGACGTCACTACCTACACTTTCTTTCTTGTTTTCTGGCTTACGGGGGTCTTCTCTTTGCCAAACGGGCGTTTTTGGTATTGTGAAACGCTAATCTATCAATGCGAGAAAATTTGCTTTTTTACTTTAGTGTCCCTTTAAAGAAGTTCGCTCGCGTCTAAACACACACCCACACTATGTACACAAAAGATGGAATTAAGTGCTATCACAAATTTCTTTCTCTTCAGACGAGCGTTGGTTTGTTTTCAATCCCTTGTGATGGATCTTTGGCGGCCATAAACCTAATAGTTTTGCTAGCGAAACGGTTCACGCCGAGTCCAATAAACGTATACTAAATTACCAATATTTATTTTGTTCGGGTCGATGTGTCTGTGTGGTGTGCTTGGGACAGTCAGTCAACAGGTGATAGATAAGCTCGTTGTCGTGGCCACATGAACGTGTTGAACACGTCGCACGTTGAAGTAAATGACGTCGTGTACCCGATGCCCCTTAACTCTCTGGCTTCTCTAGGACACAGTGGACTTGTCTTGCCGATAAATAGTTATGTAGACCTTAGTGACCTTCCACATTACCTGCGTTGCCAACGATATTCCGCGCAATGCGGCCCGTAACACCCTTACTCATCAAAATTCTTTGCTAATACAGTGATGCAAACACATAATTCCCGCGCAAACTTATGCGGAAGTACTATTACCAGTTTCCCTGCACACCCATAAGGTGAGGAAAGGAGAAGCACGCCCGTTTTTGTTTTTCGGAGTTGAAAAATGCCCCTTCTCCTCTCTCTTTCCCCCTCCCCTTTCCTCCTTTTCAACCAAGGAGCGCGTCATTTAGACGCACCCCTATCAGTGCTACAACTGAGACATGCCTCAAAGGGCGGTGTTCGAAAGTGCCCGCGTTTCTCGAGCCTCGCAACAGTTTCGGGTGATTGCCGACAGATGGCGACAGCGATCCAAGGGGCGCGCAGGCTCACGGCGTCAGCGTGCCTATTTCCGGAGGCTGATGCCACGTTTAACTTCAAACACGTTATGACGGATATGAATGATGATTGCCATTACGGCATTTGGCCTACTTGAAGTCCATTCGTTGTCATCGTCATCATCATTAGCCCATCGCTTGTCCGCCGTAGGACGAATGATCTCCAGTTTACGATATCCCGTGCGAGCCTGTGCCATTCGATCTAGTTCACACGGGTGCTCTGGCTGTGAATTCCTTGATTGTGTAAATCGTCGTGAGCTGCTACTTCGCTCCGCTTTTATTGATATATTATTTAACCATCCCTTGGTTAAGGGTGGCGCCTGGACTTCAGAGACACACACACAGAGAGACAGGGAGAGCCAGGAAGCTGCTCGCTGTGACTGCTTCTTAGGAGGATGGAGGAAGAGGGCGGAGCGGTGGGAGGGGTGTTGCTCCGCAATTGGGAATACACATGCGGTTGCTCTGTGATAGATGAAACTACACCTGTGGGTCCCTTGATATGCAATGAGCGAGAAATTATATATTGGACTTCTGAAGATGAATGTGTCGGCACTCGACAAGTGGATGTGAATACAGTCTACGTCACCTCTTCACGCAGTGGTGTTACACGGATGTGAATGATCAGGAGCAAAACAATAAAGCCCAGAAGAAAAAAAAATTGCCTTAGGGGGCACCCGGGTTTGAACCGGGGACCTCTCGATCTGCAGTCGAATGCTCTACCACTGAGCTATACCCCCGCGCTGTCACTCTGCAAATGAATGGCGAGGACAGACAATTGTCGAAGCACTAATACGCACATAGCAAGGGATGCGTAGAAAACAAGCATCTGGCTGGCTCTCGCCTTTAAGGATTGTACACCGCTTACATCTTTTTTCGCGCTAATTTCAAATTTTCTCCTTGGGACTTACGGGTGCAGATTAAAAAGCTCAGACTGTTGCCTAGTTTGACGGGACACTTGCGACTTTTCAATTAAAGGGACACTAAGTAGCGTAGCTATTTTCGTCCTATCAGTAAATAACTCTTTCACGGTGTTCAATTTAATGTCCTAGAGATTAAAGCTATGTATTCTGGCACGTTAAATAATTCTTACAATAACTGATTTGGGCGCGGCAACGCAGTGAACAAGGTAGGTATGTAATGCCGATGCAGAGTGCCCGCGGTTTTTAAAACGTATAGAAGGAGGTCACCTCAGATTACCGATATCATGCTTTCCGAGTACCCCGCTACGCCCTGTCTTATGCTCGCACCCAGAACACCCTGAATGGATGTAGCGACGCCATCGTGACGTTTCCGCATCGATACGCTGTGACGCGATAACTTTGACGACGTTTGCAACGGAAATCATAGTTTTTTATGGCTAAAGAATGAGCCGCTATAGAATGAAGTACGTGTTCCGCTAAAGTGGCCATAGACGAAGTATCAGGAAATTTTCGTGTGCCACGTGGCCAAGATTCGTGTGCCGGCCAAGAAACACGTTGCACATCGTGACGTCACGCCTAAGTTCACGGTCAGTGATCATGCAGCGAAATTTGAAACTGAAATGGCCTTCGTGTTCTCTTACATTAATAAACTTATAATGACGAAATTAGCTGCAGTAAAAATTTCAGAGAATAATTGATCAGCAGTGCAATCTGATTCATTGCTGCGCATCAGAGTCGCTTTATATAACATGAACGCATGCGTATAATAAAAACAGAAAATAAAATGTTGGCAGCCACTCTACCCTCTAAAGGTGCGTGACCGGCCAAGATTTTAGCGTAGGCTCCTACAATGCTTCCCAATTCAGCGGCATCGTATTGTGGCTGGATCACCGCGTTGGTGACCTGACGTAGCTTCATGTGTCGCAATTGACTATCTGTTGTCGCTGTCCCTGAGTCAATTTAAAGGCTGTAAAGTTTAATATTCCATTACGTGTGGCGAATTCTTGAAATATCGGGGGCTGGGGTATGGCCGTATGCGCTGCTCCGAATGCATTGGCGAGTAGTGCCCAAGCATAGGCCCAAGCGTGAGGCAACATTTAAACTTTTAAGCCGAAATATGCGTATAACTCATTGAGCGGTAACCTTAAAGGGAGAATGAAAGTGAAAAGGTGAAGTGGTTTTGAATGATAACTTACATTTGGAGAACTCGATCGTCGTTAATTCCGACATATTTTGTCCGGTGTTAAAAGAGAAGGTGAATGTCGAAGTTTCAGTTCAAATTCCCGCCAGAACTTCGGCCTCATGACGTCAGAAGGCCGTTTTTTTTTCGTGTTATCGCCAAATTCGCTCCATCAAATGTTCCGAAACTCCTTGTGTTAAGTCTTTGGCTTCCTTAGAACGCGACCTATGTCTTCCTCAGCGATAAACAGCTGTGTAGTACTTAGGAGGCGCCTTCAAAGATCTGTAACGTCATGCGTTTTATTGCTGGAACTTCAAGGTGGCGTCGCCAGCTGCATTTTCATTTTGCGTGTTTCCTAGCTTACGCGGTGTCTCGTCTACTGATACACCGCAACGCGGCAAAGCCCTACATGGGAATGCACATACCCGATCACGCATAGTGCACACCCGCATGTAGCGGTGACCTTAGGGATCACGTGCGGCCCATACCCGTACTGAGTTCGGGTTCGGTGTATGTGCGTGTGCGCCTACATGATCTTAGACTGAGCAAAGGCCTGCTGAGAAAAGGCAGTTCATTTGAAAGGTACAAGTTCTTGCATATATCGTTGCGAACTTCAGCACAAATACCAGTGCGCGTTCATTATACATTCTCATGGAGGCTCACTATGAGTGCGGCTTAAGCCGAAATGCATCTTTCAATAGTGCAACTTAAAGTAAAACTTAGTCTTACGACATATGTCCAACAGTCTTTAGTTTTCGATTGTTATCGTTGCTTAACACAAGCATTTATTTATTTATTTATTTATTTATTTATTTATTTATTTATTTATTTATTTTTCCTGTTATTTTTGTTGTTATTGTCATATAGTTGTTGATAGATAACAATAATGCCTGGAATGTGGTTTCTCTGTGATAACATTTTCTCACATGCTGGTGTACTGAATTTCTCACTATGAAATACTCACTTGGTCCTTTTTATTTTGTTGTTGTGTTTTTTGATCGATATGTGTTGCTTAGTTTCCAATAGTGGGCGCTCGGTATCACGCCAGGAGAAGTAATAAACTGTGATACTTATCCTCCGTATGCATCGAAAACCGCGCGCTTGAGACTTCCTCGACGGTTTGCGTTGGTCGCGGCCAGATGGCGACACGACTCCACAGAGAACCGGGCAGGTGAAAGTTGCCGGTCGGCGACATCGGTGTTCCATTTCATATCACCCTAAATGTCCGTAATAACCTTCTTTCACCCGCTAGTACTATAAGAAATCTTTCTCGTGAAAAGCCACTGCTGTACTGACGGTGCGAAACACACGATCGCGGCAGATTGTTTGCGAACCCTGCATATTGGCACTTCATGAGTATTGCTTGTGTTGTCACTTTGTGTTAGCCTTAAGCAACGACTAGAAAAAAAGAATAAGCGTTATGTGAAAAAGAATAGAAAGCAGCTTTAAAAATAAAAATACAAGAATAAAAAAAAAGAGGGGGCACCCGGGTTTGAACCGGGGACCTCTCGATCTGCAGTCGAATGCTCTACCACTGAGCTATACCCCCGAGATGTGTAGCTCGCTGCTAAACACAGTAGACATATGTGGATGCTTCGTTAATGGTTCGGGTATTATAATCACGACGTCTCATAGAGGAGGTCGTGATTTTAATAGAGACAACAGTCTTTCCCAGGCTACCGAAACTGGAAAAACAGTACGCCCGTCCGTCTGTTTAGAACAAACGTGTAAACAATTTCGGGCAATAATGCACCCGACTATGGGAGAGCCGTCGCAGCCGTCCCAAGATGTGTTTAGAAAAAGTTTATGGTATCACAGACGATTCACACCGATAGCATTACAACACAACGTTATAACATTACAACAGAACGTTTTCATGCAAAACATAAGTCATCAAATTACGTGTATCACAAGATGTAATTCGTACTTCTGTCGCTCACTCAATTAAACCGCCCTGCGAAAACCGATTCAACCAGTTCGTGAAGACCAACACCAACCGAGCAGACCGAGCTACCAGCTCTGATGGCACAACCTTACACAGCGCAAAGGAAACCTTAGGCCAATTTGGGGCGAAACGTATGTGCGTAACCGTGATCAGCAACGTTCATTTAATTGAGAGTACACTTTGGACTGGTTTTCACATTAGTGAATGAAAGATCACGCTTATAGAACAGCAATTTGGCCGAGTTTCTATGAGTTCACGTTGTACCAGAGCCACAGACAAAGGCGACGACAAAGAAAAGAAAAATCAACGCGTTAGAAATGGTGTCGAAGATACGCTACGCGTTAAGCCATCAGTAATGAAAGGTCCCAATAAGTGGCTCGAGAGCAGATCGAACGCGGCAAATTTGAACTGAACTCTGTTACGCATCGCGGTGATGTCCACCGCGATGCGTAACAGAGCGCATGTCGATGAACATCGTCCACTTCGCAGAAAGCGTTTGCTCTTCTACCGGTAATGCGCAATGGCTCTTAAAGGAAATGATGCGTTGTAGAACACAGACGACGTTGCTGCTGTACACAGCGGGGTCATAAATCGCTCTACTCTCGCACATCGCGAAGATATGGGCCAACGAGGTGAACTGGATGACCTGGTGCACATCGATACTATCAAGTGGCGCAAAAGAGACCCAAGCGTGTAGTGGACACAGTACGCGTACTGACGGCCAATTTAAGCTCAGTCAATCAATCAGTCAATCAATAAATCAGTCAAGGCGTTTAGCCAAAGTGAATGGGTGGGGGAAAGGGGGGGAGGCGGAGCTTTCCCCTCGCACAGACACACGCATGAATACGTATAAGGGTGGTTCCACAACCTCTGCCCTCATGCAACCCCAGCCTTTTGGACAGGACAAGATGCTGGCTACGTCGGTCGTTCAATCAGTCAATCAATTAATCAATTCCTCCAGTTTAGTTCATCAGACGGGATGGTGACAGCTGCCCAACACTGCCCAACGATGGAGTTTTAAAATTTAGTTAACATATAGTTTAATCATAACCCCGAGGCCATGGCAGCCTGGCGTATCATACGCCTGACGAGCTCGCATCTCCTTACAAGAGTTGACAGTAGCATAGCCATAAAGTTAGAGATTACGTCATCAAGATGGACGTGCGATCAAATAACACTTGCGTAGAGTAGCGAGATTAAACGAATAGTAACGCTATGCGAAAGCATCTGCCCGCTTAGTTAGTGTGTTTGTCCAGTGAAACCCTCATTTCCTATACGTGTTTCTTTGTTCTGCTTTGTATATAATCACAAATCAGATGTGATACCGTACCCCTGCGTATCGCTAGAGGCACTAATTAAATATAAGAGCCTGGGGAACTGTATTTGCTCCAGATCTTTATTTTTTTATAATTTTCTCGATGTATTGGCTTCGTTCACCGGGACATAGCTGGCTTTGTCGTTCCTGGTTCCACAGGTGGATTTGTCGTTGGTTCCACAGGTGGATTTGTCATTGGTGCCAAAGATGGCGCCGTAGTTCTCATCGAAGAATTGAACATACTGGTCATGCAGTTCTGAAATGCCGCGAAAAAGATAATTAATATGTTTACATGTATACTTTAGCTTATAAAGGAAATATCCTCAAAGGAAATAAAGGAAGCGTATAAAAGCAATCCCACACGAGAAATTCGATCCCTATATGGACTCTATGGTGCTCGATAGTGGCGGCGCGAGGCCCATATAACAAAGCGGGAAGCTGTTCTCGCAAGGAGCTGATGTAAAATTTTGCGCAGTGGGAATCCACGTACACACCTTATTCTCCTGACGTGCATGAATACGAAAGCACGGTGAATATTGGTGTATGAGTCGTATTAAAGCCCGCACTTTCTGAACGTCCACGTTGCATGACATTGTCATATTACGCGATTACTCGATCGCGTTTTCGAGGGGGCAAAACTCAGTTATTAAGGGCATTTAGCGCATACTGTGAACAGTAGTGTACGCAATGGTGTAGTGAATACGGGAGAGCGCGTAGCGTTGTTTGTCAAAGTCAAGTGGCGCCACCTACAGGAGAGAAACAGAACAAGCAAATCGGCGTGATATATGTCCTCCAAGATTCCGGCATCCACTCGCTAAGCCTACAGCCTCGATAATTTGTGTGTCGCGCTCAGAAACGGCATCGAATAGTCAGGGATGTCGAAGCCTCAAGACAAAAATATAAGGCAAAATGCAACCGTCATTTAGTAACTTGAGGACTACAGAACGCGCGACGACCGCATGAATGTTTCGAAGCGGACGGAATACGCTTCGGGTGGTGGTCGGCCATGTTTGCGCATCCTCTGTTTACATCCAGTATTCCATTCTACGCAACTTGCTTTGCGTATAGCGGTTTACCGGACACGCTAAATATCCTTACCGAGGAGTGCGGTGAGGGCAAGCCATTTTGCTTTTTTCTTTACATTTTTTTTTAATTTTGGCGGGGAGGAGGCCAGGACAGGCTTGAACGAAGGTAAACTCGATTTTTTGAGCGCCAAAACCCACGTAACGTCATCACTTGTTCATGTGAAATTTCTTTCCATCGAATGCACACAGAGCTTGTCACACAGACATACCGGGACGCACTGTAGTGAATTCCACTGGCAGGTTCCGAGTGGTGTGCCGAGTATCATCATCATGATATTCGGCCCACCGGTACGGTGATACCGAAATAGAGCTAGTAAATCATATCAAAATTCTAGGAGTTACATTTTCAAGTAATATGCTTTGTAACGAACATATCAACGTCGTGTTGGAACAGTTATCGCGCGTTGTGGGCATGGTACACCGTTTCAAAACAGTGTTACCATATAATGTAAAGCTTTTACTGTATAAATCACTCTTTCATTCACACCTCACCTATTGTTTTTTTTTTGGTATTGGGCACCACAACTTACACAAACCTACAAAAGTTATACTTGATGCAGAAGAAATACATAAGAATACTTTCTAATTTGCCGTATGATGCCCACACGCGCGGCTTGTTTGGGCAGGCTGGAATATTACCCGTTCATAACCTGTATGCATTTAAATTGACTGTAGCAATCAGACGCGAAGTCAAAGACATTTCTTACATGACCTTTCCAACCTACAGCAAAACGTTACATCGCTTGGTACACGAAATAAAGACACGTGGAAAGTAAAAACACCCAGAACAAATTACTCAGAAGGTAAACTGTCGTACATTCTTCCTAAGCTACTTAATAAATATGTGAAAGCCTGTGTTGATCCCTACAAGTGTACACTGCCTAAACTACGTGAGCTACATATGTTCGGAATCTAAGTTACCTTACTGCTATGTATGTCTTTTTTGTTTTTGTTTGACTAAAGTGTGCTATGCTTCTTTTTTGTTAATACATGCCACTGCTGTATGTACTACACAAAGGTAGCTGCGGGCTCTTGTCAAGCTGCCTCTACAAAGAGCAGCTTTTACCCGCAGCTTTCCTGTCAACTGATGAAAATAAAGATTATTGTTATTGTTATTGTTATTGTTATCATTCTGTCTACGCCCACTGCAGGACAAAGGCATCTCCGATAGATACGACGCAGCAACAAAATCGGTCGCGGAGCGCTCCGATCACAATCGACAAGCTAGAAATAAACACTCTCCGGCAGAGACTACAGCGGAAGTTGTCGCACACATTCGGTTGCCCATCTCTATCTACTGAAACGTTCTGTATCATATTCCAATAATTAAATATGTTTCCGTAAGAAGCCCATACGTATCCTCTATATTTATTGTATATTTGGCATATCTTTCCATATAAATCTTACCGAAACATATGGAATTATTGGAGCGGTCATACAGAACGTTTTATAAGTAATTTTGCCAACCTTGCGTTTGACTACATTGGACCTCGTGCATTCTATAGCGGTTCTATAGCCACTGTATATGACTCGTGTATGCTCACCGCCTGCGCCTTGCGTTTCAAGAATGTGAACAACTGCTCAGGGTTGTCATACAGCACCTCAAAAAGCGCTGCAACACAGTGCATGGGCCTTAGCATTATTGCCTCCACCGAAATGTAGCCGTCGTGGCCGAGATCGAACCTTCGACTTTCGGATCAGTAACCGAGCACCATAACCGCTACACAACCGCGACTACCATATTTATTTATTTATTTATTTATTTATTTATTTATTTATTTATTTATTTATTTCTACAACACTGCTAACCTAAACAGGCTGAAAGCAAGCGGGGGAGGGGGGTACACGATGCACAAATACATAACTAGGAATACATCATTCGGATGTTGGCGTCCACGTTGAAAAATAAGAAAGAAAAAAATCCACGAATATCCACGGAGTGAATGATGATGAGTGGGCGAAGCTCCGGATGTTCATCGTAGATCGTGCCGAGTTCCGGATTAAATTAGTTAACGCGCACGCTCCGAATCCTTATGCTTCAACTACGCACAAGTGAAATCTCCCACCGGCACTTCATTGCAAGTGAAGATCCAGTGCCTATATATATATATATATGTGGGTGGCCGGTGAACGGTTCTTCCAGCGCGAGCAGTCGGTATTTTTCAATCAAAAAACTCGCTAGAAGACGCTGCCTGCGTCAACGTTTTCTCTCGCCGGTGAGGGCGCGTTCTCCTTCTTTGCGACTTGGTAGAGCGCTCATCGAAGAAAGAACGTTTCCATAGTCAACGCGCGCCTTTCGCTCTCTCCCTCTCTGTCTCTCTCTCTCTCACGAGACAGCAGATGGAAGAATGAGAGAGCTCGCGCGCCGGGAGGCATGCGCGGAGGGCAAGCGCAAACTACACGAGGTGGCTATGACGGAGAACGGCAGACAAGCCTACGTCTTAAGGAGCTTCGCCCCTAAAACACGTCTTAGCATCGCGCATGAGAGCCGACATATAAGGAAACATCACAAGTTAGAAAAACATCAAAATACGCGCGACAAGAAGACATACCACGCGTGCTTCATTATATGGGCGACAGGTGATCCTTCAAACTTTGTACGAAATTTACTGAGGATGGGCTTTCCTCAACATCGGCTGGAAGCCCATTCCATTCCCGAACAGCTCGCAGGGACAAAAGAATATCGGTTGGGCAACAGAAATTTCGAATTTTTTTTCTTTTCTGTGTGGTGAGAGCATGTGACTCATCTGATTGCAGAATGGATAAACTCCTCTTTCTTTATTACTATTTTATTATGGTAGATCAAGATTTAGTCTTCATTTAGAGGCATGAAGTGGTAATGATTAGGAACTAGTAAGACAATTGCTGATACTTATAAACGCGGAGTATTGCGAGAACTCTTAGGAAGTGAGCTCACCTCAAATACTGTGATCAATTCGTCAACAACTTCCAGAATGTGTGAAGGCTGCAAAAGAATGAATGTAGAGTGACAACGGTGAAATTACTGGGAGACATCTCAAACCCATGTACCTGTCGCGCTTTCGGTGTACGGTGACATTTTCAGTGTACGGCACCGACGTTGCGCTGGAGGCATCCAACGAGGTTATGGGAAACTGCGCTGTCGCTTTTAGGCCAACTCCGGCGATGTTTTTTGAAGCTAGTGGAAATTCTATGATGCTGAGATGCTCCCGTCATGGCCTTGATTTTATAAATTTTCGACAGATTCAAAGGGAATTCTTAATAATCAAAAAGAAAAGCGAAAACGATACTGACAACCAAGGTAGCAGTGCGGTTATAGCGTGACGTGAATAAATCCGCCTTTCTCACCTTGCATGGATGGATGGGTGTTAGGAGCGTCCCCTTTATAACGGGGAGGTAGCCCGCGGGCCACCAAGCTTTACTTTATCCCCTACAGACCTTTGTTTCCCTAAATCACGCACGTTTTCCCAACAAATACTTTCACCTCGCCTACCTATTTTATCTATTATCGTTCCGCTGTGAAGTAACAATCTTATTCGAAGTCCCTTGCGTTTCTGTTTGCTCCATACCTTTCCACCACCAATACTCTAAGCGCCTTTTACTTATCTCTATCGCCGACAAGTTCAGCTTTCCCGTGCTATTCCTGAAACCCATGGCCTCCTGCAGGGTAGTGTCCACACCTACACCTGGATGGATATCTACATTCAATCAAGATATGATCTGTAGTTTCCCTAGCTATTCCACAGCACGTGCATGCATCCCCTTCTTTATTGAATTTCGCTCTGTAACTTCGTGTTCTCAGGTAACCTGACCTTCCTTGAAACAGTACAGCGCTTCCCTTTGAATTATCATAAAAGTTTTCTGTCTCGATTTCATCTTTCGCTTTTCTGTAGTTGCTGAATGACGGTTTCTTCTCCATTGCTGCTATCCAATCCGACTTCTCAGCCGCTCTGACCATGCTCTTAACGCTCTTTTTTGCCCCATCCGTTTCTGCTGGGAGGCTTACTTACTTACTGGTAAGACTCCCAGTTCTCTTCCTCCATTGTGAGTCAACGTCCTTACTATACAAATATCTGAATACTTTTGCTGCCCATCTACTTTCTTTCATATTCCTTAATCTCTGTTCGTACCTAATTTTGCTTTGAGCTTCCCTTCCCTCAAAGTCAGACCACCCTGCGCGCGTCACTTCGCGGTAAGTTCGCAAAGCAATTTTCTATGGCCATGGCCTCCGAGATTTGGCGTGCCGGCCAGCGATCCTCGCCAGTCCCGAAGGCCACAGTGCGGTACCCACGTGCGCTTCCGCCGCTTTGCACACGGTGATGACAATGCGCAATGTTGCCAGTAATTGTGGAAGACTTGTGCAGGGTTTGAGGTAATCCATAAAATTCTCTCTATGCCTTGAAAAAGACCGGACACGCGGTCGAAACTGTTGGCAATAAACGATGACTGCGAAGTCGTGTCTGCTATTTCACACACACACACTCTCTCTCCCTATATATATATATATATATATATATTTTCTCCACACCGCGGTTCAAGCGTTGGCCAAGTTTGAACGAACCACGCAAGCGAACCTCTTACCGTCATAGCCAGTAGACTCTCCCTATAGCACTGCAGTGCCTTCTTTAGCTGAAAGCAGAAACATAAAAAAAAGACATGGGAAGAACGTACAAACTCATCAGGTAAGCGAAAGATGAACAATTAGGCACACCACGATGTCCCGTGGGCAGTAAAGATTATAGATATGCAGCATGGTGTACGCATCGGTGGCATGCCATTGTACGAAATAACGTAGGTGTCAGACGCCGTTTCATATTTAAAAAATGAGCGTTTTTGTATGTCGTCGTCTTACCTTTAAATTCTAGGAACATTAGTTCACACTTCGTGGTCTGCGACTTCAGTACATACTGCGACTTCAATACATTTCAAACCGCATTGATCATCGTAATAAATTGGGAATTGCATCATGTCAAACTAAGTCTTTCTTTCAGTCATTTATTCCCCGCGCATCTCAGAACTGCAAATACCTTCCCATAAGTGTCGCAACCGTTACTAACACAAAAGCCTTTTGCGAAACGTTAGCTATCATTGTTTGACCACGAGAATCCTTGTTATTTCCATTCACTGCACTCGTTCGCTTACTTTTCAACTAACGTACGTTAGTTGAAAAGTAAGCGAACGAGTGCAGTGAATGGAAATAACAAGGATTCTCGTGGTCAAACAATGATAGCTAACGTTTCGCAAAAGGCTTTTGTGTTAGTAACGGTTGCGACACTTATGGGAAGGTATTTACGTATTTCTCTAATCCGGAGAACCATTGTATTATTTGAATTCACTGCACTTTTTGTTTCTGTCTTTTAACAAGCCTTGTGTCTCTGAGGGTATTATAAATAAATAAACAAATCAATCAATCAACCAGTCAGTCAGTCAGTCAGTCAGTCAGTCAGTCAGTCAGTCAGTCAGTCAGTCCATTAGATAGTTAGTTAGTTAGTTAGAGCCAGTCCCTCAGTCAATCAGTCATTTAGTTAGAGTCAGTTCCTCAGTCAGTCAGTCAGTAATTCAGAGTCACTCAGTCAGTCAGTCAGTCAGTCAGTCAGTCAGTCAGTCAGTCAGTCAGTCCATTAGATAGTTAGTTAGTTAGTTAGAGCCAGTCCCTCAGTCAATCAGTCATTTAGTTAGAGTCAGTTCCTCAGTCAGTCAGTCAGTCAGTAATTCAGAGTCAGTCAGTCAGTCAGTTAGTGAGTGAGTGAGTGAGTGAGTGAGTGAGTGAGTGAGTGAGTTAGTTAGTTAGTTAGTTAGTTAGTTAGTTAGTTAGTTAGTTAGTTAGTTAGTTAGTTAGTTAGTTAGTTCACTTTTACAGGTGACATTAGGCAAAACAACGGCTTTGTGGGTCATGACCCAGATTGCCAGCTCCAAGCACTGCAAGTGTGTGCCACGAGGATCGTATCGTCTTTAATCGTGATGTGCATGGCACGTATATCATGTTATGTTAGTCATGTGAAGATGAATTATCTTCTTAGTATCCCAACTTCGGTGTATACCAACGGAACGAGATCACAAGGAGACCTGAGGCGGCCAACAAATGCTTCGCTTTTTAAACCATAGTGCCGGCGTCTCCGCCTTGGTGTGTGCGTGCGTATAGGTGTGTATTACATATCTGTTATACTTGTTTATAAGCATTCAGAAAATGCGTTGCGCCTACGTTGTTTCGAAAAGAGGGAGAGCTGACGCACGCTACTGACGCCACCACCTCTTTGAGTGCAAGTCATTGATGAAGAAGGAGTTTAACCACATGCGCATTCAACCTGGATGGCGTCACTTAAAAAAATATAAAGAAGCGCTGTCCTCAAAATTATAGCACCTGTAAACAGCAAACGTGCCCTGTATAGCGCACTTGGGGTTGGTTCTGTCTTGTTACCTCTTTGCCGCTGCTTGGGCAGTTAGGGAGGGCAATTTCGGATATCGCATATCACGTATAACCTCTAGGTGCTCTCTATGGAGGCGCATACCGTCAAGAACCTGCAACATAAACCTAAAATTTGACGTTCCCTGCGCGATATCGGGCTATCGTAGATGTAAACGCGAGTAGATAGTTTGGTGGAGCTGCCAACTTGTACGGAGCTTTAAGCCCGACCCACATGCAGCGCTTTTGCCGCCGTTTTCTGGCGTTGCGTCTCTCGCCGTCTTCACAACGTCGCCGAAAGCGAGGGCGACCAACCACACGACGAGCGCACAGACCGGCGCCAGCCCAGCGTCACACAACGTGGGCCGATGAATTTAATGTAGGACCACGGAAAGCAGTGTGCAATGTGCGCCACTGGAACAACAATAAATATTCACGATTACAGCTTATATGCCTTACTTGAAGTTCCGCAGTGCACAAGACATTCATAGCATTGCAAAAGAAGCACACTGTCCGCAAGTTTTTTTTTTTTTTTGTTGTTGTTGTACTTGTGGCGGCACCTATGGAGATCAAAGTTAACCAGAAAACTCAAAATCGATGGCTTCCGAGACTCGCGCTTATCTTTGAGGCCTAGCTGCCGAAGTAATTGAGAATGGTTCTCGAAAACGGTGTAATGTAATCCCGTGTGCGTTGCTGTCGAAGCATCTGTAGACAAACATGACTCAAATACAAGCGTCAGTTGGGATCTTGAGGTTCACACAGTTCGCGACGATGACTGAATATATTCGAGGCGGGCCGTGCCCGCTTCGGCGAGGACGCCATTTCTCCGGCGGAAGTCGCTTCGAGCCGCGCGCTGATTGGTGTCCGCTCACCCAGCAGTTTCCGGCGTCGGCGCTGCAGCGCGGCGGCGGCGTCAATATCTGGACGGTCTTGATCTCGGCGTTTCGGCTGCCGTCACACTCAGCGTCGACGCAGAGTGACGCCGGAGAGAGAAACGCCAGAAAACGGCGGAAAAAGCGCTCCATGTGGTTCGGGCTTTAGCACGAAGGCCTCGTGCAATGCTTACCATCTCTACTTCGCTGCAAGCTTTCTGCATCTCTATTATGGACAATGAGTTTTCTACACAATCCGCCACCGCCTCCGAGAAGGTGCTCTTGGGCTGCAAAGAAGAGCAAATACAAGCATAAGCTGTCTGTTCTTCTACCTCACCGTGCATACTCGTGTCTGCTATCTATCTATCTATCTATCTATCTATCTATCTATCTATCTATCTATCTATCTATCTATCTATCTATCTATCTATCTATCTATCTGTTACCTGCGTTCTAGTGAATTCTCTGTACGTCGCCGCACTCGTC
Organism: Hyalomma asiaticum; assembly: GCA_013339685.2. Taxonomy (NCBI): domain Eukaryota; kingdom Metazoa; phylum Arthropoda; class Arachnida; order Ixodida; family Ixodidae; genus Hyalomma; species Hyalomma asiaticum. The sequence continues at coordinate 47,997,550 of CM023490.1, forward strand.
ATTACCGCGTATATTTTCCTTTCCTGTCCGACCCCTCCTTTATTTATTTATTTATTTATTTATTTATTTATTGCAGCATACTTTAACGGCCAAGCACTGTGCACTGGGACAACTGAACTCCGTATGTGTAGGCAATGAATGTCGTTACGCAGAACTGTTAGTAAAGCATTCTACTGCAGAATTTTTAACGAGGAGTCACTTCAGTATAAGGAGGGATAAAAATATCAGTATGAACACACGCAGGGAGAGAAGACGCGCAGAAATCAGACAGTGATAGGTACAAATTACTGCTAAAATGTACGAAATCGTAAAGGAAGAAAATTACAGTGCTGGCACTGTAATTTTCTTCCTTTACGATTTCGGATATCCACGGAGTGAATGATGATGAGTGGGCGAAGCTCGGGAGGTTCATCGTAGATCGTGCCGAGTTCCGGATTAATTTGGTTAACGCGCATGCTACGAATCCTCATGGTTCAACTATGCACAAGTGAAATCTCCCACCGGCACTTCATTGCAAGATCCAGTGCCTACACACACATATATATATATATATATATATATATATATATATAATATATATATATATATATATATATATATATATATATATATATATATATATATATATATATATATATTGTACTGAAGATGTATGACATGCGCCCGAACGCCTGCATGCAGAAGACGACGACGATCGGTGGTTGTTACCCACGCTCTTGCGCGCGCTCGCCTGGACCCAGATCTACCTTCCTGCTAGCAGTCTGTAAAACAACGTCGCGGCCTGCTTGAAGACCAACATCCACATTTTAAGTGGTGGAAGTGCTGGGTACTGCTCATCGTACATCCTGGAACTTCGCAGCCGGACGCTACCATCGCCTTTGATCATGGCTGACCCAGCTCCATCGCAAGCGGCTCCCGTACCAACGACGATCTTATGTGCTGGCTCTACCCGACAACGCGATCCGCCTGTATTCAGCGGCGCCGACGACCAGGACGTCGAGGATTGGATCGCCGAATACGAACGGGTGAGCTCCTGTAACAAGTGGGACGGCCGCGCCAAGCTCACAAACGTCCACTTTTATATCACTGATGTAGCTGCTCTCTGGTATAAAAACCATGAGAACGAAATAATGGACTGGTCGACCTTCACGACAGCCATCACAGAGGTATTCGGTCGTCCCTCAGTGCGTCGACTTCGCGCGGAACAGCGCTTGCGTAGTCGAGTCCAGCGCAGAGAGGAGACGTTACAAGCTACATCGAAGATGTTCTCTCCCTTTGTAAGCGCGTCGACCCATCTTTTGCCGAAGCAGAAAAAATAAAGCACATAATGAAAGGAGTCGATGACGATGCATTTCAAATGCTCGTCGCAAGAAACCCACAGACCGTAGCCGACGTGATACAGCTCTGTCAGTCATACGACGAGCTGCGAAAGCAGCGTGCCTCAACGCGCCGAGCTGTACAAGATCAAGCAGAAATATCCACCCTTGCCAGTGACGTCCCTGCTGATCACACCGCTCTACTGCCCCACATCATTCGCGAAGAAGTCGCACGCCAGCTGTCGCTTGTCATCCACACACCTGAGCCGATGACTTCCTCTTTGGACCCGCCTCTTCGCCATGTCATTGAGACGCAGGTCGCTCAGGCACTACCACCTGCCCCTGCGCCTCTGCCTGTTGCTACACCGCTGACTTACGCCTCGGTTGTTGCCAGACAAGCCCCACCGGTCCCTGGCGCCTACCGGACCACGGGTCCCTCGTACACGTCGCCGCCACCTTCACGCACCGTGCCATATTCCTCTCCGCCCCCCGGACCAACCCGGGCTAGCCCATGGCGCACCAGCGATAACCTCCCCATATGCTTCACGTGTGGCTTCGCAGGACATGTAGCCCGATACTGTAATCGCCGCCGCTTCCGTTACCAAGACAGTGTGGCTCCTCCAACCTATCCCACTCACCATTCGCAACGAGCTCCTTCTCCAGTCGCCGACTCTCCTTCTACACGCCGCCCCCTTGAGTCATACCGCTCGTCTTCTTCACGTCGTCGATCCATCTCACCGATGCTTCGTCGCCCTAGCCCCGCTCGAGAGGAAAACTGACAGCCGCAGTTCCAGAGGCAAGAACTGCGTCTTCGTCGAACTGTCCAAGACCTCATTTTTACCCGCCCAACGAAATTGATGTGTCAGTAGAAGGTGTTGCCGTGCGCGCGCTTGTCGATACAGGAGCCGTTGTTTCAGTAATGAGCGAAAAGCTTTGCCGCGATTTGAGAAAAGTTACCATGCCGATTTCCGACCTTTCCCTGCGAACAGCGACCTCGCATCACATCAAGCCTACCGCCCAGTGCACAGCCCGTGTAATCATTCAAAATGCCATGTATGCCGTTAAATTTATCGTCCTTCCCCGCTCCTCCTATGATGTCATCCTAGGATGGGATTTTCTTTCCGCGCATCAAGCCCTCGTAGACTGCTCTCGTGCCGAACTTATATTGTCGACGCCGTGCCCTGAGCTGGACGACCACAGTGCCCCTAAAGTGTTTGCCGCAGCCGACGTCCACATTGCGCCCTTGTCTGCCGTTCTCGTGCCGGTATTTTCGCCTGCCGTCACTGACTCATCTGTTCTGTTTTCACCATCTGCAGCTTCTACAAGTCGCCGAAACTTTCTCCTCCCGTTTGCTGTCATTACCTTCTGCAGTGGTTGTTCGGCAATCTATGCGTGCAATGTCTCTGCATGTCCATTACTTCTGCTGCACGGCGAGTGTCTGGGGAGCTTCGAGACATTTGACTGCGTCTTCGAGGATGCAGTGCTTGACGACAGGACACCACTGCCCATTTGTGCTGTCGCGCCTAGCCCTGACGCAGAAGCTGGTGACATATTCTTCAGCGCTATCGATCCCGAACTCACACCCCTGCAGCACAAAGAGATCGCCCGTCTTCTACAACGTTTCCGATCCTCATTCGACTACAACCAATCATCTCTGGGTCGAACGTCAACAGTTGTTCACCGCATCGATACAGGTGAACAAGCACCACTGCGCCAACGCCCATACCGTGTGTCGACCGCAGAACGCCGTGTCATTGATCAACAGGTAGAATGATATGCTGAACCGCAGGAATAATCCAGCCATCCAGCAGTCCTTGGGCCTCTCCAGTTGTGCTGGTGAAGAAGAAGGACGGGTCAATCAGGTTCTGCGTGGATTACCGACGTCTGAACCGAATAACGCGCAAGGATGTCTACCCATTGCCGCGCATCGACGATGCCCTCGACTGCTTACAGGGAGCAGAATTCTTTTCCTCCTTAGATTTGCGCTCCGGATACTGGCAGGTACCAATGGCGGAGGCCGATCGCGAAAAAACTGCTTTTGTCACGCCCGACGGCCTTTATGAGTTTAAAGTCATGCCTTTCGGCCTCTGCAACGCGCCTGCTACTTTCGAGCGCATGATGGACACTATCCTTCGAGGCCTCAAGTGGAATATTTGTCTCTGTTATTTAGACGACATTGTGGTCTTTTCCACCGATTTCGCGTCCCATCTAATACGACTTGACCAAGTTCTCACGTGTCTCACTGCCGCGGGGCTTCAATTGAACTTGAAGAAGTGCCACTTCGCAGCTCGAAAGCTTGTCATTCTAGGGCATGTTGTTTCGAAGGACGGTATTCTCCCCGACCCTGCCAAACTTTCAGCCGTTTCAGCGTTCCCCAAACCAAGTACCATGAAAGAGCTCCGCAGCTTCATCGGTCTATGCTCTTATTTCCGACGCTTTGTGCGCAATTTCGCTGCAATTATCGCCCCTTTGACCAAGCTCCTCGCTGGAAGTCATGACCTTTCAGCATGGTCTCCTGCTTGTGACGACGCTTTCGACGAACTACGCCGTCTGCTAACATCGCCTCCTATTCTGCGACACTTCGACCCCTCCGCACCCACTGAGATTCACACCGACGCCAGTGGTGTTGGGCTAGGCGCTGTCCTTGCTCAACGTAAAGATGGCTTTGAAGGGTACGTCGTTGCCTATGCAAGCCGAACTCTTAGCAAAGCAGAAGGCAACTATTCGGTCACGGAAAAGGAATGTCTCGCCATCATTTGGGCTATCGACAAATTTCGGCCATACGTATACGGGCGCCCATTTGACGTAGTGACGGACCACCATGCCCTGTGCTGGTTGTCGTCGCTCAAAGATCCTACTGGCCGTCTCGCCCGATGGGCCATGCGCCTTCAAGAATACGACATACGCGTCGTGTATCGCTCCGGTCGGAAACATTCGGACGCAGACGCCCTCTCCCGCTCACCCCTACCTCCAGTCACAGCATGCTCCACCGACGCCATATGCGATACCACAGCCCTTGCCATCTCCGACATGCCTTCCGAGCAGCGCAAGGATTCGTGGATTGCTTCCATCCTAGACTTTCTGTCTGGTCAGAGCTCCTGCTCCCATTTCTCGACGTTACGTCGGCAAGCCAGGCACTTCACTATTCGGGACGACGTGCTGTACCGCCGGAATTACAGCCCCGGCGGTCGTCAGTGGCTCCTTGTCATTCCCCGTCATCTGCGCTCCGAAATCTGCTCCACTTTTCACGACGACCCACAATGTGGCCACGCAGGTTTTCTGAAGACATATTCTCGGATTAGCCTTCGGTACTACTGGCGTGGCATGTACCGCTTCGTTCGACAGTATGTTCGGTCCTGTTCCACCTGCCAGCGACGAAAGACGCCGCCTCAGCGCGCCGCCGGCACCTTACTACCCCTGCCATGCCCTGCCCGGCCTTTCGATCGCGTCGGCGTCGACATCTACGGTCCTTTACCCGCCACAGTAGACGGTAACCGTTGGATACTCGTTGCCGTCGATCATCTCACACGATATGCGGAAACTGCCGCCTTTCCGTCGTCTACAGCAAAGGATGTTGCGACTTTCATTCTTCGCAATCTCGTCCTTCGTCATGGCGCTCCTCAAGAGTTGTTGAGCGACCGCGGTCGAGTGTTCCTCTCCGACGTAATCACAACATTGCTTCGCGAGTGCCGCGTCGTCCACCGCACAACCAGTGCATACCATCCACAAACAAACGGGATGACAGAACGCTTTAACCGCACTCTGGGAGACATGCTCGCTATGTACGTCTCGTCAGACCACTCCAACTGGTACCGAGTACTGCCTTTTGTTACCTTCGCGTATAATACCGCCATTCAAAGCACAACTGGATTTTCGCCCTTCTTTCTGCTCTACGGACGAGAACCTTCTTTCACCATGGACACTATCCTGAAATATCGCCCCGACGCCTCGGAGTCCACGACCATATCTCAAGCAGCTACATACGCCGAAGAATGCCGACAACTGGCACGTTCATTCACGTCACAAGACCAGTCGCGCCAGAAGCAGAACCACGATGCGTCCGCTACAGTCACGTCGTATGCTCCCGGCTCGCTCGTCTGGCTGCGTGTTCCGTCCACTACCCCTGGCCTTTCGACGAAGTTTGTGCCCAAATACCACGGTCCGTATCGTGTTCTGGACCAAACATCACCGGTGAACTACGTGATCGAGCCATTACAACCATCTTCGGACCATCGTCGTCGCGGCACGGAAATTGTCCACGTGTCCCGTCTAAAGCAGTGTTACGATCCCCTAGTGTTTTCTGGCCCCTAGGTCGCCAGGATGGCTCCTTATTCCGTGGGGAGTAGTTGTACTGAAGATGTATGACATGCGCCCGAACGCCTGCATGCAGAAGACGACGACGATCGGTGGTTGTTACCCACGCTCTTGCGCGCGCTCGCCTGGACCCAGATCTACCTTCCTGCTAGCAGTCTGTAAAACAACGTCGCGGCCTGCTTGAAGACCAACATCCACATTTTAATATATATATATATATATATATATATATATGGGTTGCCGGTGAACGCTTCTCCAACGCGCGAGCAGTCGGTATTTCTCAATCAAGAAACTCGCTAGGAGACGCTGCCTGCGCCAACGTTGTCTCTCGCGGGTGAAGGCGCGTTCTCCTTCTTTGCGAGCTGGTAGCGTTCCTCTAAGAAATCACGCACAGGAGAAATCTCACCAGGCACTACCTTGGAGGTAAACAATGGCTGCTACTGGGAATGAGAGACAGCAGAAGTCGGCTTTTAACACTTCTACTTCTACTAACGTTTCCTACTGGAACATGCCAATGGCTGCTAATGGGGAATGAGAGACAGAAGAATTCGGCTTTTAGTTAACGCGCACGCTGCGAATTTTCTTTATTGTTCAACAACGCACAGGAGAAATCTCCCACCGGCACCACCTTGGAGGTCAAAGCGTAAGACTGGTTACGCACTACGACTACGACTACGACTACGACGAGGGACGAACGGGTGCCGCTTTAAGGAGCTTCGCCCCTAAAAGAAAGGAAGAACACGAAGCAGCTATATACCGCTTTGAAGGTGTTAAACCAGAAAAATTGGCGTGCAGGTGCTGACGATGCTTTCCTTTGATATATTCAGCTAGTAAATGCTACTAAATTAACACAATCATTAGGCGCTGGTCTCTACGTATCCTGGTGCACTCACCAATAAAGGAGTGTACTTCCTTTGGTGCATCTTGAACGTCTCGGTGCTAATCACCACGTCGTCACACTTTGAGGATTGCTCGAACACTGCAACAGAATGAGAACAAATCATAAGAAAAAGCTGAAGAACAAGCTGGAGAACAAGCTCAAGAACAAACAAAAAATCGGTAATGTTGCGTGTAACTTACACGCTCGCGAGTTCCCTGGGTCTTGTGGACCGTCGCGCTAATTTCGCTGGCTGTACTCGCAAAGTTCGCATCATAGCTTTCCTCGTTAGCAAATGTATTTTAGGAAAATTTTGGTTCCTGGTTGTGCGGCCACCCGCTCACTTTCTGGTACGTGGTAGTTTTCACTGTGGTGTTCTTAACGCAGTATTGAGTTAATCTACAATTGTTCGTAGCTATTTCAGTTTAAGCGAAAAACATTAAAGGCAGTCCCGCGCCCGTGTAATCTGAGTAAACAGTGGAGCTGGCAAAGCATGCTCCACCACCTAGCAAGCACAGATCGAGTTATCTATCTTCTTCATCTTTTTCGCTCTTCTTTGTCTCTTTATCTCTTGCTACATCTTGTTCTTCCATCTTTTTTTCTTGTAATACCTTGCTTTCCTTGCTCAATCTCTCGGTATATCGCACTTTCTCATATTTTCCCTCCTACTCACCTTCACTTTTCTTTCTCACTATTTGCTATATTACGACATCTCGTTGAAATAACGCTTTACAATGCGGGGACAAATTAGGAGTAGATAGGACAGGCGCTGCATGAACTCGCAATCGAAGTTTACTGTGAAAGGAGAAAAAAGCACATGTACATATGCAATAGCAGCATGTGGTAAACGTTATCAAAGTTAAAAAAATGTCTTTTTTTCAAGTAAACTGCAGTTGCGAGTTCAGCGCCTGCCCTGTTTATGCTCAACTTCCTATCCCCGTATAGGGGGCATGCATTCACGCCTCTGAGGCCGCCATTTTTGCTGTCCAGCCAGCACAGAGAAAAGCGGCGTTTTTTCTCGAACCGGTTATCTCCATAAACACAACGGAAACTGCGAACCGTACTGCAAACGCTGTTAAGCGCTGTTTCGACGAAATAAATGTGAACCAACTGGCCCAACTTACCATTCTACTGAGATTGCGTGAACGAAGCCAGTACTGGACTGGGGTGTCGAAAGTCCGAGCGCACTTGATATTACGGGGGCCTATGCCGCAAAACGGGATACAGGAAATTATTCCGTCTTGGCCCTCCCTGGTGGGTCATTTCTACTTGTCAAGGCAGGACTGACCCGTCAGAGAACTGAGATCGCTCAGGGATTGGTCAGTTAACTAAGGAAGAGAGTCGAGTGGGTTAGGGAACAGACAGGGGTAGCCGACGTAATAGTCGAAATAAAGAAGAAAAAATGGACATCAGCAGGTTACTTGATGGCAAGGCTAGACAACCGATGGACAGTTAGAAGGACAGAATGGATAGCAAGAGAGGGTAAGCGCAGCAGTGGACGACAGGGAGTAAGATGGAGTGACGAAATTGAGAAATTCTGAGGCATCAAATGGAATCAGCTCGCATAAGACAGGAAAGGATGGAGAGCATTGGGAAAGGCCTTCGTCCTGCAGTGGACATAAGATGAGCTGATGATGATGATGATGATGATGATGATGATGATGATGATGATCAGAATTGACCAATCGGGGAGGACGAAGACGGAATAGTATTGCGTGCGAATTCCGTTGTACGGTATAGGCTCCGTGTTCCACAATCCTCCATGATTCACTTATCAATCAATCGACGAGTTAGTTTCGCAAAGCAACTTTTCAGCGTCAATCGCACTTGCTGCCGCCTTTCTACAGCGAGTATCCTCCTTTGCTGGGCACAAGTCGCCCCCCCCCCCCCCCCTACTGATTATTTCAGCTTTTGCCGAATGTGAAATCAAGGCTACCACACGTCCGTCACCCCGTCCTGAAACGCAGCGTCACCGCCTTCGACTAAACTTAGTCCATACGCAGAGCCATCGATACAGCAACGCAAAGAGTAGAACTCTGTGCCGTCTGGTCTGCGACCTGTGGAAGTCGTGGAGCGCAGCCTGCTTGAGTGCCTACAGCCTATATGAAGACTAGCAACAGCAATATCGAGAGAAATTAAGCAAAGCTCGTCCAAGGCCATTAGACCTTGATGCGGGTGATGGGGGGTCTCTTGGCCTTCGCCGTTGAACGAGCGCAACACACTGGACTTCCTTTTCGCATGCCTCTAATCTACTGGGTTCATCTGGAAAATTCCAGTCTCATGCAAATAGAGTGTGTGCGTGTGCGTGCAGAGGAGAGAGAAAGACAATATCACACATGAACTATCGAGACACCGTACCCTCATCGCTTAGAACACTGTGACAAGACTTGCAATTCTTTCACCTTCTTCTGAACTTATTCTCTCGGCTCCGTTCATTGTTGTTGTTTTGTTGTTGGTGTTGTTTCTACCATTCGCTTCATTGTATACTACTATAGCACAGCTCATTTCCGTGCACTATACGTAATTTACGCTGCCCTATCACAGAAGACCTCTCACTCTCTTTCTGTCAGTGCTTGCCGGATTGGCCGCTATATTCTTTTTTTCACCATCACGACGTCGTGACGGTGTTCGGCTCGGTCTCAGGAAGTCGCTATTCCTGTGTACAATACAGCTTGCATGAAATTTCATATCGCAGTGCAACTATGTACTCACCGTCTTTGCACATTTCCTTAAATTGCTTGTCGTCGCTTTCCAGCAGATATGGCAGCAACTTCTCAGCCGTGGTCGATGCAGCCCCGATTAAGACGACGTGCAGCAGAACAATCGCAGCCATGGCGGTTTTGGTTAGGCACGGGATTTCCCGAGACTACGGCGTTGTCTTGCCACGTATTTCACCCGGTTTTTATAGCTTTCTTTGTATTCTGTCCTGGAGCCTCGTCAGTAGATTGTGTTGCGACAGGGAAGGAACACGGAAGCTTGTCCAACACTTTCTATAGCACGCAGTCAGGCTTAGGGTACCTGCAACTCCGAAGGGCTACCCTTGGACGAACTTGACTTAGGCACTTGTTCACAGCCGTGTACAACTTGCAGCTCGAACTCCACCTTTGTAGGCCAGAAAGCGACGTGGAGCTCAGGGCTGATAACCTGAATCGCGTAGTACGCTTCAAGTCAGTGGTTTCGCTGTTGAATACTTTTGATCGCAGCAATTCTCAGTCGGCTAGCTTCTTATGATGACGTAATATTAGACACGCTTGAGGCATATGGCGCGCGAAAGCTTCCGAAATCGATGGAACAGTCCCCGTTTACCTAATAATAAAAGTACGCTTGCGTAAAGATATCCGAGAACTTCAGGCGGATCCGTGGCGAGAGGGGTAATTATTAGATTCCACGAAAATATATTACGAAACACATCATGTTTTTAGTTTTTTGTATAGATAACGCCAGGTGTCATTCGCATTATGAAAATCGCTTAATAATTTTTATTGCTGAGAGTCGCCGCCGTGAAAGGGCGTACAGATGGGGCGGTCACGAATTTCCCCTCGCTGAGAATTGTACGAAACGTACGTCGCGAACAAGTGCTCTGGCGCCGCTGCAAATGCTGTGACCAAATTAACAACTTTTTGGAAATAAAATTGTGGCGTTAAGTCGACTTCTCCCTTGCTTATAGAAGAACGGCATGCTTGTAGAAGAACGGCCGGCTTGACGACTGCCGTGGCTCTTGGCCACCGGCGAATGTGCTCATAATGATTTCACCTTGGGAGTATGCGCTCTCTTGCTTCCTTGCGCATTTAGTCAAATCAAATCAAATCAATCAAGTTTTTATTGTTCACAAAAAGCTTTTACATATAGAGATATACAGAGTATTTTCGACATTTTCGACAAAGACAACAGGTGTGATGTTGCATGACTGCATGCTCAAAATTTGTATTTCCTTCTAGTCGGCAGCAATCTCAACTTTTGACATGCGATTACAAATAGATGAGTAATCAGGGTTAGAATCAATGGTGATTGCTATGCTCTTCTATGTGACGTTTTCGAGAGCGCGTGTGATGATACGGTACCTTAAAACCAGTTCATTCATTCATTCATTCATTCATTCATTCATTCATTCATTCATTCATTCATTCATTCATTCATTCGTTCGTTCCCCGTTTTCTTCGACACCCTCCTATCGATCAACCAGTCAGTCCGACACTAAAGTAAGTTCGAGGTCAACTTCTTTAATGTGCATCTTTTTAGTAAGCAAGTGCAGAAAGGAAAAATAATTCATTTCTTTCGTTGGAAATTTTGTGCTCACAACACGTAAAGAATTTTTCCATATCTCTTAATTGTCGCTTAGAACACTGCCGCTACTGCCGATGGAAACCGTGCTTCAATGTACTAATGGAACTTGCGTTTCTTGAACAGTGCCTCTACGCATTCCTGAAAAAAAAAAAGAAAAGAAAAAGAAAGTGAAAGCGATCGGAGCGGCGCCTCGAGTCACTTCACAGCTATAGCTGGAAAGTTGAGAAAGAATCACAGTTTTTTCCGCATAGTATGAGCTTCACATACAGATAACGACGTCTCAGCTTTGTAAATGCAGCGTCTGCCACATTTGTTCAAGTCGTCTGTATAGATGGCTCGATGCGCCTACTTGAATCGCTTGGCTCACTATTTAATTCATCTCAAAAACTCCCTAGAAGAATACGACACGCTAGTAATGCCATTTGGTTCATAACGCAGTCGCGTACTGCCGAGTGCGATGTGTTAATGGGGAAAGTAATTTTGCGAAGTGAGCACGTGATCTTATGACCACGTGACAGTGCGCATCAGAATTTGCCGAGATACTGTATGTCGAAAATGAAGCAATAATTTTGCTTTCTACCTATTAAATGACGCACGAGCAATTGACAATGTTTGCTCATACGATCCCCTTTGCTTTTACCTACAACGGGTAACACGCGTGTAGTGCAATGAAAGTAGCGCCTTGCAAGTAACAATTTAACACCAATAAACATTTAGCGCCGTTAGCCTCTTTTGTATTTCAGTATTTAGGCGGATTTATTGATCAGAGTTTATCCTATACTTACAAGAGCGGCTACTCTAATAGAGAGTTGTTTTATCGAGAAGCAACCCAGATGTGTCTTTTTTGTAACACTTGTACAGCGCGGTTGTAAGAAATTACGACAACAGCTGAGTTATCACAGTCAGCCCGATACTCACCCAGTACATTGTGTACAATTCACGAACGCGCGCTTTGAAACTTGGAGGCTGCAAGGGAAACCAGTCTTGAAGGCTACAAGAGGGACAACTTAGCTGGACACATGACAGAGCTGAAAAGCAGGGCGAAAATCTTTCGAGGCTAGCAGTAGGGATGGAGCAAAAAGAAAAGGAAGAAGACGATGACGATGAAGAAGACAAGGACGGCAAAATAAGAGGAACAAGATGGCGAAAGAGTAAAAGAAGGTAGGAGAAAAAGAAGACAGCGGTCGAACAAGAAGAATAGGGGGGAGTGGGTTTAGGAAGCAGGAACGGAAACATTAAGAGCGCAAGAGAAGAATGAGAGGGCATGCAGCAAAAGTATAATTTATGCTGTCACCGTCAGGCGCCCCCTGTTCAGGCCTAAGATTTTTTTTTTTTTTTTCGGTTGGCACTTCCTGAAAGTTCTTAAAAAGGCCCAGTGCTGGTTATGCTAACTCGAAATCATTGTAGCACTTTGTTAACAGATAGAAATTAGGAAGACGACTCGATTTAGGAATGGCCGACGGGCCTCATTTACGTACTTCGCGAATCTGCACGAATTCGATCGTTACACGATGTCTCTCCGTGCCATATATTTGCAACTCATCTTAGGCGCCTATCTTCTTGGCTTTCTTTAATGCTTCGACACGTGGACGTTTACTTCAATCCCTGGCTATGCTGCTTCTACGTTATAATTAGTTCAACAAATAGGGCTACTGTGCTGGAGATGCTAATGAATCCGATATTTGTGTCAACTCACTAACCTGAACATGTCTATGACGTTTCTTACGTGGAAGAATGTCCATTTCTGCTGGTCGTGTGGACACTATGCATATACCGTAAATGTTTGCATATTGTCTCAACTATCAAAGTGAGCTGGTGCACGGCCCAAGAGAAAGGGAGCGATGAAGTAACACGAATTGCCGGGAAGCTAATCAGGTCAATGGAAACAGTGCGTGTTTGGTTACCCTACAATTTGGGAAGCAGGCAAATGCGATAAATGAAAGGGCAGACAAAAGCTTAATAAACTGTCAGCGTGCCTGCGTTAAAGAAAAGGATGTTTGCGCACAGTAGGCAACTAGGTGCACGAACCTAATTAAATGCGAGTTGAGTCGCCTTGCCATGGAGAAAAAATTCCTCAAATTCCATACCTATCGCTCAAGATACGTAAAGACAAAGGGCCAGACATTTGGTATTTGAGCCTGGGGCCTGGGGATCGAACCCGGAACCTCTGAATGTGGAACATGGCGTGAATGTAATTTGGCCATAGGCTGTAAAATTGAACACTCATTTACTTATAGCTCTCACTTGCGTATCCCCAGCTCACACCCGCATATATGCAATGGTGGTATATGTGCGTACATCGAAGGATGGTCAACCTACGATTGCGCAGTTGAGAACTTGTTCACGTCATCTGAGTCACGCGCTGTGGACTGTGACCATCCGACGTCGTCTCACTGGTGGTGGTACTAAAACGTCCAAGTGGCGTCTCGTTCACATGCTATATACTAAATTTGTCCCATGGAAGGGTACCAATACATGACTAACGTGGGTGATAGATTGTGACATCAGTAACTTGGCGTGCTTGCCAGTTACGCCATGATTAACGACAATGAAAATCACGTGTGCCGGGTACCCGTGTTCCTCGGCAAGGGATAATGCGGGAGTGTGCACCACGCGTGATTCAGTGTGACATCGAAGTAGATAGACAGTAAGGCACATGCATAGGTAGAGGTGGTCGAACTCGCCACCTTTGGCATTCGATCCCGAGGATCATGGGTTTGAATCCCAAGGCTTTTATATTTACGTCTCTGAGGCGATAGCGAAAGACCCCCTAGACATCTTGCGGTTTCAGGATGTCAGTTCGCTCTGATTGATATAAGGAACAATAGAAATGTCTCGAAAAGTCATTATATTTATGGGAGGAAACTTAAGCGGCATCTGTCACTGGGTGGACTGTGGTCGTGTGGCCCCTGTTGGCTGCAAAGGCGACTTGAACATTCGTGACCTCGTGCTCTGTTGTGTTAGAAGGCGATCGCAAGGAAATTTGGTCATCCGGCCGGAGCATAAACTTTCTTCAATGTTTAGCTTTTGCCCTCAGTGCAGGGTAGCAAATCTGACGCTCTTGTGGCTGACCTCCCTACATTTATTCCTCTTGCTTTCTCTGCGCCTCTCTCTCGCTACCACAAAGTCATTAGCTAATCCTCAGAAAACTGTGCCTGGGTAAGTGGTACTTACCCCTCTGGAAGCCGCAACTTTCCTGATGCATTTCACGGCCCTTCTTGACTGTTCGGAGGAAGACATAGCAGTAGACAAAAAAGGTAAGAGTCTGAAATAATCGAATAGGCTGAACGACAAATTCTGTAATTTCAAGATATCCCGCACGCGATACCTTAGTCGCATAGCGCTGACTGGCGTATATGCACGAGTAGCTTTATTCGTTCTCTAATAGCTATGAAATCTGAACGCGTTCCTCGCAGAGTTATCGTCGGTCGAAAATAGTCAAATTTTGTTTTTATTGATAAAACAAGAAAACTAGCATCCATGAAAAGACATGAAAACTTGTAAAGCCCGACTAGTGTACGACAGAAAAAGTTGCCCGCGTGCGCCACTTCCAAACAAAGGCGACGTGTGAGGCACTCTTGAATCGCATCTTTGTTTATTTTTCGTTTTGAAGAATGGAGACAAGAAAGGGAACTGGGCATAAACATTCTGTCACACTTGACATCTTAAGAAATGAACTTAGATGTGACGCAGTTGCAAATTTTTTGCGAAAGCCATTGTGGTGCAAGGGAAAGCAGCTCGAGAGTAAGTCACTACACGGCGCTAGGGTTTTTTTTTTTTGTAGATATTTTTGCCCGAGTAAAAGGCGAGGCGTCCATTCTAACGACAGCTTACTTTAAAAGAAAAAAATTCCAAAACCCGTATAATGTACGGTTTGAAACACGTACTATTATACGTATTCGTTACGTACTACTTGGGCACCTAAGAGAAGGTTAACAAATAGCTTCGCAAACGCCAGTTTAAGGCAGCCTGCATACTGTTAACTAACGTTAGAACATGGCGATTTTTCCTAAAGTAATCACTGTGTAGTTTTTTATTACGAAAAACCAAGCGCGCGTTCTGTAAGCCCACTTTATACAATGCGGAGAAAGGGAATAGTAATTTTTTTACTACTTATGACACGATATATATATATATATATATATATATATATATATATATATATATATATTAATATATATATATATATATATATATATATATATTAGATCAAAACCCTAAGATACCGCATTACTTACAAACTTCATGCTGTCGCACAGGTAGAGGAAGTCTATTGGGAGCATCATCATCTTCTCAGCGCACGACCTCACTTTGTCCCGGAAATTCTCTCTACCCTGAAAAAGTGGATACATCGTTTACGGAATACATCGCTCTCTCGTGAATATTTCCTGAGTACCGCTTTAGGGGTTCTCCTTGTCTACGACCGTTTCCTCCTCCTGTCGCGTGATCACGCTTCCCACCCCACTGCCTCGCCTCGCGCGCGATTTCTCCTTCCACGGTGTTGGGTTGCCCCAGCACCGTAGGAGCTGGGGCAACCCAGCAACCACGCGTTGCTCGTGGGTGCTGGGTTACCCAGCTGGGTTGCCCAGGCTACGCACTTTCTCAGGTTTCACAGCCGTGATGTTTTTTAGCTGCCCTCTCTCTCTCTCTCTCGCTGGCGGCGGCGGCAGTCACTCCATTGCCGTGTGCTGATCTCGCGCTGACTGCTCTTGGTGTTTGCCATAACAGTTCTGAGGCACTGCCAGCCCAGCCGTGTTTTTTTCTCGTCCGTATCTCATTTTTTCACTTTCTGTTAGCTTTGAGAGCAAGAAGTAGAGGGGACTTCCTTTTTATTTTTTTTCTTAGATTTCTGCCTTGGCCTTTTAATTTTCCCGTTGCTATATCATTACCTGTAGTGTGGTCAGTCCCCGTCGTGGGTATGTGCCAATTATAGAGGCCACAACAACAACAAGAAGAAGAGGGGGGGATTAGGAAGCAGGAACGGAAAAATTAAGAACGCAAGAGAAGAATGAGAGGACACGCAGTAAAAGTCCAACTTACGCTGTCATCGTGAGGTGCCCCCTGTGCAGGCCTAAGATTTTTTTCTTTGGCACTTGATGAAAATTCTTCAAAAGGCCCAGTGCTGGCTATGCTAATTCGAAATCATTGTAGCACTTTGTTAACAGATAGAAATTAGGAAGGCGACTCGATTTAGGAATGCCGACGGGCCTCATTTACGTACTTCACGAATCTGCACGAATTCGATCGTTACACGATGTCTCTCCGTTCCATATATTTGCAAGTCATCTTAGGCGCCTATCTTCTTGGCTTTCTTTAATGCTTCGACACGTGGACGTTTACTTCAATCCCTGGCTATGCTGCTTCTACGTTCTAATTAGTTCATCAAATAGGGCTACTGTGCTGGAGATGCTAATGAATCCGATATTTGTGTCAACTCACTAACCTGAACATGTCTGTGACGTTTCTTACGTGGAAGAATGTCCATTTCTGCTGGTCGTGTGTACACTATGCATATACCGTAAATGTTTGCATTTTGTCTGAACTATCAAAGTGAGCTGGTGCACGGCCTAAGAGAAAGGGAGCGATGAAGTAACACGAATTTCCGGGAAGCTAATCAGGTCAATCGAAACAGTGCGTATTTGGCTACCCTACAATTTGGGAAGCAGGCATATTAAATGCGATAAATGAAAGGGCAGGCAAAAGCTTAATAAACTGTCAGCGTGCCTGCGTTAAAGAAAAGGATGTTTGCGCACAGTAGGCAACTAAGTACACGAACCTAATTAAATGCGAGTTGAGTCGCCTTGCAATGGAGAAAAAAAATCCTCAAATTTCATACCTATCGCTCAAGATACGTAAAGACAAAGGGCCAGACATTTGGTATTTGAGCCTGGGGCCTGGGGATCGAACCCGGAACCTCTGAATGTGGAACATGGCGTGAATGTAATTTGGCCATAGGCTGTAAAATTTAACACTCATTTACTTACAGCTCTCACTTGCGTATCCCCAGCTCACACCCGCACATATGCAATGGTGGTATATGTGCGTACATCGAAGAATGGTCAACCTACGATTACGCAGTTGAGAACTTGTTCACGTCATCTGAGTCACGCGCTGTGGACTGTGACCGTCCGACGTCGTCTCACGGGTGGTGGTATCAAAACGTCTAAGTGGCGTCTCGATCACTTGCTATATACTAAATTTGTCCCATGGAAGGGTACCAATACATGACTAACGTGGGTGATAGATTGTGACATCAGTAACTTGACGTGCTTGCCAGTTACGCCACGATTAGCGACAATGAAAATCACGTGTGCCGGGTACCCGCGTTCCTCGGCATGGGATAATGCGGGAGCGTGCACCACGCGTGATTCAATGTGACAGTGAAGTAAATAGACAGTAAGGCACATGCATTGGTAGATGTGGTCGAACTCGTGACCTTCGGCATTCGATCCCGAGGATCATGGATTTGAATCTTAAGGCGGAGTGACATGGCTTTCATATGTACGTCTCTGAGGCGATAGCGAAAGACCCATAAACATTTTGCGGTTTAAGGGTGCCGGTTCACTCTGATTTAGATAAGGAATCGAGATGTCTCGGAAAGATATTTATGCGGGGCACCTTGAACATTCGTGATTCTGTGTTCTGTTGAGTTAGAAGGCGATCGCAAGGAAATCTGGCCACTCGGCCGGAGCATAGACTTTGTTCAATATTTAACCTTTGCCCCCAGTGCAGGGTTGCAAACCCAAACGCTCTTATGGCTGACTTCCCTACGTTTCTTCCTCTTGTTTTTTTTTTGTGCCTCTCTCTCGCTACCAAAAATTCTTTAGCCAATCCTCAGAAAACTATATGCGTAGCCAAGTAGTACTTACCCCCCTGGAAGCCGCTACTTTCCTGATGCATTTCACGGCCCTTCTTGACTGTTCGGAGGAAGACATAGCAGTAGACAAAAAAGGCAAGGGTCTGAAATAATCGAATAGGCTGAACGACAAATTCTGTAATTTCAAGATGTCCCGCACGCGATACCTTAGTCGCATAGCGCTGACTGGCGTATATGCACGAGTAGCTTTATTCGTTCTCTAACAGCTATGAAATCTGAACGCGTTCCTCGCAGAGTTATCGTCGGTCGAAAATAGTGAAATTTTGTTTTTATTGATAAAACAAGAAAACTAGCATCCATGAAAAGACATGAAAATTTGTAAAGCCCGACTAGTGTACGACAGAAAAAGTTGCCCGCGTGCGCCACTTCCAAACAAAGGCGACGTGTGAGGCACTCTTGAATCGCATCTTTGTTTATTTTTCGTTTTGAAGAATGGAGAAAAGAAAGGGAACTGGGCATAAACATTCTGTCACACTTGACATCTCAACAAATGAACTTAGATGTGACGCAGTTGAAAATTTTTTGCGAAAGCCATTGTGGTGCAAGGGAAAGCAGCTCGAGAGTAAGTCACCACCGGGCGCTAAGGTTTTTTTTTTGTAGATATTTTTGCCCGAGTAAAAGGCGCGGCGTCCATTCTAACGACAGCTTACTTTAAAGGAAAAAAATTCCAAAACCCGTATAATGTACGGTTTGAAACACGTACTATTATACGTATTCGTTACGTATATTCCTTGGGCACCTAAGAAAGAGAAGGTTAAGAAATAGCTTCGCAAACGCCAATTTAAGGCAGCCTGCATACTGTTAACGTTAGAACATGGCGATTTTTCCTAAAGTAATCACTGTGTAGTTTCTTTATTACGAAAAACCAAGCGCGCGTTCTGCAAGCCCACTTTATACAATGCGGAGAAAGTGAATAGTAATTTTTTGCTACTTGTGACGCGATATATATATATATATATATATATATATATATATATATATATATATATATATATATATATATATATATATATATATATATATATATATATATATATATATATATAGAAAGGGGGTGAAGCTCTGATGGATCCGGTATAACAAAGACGTAATGCCGGTGACACACGGTAGAAAAACGACTTTATTTCTAACGTTTCGGCCAGGGGCTGGCCTTCGTCAGAGTGATGCGCTACAAGCAATGTAACAATTCTTATACAAGTACGTGCGCGTTTAGGTGGCGAGGGGCAACAGTACGCAACTACTCAGCATGAATGGGTACATAGGATCAAGTGATTAAAGCGCCATGAGTAGTCAATGCAATCAGTAAATGGCGACAAAAATGTGCTCAAATATATCACAAAAATTTCACAAAAATTTGAGGGGGAGAGGGGGGGGGGGCTGAGCCATCACAAAAAGTTTAGATAAGTGAGGGCACAGACAAAGACCAGTGTAGACATCGGCAGGCGCCGCGTGACAGGCAATGAAGTACGGTGCCATCATGTGATGCTTTTGCGGCGGGAGGCAATATACTAAGTAAGCAGAAAACAGTAAAAAAGAAGAACCAACCAAGAAAAAGGGGGGGGGGGGGGTGTAAAGTAAAATTCGCCGTAGATTAAACGGAATCTCATGAAAGCACCCCGTGTCGTCTACCGCCGTGCCAAAAACCTTAGCGACATTCTAACTTCATCTAAAATAAGCTCCACTCTTCCAGCCGGCTGCCGTCCATGCAAAAAGTCACGCTGCAAAGTTTGCGCACAGATGAAGACCACAATGACAGCTTCTAGCACTGCGTCAAACTTTAATCTGCAAATTCGAGGTAATTACTCGTGTGACACTAACAACGTAATTTACATGCTTGAGTGTTCAGTCTGCAAAATTCAATACATCGGACAAACAGAAACGGCGTTCAGGTACCGTTTTAATAACCATAAATCTCACTGTAATACACTGCCTGACCTTCCTATATCTAAACATGTAAACATTACTAAGCACCCCTTTGAAAAAATGCAAGTGACTCTACTAGAATCAGGCTTCAAGACCAACCATGACCGCGAAGTTCGCGAATCGTTCCTAATACACAAATTTAACACTGTTTCTTGTGGTTTGAATGAAAACATTGGAAAGCTAACTTGCCTCTCGTCATAACAGTATCGCATAGTATCATATCCCACTGTTTTTCATGAGATTCCGTTTAATCTACGGCGAATTTTACTTTACACACCCCCCCCCCCCCCTTTTTCTTGGTTGGTTCTTCTTTTTTACTGTTTTCTGCTTACTTAGTATATTGCCTCCCACCGCAAAAGCATCACATGATGGCACCGTACTTCATTGCCTGTCACGCGGCGCCTGCCGATGTCTACACTGGTCTTTGTCTGTGCCCTCACTTATCTAAACTTTTTGTGATGGCTCAACCCCCCCCCCTCTCCCCCTCAAATTTTTGTGAAATTTTTGTGATATATTTGAGCACATTTTTGTCGCCATTTACTGATTGCATTGACTACTCATGGCGCTTTAATCACTTGATCCTATGTACCCATTCATGCTGAGTAGTTGCGTACTGTTGCCCCTCGCCACCTAAACGCGCACGTACTTGTATAAGAATTGTTACATTGCTTGTAGCGCATCACTCTGACGAAGGCCAGCCCCTGGCCGAAACGTTAGAAATAAAGTCGTTTTTCTACCGTGTGTCACCGGCATTACGTCTATATATATATATATATATATATATATATATATATATATATATAATCAAAACCCTAAGATACCGCATTACTTACAAACTTCATGCTGTCGCACAGGTAGAGGAAGTCTATTGGGAGCATCATCATCTTCTCAGTGCACGACCTCACTTTGTCCCGGAAATTCTCTCTACCCTGAAAAAGTGGATACGTCGTTTACGGGATACATCGCTCTCTCGTGAATATTTCCTGAGTAGCGCTTTAGGGGTTCTCCTTGTCTACGACGCACTTTCTCAGGTTTCACAGCCGTGATGCTTTTTAGCTGCCCTCTCTCTCTCGCTGGCGGCAGCGGCAGCGGCACGAGCGCTCGTGCAGCTGTTCGGACCGGCCGCTGCACTGGGCTCATTGGAATCGGCTAAAGGTCAGTCCATTTCGCTTCTGGCCACCCGTTTCTTTCGCGACCGTGTGTCGGAAGGTCCCAGGACCCTCGTGGACCGCGGTTTTCGTGATTCAATACCTTTTCACAGGAAAAATCCGGCGATTTCCCTGGCGGCGGCCGAGGAGGGAATAGGTATGTGCCTCTGGCAGGCACATACCCATTACTAATATGGCAGGCAATCAGACTTCCATTGCGGCGGGGCCCGCGGATCCTGCACCGCAGAGTCCGGGGGCCGCCTCGCATTCGGATACATCAGTTTTCTCAGATGACGGAGACCAAACCATTATCGCTGCTGCAGATGAACAGCGTAATAATCTTCCTGCACTCGTAAATGCGGTTGTCCCGCCGGGCCCCCCGACCGAATCTGCTGCGCTGCGAACGGTGAAGGAGGCTAAGATCACGACGCAAGTAGAAGAAGATCCAACTTACGCACCCTTCCATCGCGCTGTAGAGTGTCAAAAGCAGATTAGCGACGTTTTGTTTGACCCCACCACAAAAGTTACCAATCCGCAACGTGCGAAGATACTTGGCTTATTGCGGCAAATTATTGAAGAATGTGCGGATTTGCGTGCAATAGCGGCAAATCAAACAGGTCGCATTCAAGAACTGAGACATCAGATTCGTCAGGCGCCTCTTCCACATGCGACTCCTGGAAATATCGATGGCACTATCTCGGCTCGTACATACGCGGCGGTGGCGGCACAGGCGTTGCCGATGCAAGTGCCTCAGTCACTGATAGGACCGCATCCGGTTCAAGAAGCTTATCAAAATGTAGCTCCTAACCAGCTCGGTCGTCAGCGGCAAGAACATGCTCATGTCATGTACCTGGCACCAATAGTCCCATCCACGTCCCCGGCTATCGATGTCATGAAAATTTTGAAAACAAACATTGACCCCACAAAGGAGAAACTAGCCCAAATTGACATCCGCAAAACTCGACATGGGGTAACGGTATTAACTAACCATGCTGAAACATTTGCGAACCTGCAAACGGCGTTGCAGAACAACGTCTTCACAAGCACGGCACTGTCAGTGAAAATACCGAGAAAGAGAAAGCCGCGAATCAGAATTATTGGAGTAGACCCAGACATACCAGGACCAAACCTCATCACGGAAATAAATAATCGCAACGACTCAATTGCTTTAGATGGGACGCAATGCCGTCACATCATTTCATACAAGGAGCGCTCCGGCAATACAACCCACATCCTGGAAGTAAACGCTGACGCACGGAAAAGGCTTTTAGACAAAGGAACGATAGCTGTTGGATGGACACTCGCCCGTATAGAAGAGGATTTCCATGTCCCTTTGTGCACATACTGTGCGACGTACGGACACTCGCGTCGCGGGTGTCCACATACGGGTCAACCTGACAAGATCGTATGCACTAAGTGCGCCGCCAATCACCTGCCGGAGCGATGCGTTGTTCGGGCGGGGGATGAGGCGGTGACATGTAGCGAGTGCAGGAGGATGGAATTGCCATGTGCACACCCGACTGGGCATATGGAATGTCCTGTCCTACAAGACAGGATAGCTCGCTTAAAAGCAAGAACTGATTATGGATGAATTGGCAATACTTCGCTTCAATATAGGGAGCGGCAGTTCTTTATCACAACCAACCCCTTTACCTTTCTTTAGTCTACTTTTCTATGTAACCATTTCAATAGTAGTCAAACATTTCGTTTTGAACTGCCGCTCCCTTACTTTGAGCGTAACGTTGCATCATCCCTTTTTTCCTCCCTTGTCTCCGTTGTTCTCCATTCTTAAAATGATTTCACATTGTTCCCAAAAGACAGCATTTACATTTCCCTTTCATCATATCCACAAACTCATCACAAACCAGCTTCGTCCTGTGGCACACCAATCGATTGGCCAAAACCCTACCGGTCGTATCTCCAGTACACCTATCACAGATGCCTTACTTAAATTTCTCTGTATTCTACTCATCTTTCCTAGCTTCCTATATGAAAGTAACAAACGTGGAGTTTACAGTCCATATTTCTGTACGAAAATGTCGATATTACGATTGTCAACAGTCAGAGATCTTTGTTATATATTTCATTTACGTAAACAGCCTCAGCAAAATGGATAGTGACACCCACGATAAATTCATACAAGCAAATTTAGATCACACCTCGGCAGCCACTAAACTCTTAATGAATACTATTCTAACTCAAAATTACTCCTTTGCTTTCGTATCTGATCCTCACATCCGGGCAGGAGTCATTCAGAATATTTCTCCTCACGTAGCAAAATTTCACTCTCCCACAAATCCCCGCGTCATGATTCTCGCTAAAACGAGTGCCTACACGATATTTCCCCAACGACTTTCGGACAATATTGTGATGATCCAATGTTCTAACAGTAACACCAGTTTCACATTAATAGCCATCTACGCTCCTCCACATGTCTCCATCGACCCGCTTTTAGATGAACTCCAATACTGCCTCACAACAGCTCAGGATAAGAATATTGTTATAGCAGGTGACTGGAATGCAAAACACCCAATGTGGGGTCCCAACCCAGCCGATACTCGTGGCTCTCAGGTGGTCAATTTTGTCACTTCAAATGACTTGGTAATATTAAACGACCCACAATCACCCCCAACCTTCGTAACGCCATACGCGGAAACTTGGATCGACCTTACCATTGCCACGAAAGAAATGATTTCAACTGGATTTGAGTGGCAGGTCTTAGACACACCAACGCTTTCAGACCACCAATATATATCTTTCCATTTCGCTCACGCTTCATCATCACTTGATAAGAAATTAACCGGTTTTGCTGAATTACAACTCCTTAATGAACTTAAACACCTCACCTGGTTTCATGACGTCACCAAAGCAAACGTTATATCACATTCCGGTATTGACACAATATTAAACAAATTTTACTTAATCTATCAACATTTGGTTCAAAAGTATTCGAGGCGCCCCAAGCCTAAACCGAGAGTTACTAACCCATGGTGGACACCTGATCTGTCATACCAAAGAAAGAGAGTTCGTGCAATGAGACGCAGGTTTCAATCGGCAAAAGACGAAAACATCAGACTCATTTATCAAAAACTATACGCAGAAGAATTCGCACGTTACAAACAAAACATTATAAGTGCTAAAATGGTATATCAAAAAACAATAGCCAATAACGCCACCAAACGATGCCTATACGGTGAAACATTTAAATTGGCATTCCAAAAATACCGCAGTTCTCTACAATTACCTCCCTTGCTTAAACCTGATCAAACATTAACTCTTTCAACCTTAGAGTCAGCAAGACTCCTCCTACAAACACTCATATCGCACGATGATTCACACACGGATCTTCCAATTCACAGTTTCATGCGTGCCATCTGCGATTCAGATTATCCCTGGACAGTCCAGGATGTCCCTTTCACACATAATGAGATAGCCCAAGTGATCTCAAACATTGACACTCATTCTGCACCAGGGTTAGATAATCTGAGTGGTAGATTTATCAAAACACTATATCAAATGCATCCAAAATTCTTCCTCTTCATTTTCAACACAGCATTAAAATTCGGATACTTTCCACAAATTTGGCGCACCGGAAAGATCACATTCATACTAAAACCTCAACGCCCTCCAGATCGGCCCTCATCATACCGCCCAATTGTAATGAACTCAATCTTTGGAAAAGTCTTAGAACGCTTACTAAACAATCGCCTGTACTACTTCCTCCACAAACACGGACTTATTCACGCAAATCAATTCGGCTTCACCAGTGGCAAAAGTGCTCCTTTGGCGCTTTATCAGCTCAAAACTATTCTATCTAATTACAAAAGATCTAAAACACCTACGGTCATCATATCCCTGGATTTCCAGGGAGCCTTTGATAGTGTATGGAACACTGTAGTGTTAAACTTTCTTAGAAAGCACCGCTGTCCCCGAAATCTATACTACCTATTAAAAACCTTTCTATCCAACAGAGTAATCACATATCCAACAAAATTAGGCCACGAATCAGCAAACCCAACGATTGGAAGTCCCCAAGGTTCACCCATCAGTCCTCTTCTATGGAACATAGCTGTAAACTCCCTCCTTGACATAAATTTCCCTTTCGTTGCCCATCTTCAAGCCTACGCTGATGACACAATAATAACAATACCAGGTCATTCACGCTTGGAAATACAAGAAAATGCAAGTCAAGCACTAAGTGCAATCTCAAACTGGGCAACAAACCATAAGTTGCACATCAATCCAGCCAAATCCAGTTTCCTCTTTTTCAATAACGGCCACGTTGGCACCTCACACCGAAGACCCTCCATCAAAATGCAAAACACATTCCTTCGTAACACACACACCTTAAAAATTTTAGGTGTTACTTTTGACTCCACCCTCAATTTTCACAGTCATGTAGAAAATACACGTTCCAAAGTAGAAACCGCCACGGCAAGATTCCTAACATTCATAAAAATGCATCATTCATTGAAAAGTCTATCCATACTTAGGGTATACCGTCAGGTGCTCCTTCCATCCATCACCTATGCATCTCCTGTGTGGTGGTCCATTGCACATACAACCTTTCTACGGAGGCGTGTCATTTCATTACAGCGCAGCATACTACTTGCAATTACTGGTGCCTTTTATACAACAAGAACAACAGCATTGCAAATCATCTCTAACATTCCTCCCATTGACCTAGAACTCGACCGATTAGATGCACACTTTTCTTTATTCATAAAACGCAACATAACATATTTCGGTCCTAAACACCTATTATCCAAACAGCATTCTTCCTTCTGTCACACGATGGTTACACCATCCTGCCGACATCCTTGCATTTCCATTTCGTAAACTCACAGCTACAACACATGATCGAATCTCCAAAATTCCTGCATTACATGTGTATACAGATGGATCATACACTACCTATTCTGCTAGCTCTGCATACATTGTTACTGTCCAACAAATCAACAATAATAGACTGTCAAAGGTTCCACATTGTAAACGCTTCAAGCGCATACACAGCAGAGCTCATTGCTTTCAAAGAAAGTCTGATCAGAATACACACAATTCATAAAAAACGGCGTATTCATATTTATACAGATTGTCTATCACTCCTATCATCTTTGAGCAGCCTCACCGAACGTGACAATCGCATCGTCAACATAAAACACACTCTTAACAACCTCATTATATCAGGAGCGAGGATATTCTTATTTCACGTCCCTGCCCATACTGGAATTTTAGGCAACGAACTCGCAGATCACATTGCAACACACAACACTTTAAAATCAATAGTTCACACAACACAACGCTCCCAACAATCAGTAAAAAAAGAATTATACAATATAATGATTTCACACTGGCACACTTCTTGGCAAACAGAAGGACAAGACACAATTCTCTATAATTGGATCCCCTCAATTTATAAAATACCCGATTGGTTCCCACCTAACAGAAAATTAGTACATCTTTTAACTGGACACGGCCATTACCAATACTACCTCAAACGTTTCAACATCACACTATCAGACAGGTGTTTATGTGGGGCAATTTGTTTAGACATATTCCATTACTTAAACGATTGCCCCCGCGTTAGGCACATTACACAACATTTATACAAACCTAACACCACAACCATTACATGCCATGACTTTCCGAGATTACTCAAAAACAAGAAAACTAGAGCATATTTGATTCAACTATCAACAACTATGACAACTCTCACTCACATATCTCCCCCTGCCAGTCGATCCTCCCAAGAAGACTAACATCACTAACAATGAGCCTTGACATTCACGGGTGTTAGGCTAACAAAAGCGGGTTTCACCCCCCATGTTTGTCATGCTCATTATGCTTACTACACCCACAACACTTACAATACAACCTTCAATAACGCTCACTCATTTATTACTTCCTACATAACCTCCTTCTCTCCGCTTCCTGTACTCATATATGGCTTTAGAATTTACAGTATTACAGGCTGCCAAACGCCTGCCCGAGGCAAAAACACCACCAACCCAGTGAACCAAGCCGATGTTCGGGATTCAAGCTTATGGACCATCACAAGAATACCGGCAATTCTCAAGACATCACCCCAAGATACGCATCTCCATGAATCTATCCAGGAAACCTGACACCATTTCAGGACTCATCCTGGCGTCTATCACCTCACCGATCATCAAAGTGCATTCTATACAGGAAACCTGACACCATTTCAGGACTCAACCTGGCGTCTACCACCTCATCGATCATCAAAGTGCATTGCTTCTTTCGAGTACTCAAGTCAAGAACGTTCATGCAAATTTGTTACCTCAGCAATTACTGCACGTTCCACATAAATGTGACAAAATAAATGGCATTTGCACGATCACGGCCACAGGCAACAAGCTGGTTAAAAATTCCCACTAGTCACTCAACTTCAACATAACTGCATCATATAATTCTTTACCCCAGAATTCGGAACCTAGCTCCTTTTACGCAACATACCTACCTCTAAATTCTAAAATTATTACCGTACCTCTTCTTTCCATTTACAGAGTTATCATGACGTTAACTTCCGATCCGTTTTTTTTTTTGCACTTCAGCTAATTGGCTTAGGTAAAGGAATTTCTCTCTTGGGCACTGCCCCAGTTTTTTTTTATCTTAGATTGGCTTACGCCCGAGGTACCATCAGGTGGAGCGGGCTTCCCCCACTTTTCTTTTAGGTTTTTTTTTTTTTCTTCGCATGGGGGGTACACTTTGCAATGTAATGCGTGAGAAATGCTGCGCCTCTTAATCCCTTTCGAGCACTAGCGTTTTGTTGGAGGAGGTAATCTGTGATTTCAGAACTATGTAACATCTTAAAGCATGCGCCATCCTGATAACTGCGCAATCACGTTTCTTTGAGCTACGTCTTCGTACACGAGGGATTATTTCTACCTATTAGATTGTCCATGTACGATGAGAAGGAGCGAATGAGTGAACACTCGCTAAACGCAGAGCCGATTTTAGTTTTTTGCTTTTGTTTACGGGTCCGTTCCCTTCTTTATGTGGCACCGTATTGGCTGAACCATGGGTACTGTATTATGGCACCTACTAGCCCTACCGAAGCCAATCTGAACCGAAATTGTATTAAAACGCTATTCTGAGCACAGGTGTAGTAAAAAATACAAAAAAAATCCCGCATGGATACCTGCTCTAGGACACCTACACACTATGCGTAATATATTTCGCCAGTAAGAGGTCGTAAGTTTTGTATTGAGATGCTGATTTGGTTCCATGTAAGCTCGTTCTAAACTGTACAACGTGCAGTATACGTAAGTTCCGATCTCAAAGGCGTTTCTTGCAGGCAACGCATTTGAGTGACACCTACCGCTGGACTCCTCTCGTAAAACTCTTCGAGCACGTTGTACACATCGCTATTCCGAAGAGTTTCTTCACACCTCTCCTCGGAGCGATTGCCTGCAAAAGCAGGTAATAGAACGAGGTCACCTGCGACCCATAATGCGATTGCCAGGTGAACATAGAACTGATTAGAATTCGGACGGCCAGGCGTCAGAGAAACTATTTTTGTTTTTATTGATATAAGATTAGTAGTTGGCGTACAAATAAAGCGCCGGCTACTCCTTGGCTCCTGGGTGTGGTGAACGTTAACATGCATGGTTGCGAAGCAGTATGCGAATTAATCCGGCATAATCACAATAACAGTAGTTCCGCCAGAACAGCAACGAAGACAAATGTATATGTGGTGCATGGATACAAGTTCGAGCACATGGCAGTACTCTCGAGAAAAGTCTGTAATAAATAAATAGAAATGTCAGTGCACGAAAACGTCCATAGTCAGTGAGTGGCACCTGGTCGTGTAAATGAACGACCAGATATTGCATAACTTAGCATTACAGTAACCCGATCAACAGTCTCAGAAATCACAATAAGCCGAAATAGATGACAACACCAAATGCGCTAGTAACGTCCAGCAATGCCGCTGTCTTAACGAAAAAGAAATTGGCCGTATATCTGCGTGCTAAGCTGCAAATGTCGAAAGACGATAGTCTTCTGCCGGCCGTACTACGCTGCGTCAGATATAGACGCCATCTGGCAGCGCCATCGGGAAACATGAGCCTGTGCAGAATCCCTGGGCAACTGCCAAGTGGCAGCACCAAATCGTCGGCAGAGGCCTTTTTCGTGCATAGCGTCGCATCTTTAGCGCAGCCTAACCAACACTAGGGTCTTTAGAATCACGTATCTATGGATTTTCTAGTAAAGGAACACACCACTTAATACTAGCGTATTGATGTTGCGCCTCAGATAAGCGTAATATTTGCGTTTTGGTGGACAATGTTAACAAGTATGAACGCAGCCACCAGTTCAAGATGGCTGGGCGTTAGGCAAGTGCCTAAACTTTGGCCGGGTGGCTGAATCGTGTCACAGACAGACAAACAGAAAGACAGACGAAAATTTCTGCGTTCAAGTATTCCAAGAAAAACTGCCTTCTTTAAAAGTTCTTAGTGCTTTCAAAGAGTATTTATGCAAGGCCGTTGTCGGCCATGGGCCCGTAGGTCTCCTTAAATCTAAATGTCCGACGGTCCGAATGTCATCAGAGCTGTTTTTAGACGATGTCTTGGTTCGTCGCGATTTGGGCAATCTAGGAGGAGAAACTATTGACGCATTCGAATGGCTCGCCGTATTCAATAATATCCTGCGCTACATCAACTGGGGCTTTCGTATGACTGGCTCTTGTGTGACATTCGTGCATCGTGGAAGTTCGCAAGAAACACTTAGGAACACCTTGACAAACAGCACTACAGCAACGAGGACGAAATAAGAAGAATGGACAGACGCTAGCGCTCACTCGCAACTGATAGTTTATTCGAAGTTACAGAGATCAATACAAACGCCCTCACACCCACGTGACCAAGAAGAGAAA
The DNA here is from genome assembly GCA_013339685.2 of Hyalomma asiaticum. Classification (NCBI taxonomy): domain Eukaryota; kingdom Metazoa; phylum Arthropoda; class Arachnida; order Ixodida; family Ixodidae; genus Hyalomma; species Hyalomma asiaticum. Next base: position 48,027,185 of record CM023490.1, read on the forward strand.
GAAATGGGAAGAAAAAAGCAAAAAAGAAAGAAACATGACTCGGCAAATTAAGACGTGTAAGGCAGGTTATTTACGAGCTCGTGCTCTATAAAAAATGCTATTTCAGTATCGTGTAAAAGCTAATAGACGGATATGCCGACACAGCGCTCACGCCTTTTTCCGATGTTAAATCAGGGTGTCAGCATAAACTCCATTAGTTTACACGATAGTGAAGTAGCATTTTTTAGAGAGCATGAGCTCGTAAATAACCCTGTCTTACATGTGATGTCTTCTTTTCCCGACTCATCTTTCTTTCTTTCTTTCTTTCTTTCTTTCTTTCTTTCTTTCTTTCTTTCTTTCTTTCTTTCTTTCTTCTTTCTTTCGTGCTTTCTTTCTTTCTTTCCATTTTCCTGTTTTCTTCTAATTTTACTCTCTCTTGTTTTTGGTCACATGGGTGTGAGGCCGTTTGTATTGATCTGTGTAAGTTCGGATAAACTATCAGTTGCGAGCCAGCACTGGTGATGATGATGATGATTATTATTATTATCCTACATAAATAGCACATACCCACAACGGAGGATTGGCCAAGACCTGATAACCTGAGTTTTATATTGCATTTCGCGTATAACACTTATAAAGAAAAAAATGGGAGACAAAGAAAAGAAATTTGGAGAAAAAAAGAAGGAAATAAATGAAAAAATTACATAGACTGACCGTGCGTTTGGGCTATCAAAACAAAGAAACACACGGTGCACAAAGAGACAGGGCAAGCGCTGAACTTCAATTTCGCACTGACACAATGCGTGAGACAGAGAAAGGTGTACAAGGACTGCAAGCGAGACCGTCATTACTTGGGTCGTGTTACTTGGATATTACCGGTACGTGTGCAAATAATACAAGGGCGCAGAAGCTGTTTGAAGGCATTGTTCAGGCCTAGTGAATGCCGAACGACTGAAAGGCCATAAATTCTGGCCTGCAAGACACAACAAAGCTATATTCCAAGCCAGAAGAGAAGCTCAAAAAAGATGGGGGCTTGAATTGATGAACAGATCGCGAAACACGATTTAGAACAGGGAATGTTGCAGGAGCCAACGTTTCGACAAGTGGACAATTGTCCTTGTCAGGTCGCCGTCCTGACGAAGATAGGTCCACTTGTCGGAACGTTGGCTCCTGCGACATTCCCTGTTCTAAATCGCGTTTAGCGATCTGTTCATCGAACAAAGCTATAAGACACTTTAAATGTATTATTTCCGTTGAGCAGCACCTATTGTCTTCGACGCAATGAAGGGCATTTCTGATCTAATATTTTAGTTTAAAGAAAAAGAAAACTATTTGAAAATGGAACCTCTCAGTATTTTGTCGATAATGATGGATACTTTACTGGTATTCGTGCACGGATCTTTACATTATTTGTTGTCATTTGGATAATATAAGCAAACATTTTTACGGTAATTAGGAATGTCATGAAGGATTCCTTGCACAAAGGGATTGGGCGCAAGCGGGCGGATCGCTCGGCTCGCAGATCACTGTTTACTAGCGCCTACTTGTGAAGCCGTCGATGGCCTACGAAAAAAAAAAAAATTGTCGTCATCGCCAAAACAGTGCATACGCACATCTTTCTTCTCTTTCGCTTGGAGTATAAGATAGATTGATAACAAAATAACATGCACTGAAAATGAAAATGCTGTGGGCTCGAACCACCAACCTGATGATTGTGATGCTGATGATGATGATGAAATAGGCGACTTTTACCCGGACTTATTCGTATCCGGCGACTACACAACCACCGGAAAGTCTGTTGCACACTCACCGAGGAAGCAGCCAGATGGAAGCGTAAGCCCTTGGTCCCAGTATTGCAAGGCCGCGACGAATCCAAAGGAACCGAGCAGTAGCAGGCATACGGAGGTCGACATCGTCGCGTCCTGCGGTTCTGAAATGGTTGTCGCACGGCGTTTTGTTGTTGCAACTCCCCCCCCCCGGCAGTCAAATCCCACAAAACTAAACTGGTGGGTTCTTATATACCGGACGTTCTACTTGAACGAAAGAATGCACACAGCACGGGTGTTGCTGGCTTCAACTTATACGTTTCATTGTTAAAAAACACGTATTACGACAAAAATGATGGAATAAGCAAGTCTGTTAGGGAGAAAATGCCACACTGACGATTCTTGTTCTTCATCCATGCCATGAAAGCCTCCTGCGATACTTTTGAACGTTGTCAGCAAACGCTACTGAGCAGTTGTACAAGGTGCTACTGATATCTGAGGCAAATAATATTGGGCAAATGCGGACACATGTTGACACGTGCCACATATAGCTAGATCTGCATATCTGGCTATATATGGCACGTGTCCATATGCGGCCGTATTTGCGTAGTACATATCTGATTCATACATGGCATTCTTCGTGGGGTATTTTATTGCCGCATATGCCTCTATCACGACTTGGGCAAATATGACCACATACGGATACGAGCCATATATAGTCAGATAAGTCGACTTCCTGATATTGCCATATATGGCATTTTTGCAAAGGATTGTTCTGCACGAACCAGGAAATTTTCTGTTTGGTTTCCAATACAGCCTGGAAATCGCCTGCTCTTCTTTCCGACAAATTATTTCGCAAGTATTCTTTCCTATCTCCCTTGACCTTTTTTCGCGTTCCTAAGGGACACTGAAGCCGAATTACCATGTTTCTCGTCCAAAATAAATTGCCTTTTCACATTACCAACAGCACCACTCTCGCGAGGAGATGATGCTTGGTATTGGCCTCGAGATCAAAGACAGTCGGCGCCAGGCGGCGAGTGGACGAAGCTCCCAAGTGGGGATACCTTCTTGCGTCGTCTGCTAGCCACTGCGCTTTCACATGCGCGCGCGTACGTCACACATATGCTCCAATATGTTTGTTCCCTGAGACGGGGAAAAAATAGAATGGAGTTCGTGACGTCATCTAGTCAAAGTTTTGGCGCAGGATTCAAAGCTTAAACTTTGATCTTGATTTTCTCTCATAATATTTATTAACATGAACTGGCGAAATTCGCGACATCGGAGCTCCCAATTAATCATATATCAGTCTAAACCACCTCCTTAGCGTTTCACATTAGCGTCCCTATAAAGGGCAATTCCGGCGGGTCTTTAGCGTCCACAGATCTCAGTGAAATTTTCCATATGTACTCTCCTCGGTACTGTAATAATACATGCCAAGCCAGACGGTTGCAAGTCATTTAGTTAGCCTTAAAATGAATTTTAAGATTATTTAGCAGATTTCCATGCGGGCCAACCTGTGTTTTTGACGTCCTTATCTACAACGCCGCCTAACCGAGCAGGCGGGCCGTCAAACGGAAAACGGTGATACTTCAGCGCTCAAATCATCGCTGTCAAGTTCAGAAAAGCTGCTATAACTCTATATGTCGTCGTATGATCTCGCCACTGGTATTTTTCTGCAACCCGCTCTACATTTCTGATCGCGAGGAGGTTGTGACATCATCGCATACCCTGCGCGAAGCATCTACCCGTTTCGGTTTCGGTTCGAACACGACTTTCAGATCTAAAATTATTGGTGCGCTTTTGTACAAACTTAACCTCCCGGCTGTATCAGGACTATCAGCACCATTGGAAAACATTGATATCAGAACATGGTGAAAAAACCGCCGGAGTTGTCCCTGGCTATCGTGTTAAATTTGGCCTTGACCTGACCGACGCAGGCGGGCTGTTCCGCTCGATGTCGCCGGTGAGATACATCATTGCGGACGAGTGCTTCGTTTCGTATACATACACATGAGATATATATTGTGATTTCTCGCTCTGCCCGTTAACGAATGCGACGAGAGAAAAACAATCTCACCCACAACAGCGTTGAAGCCCAAAGCGATCGCATTTTAGGCGCAGCTGGCCTCCTCCTCCCATCGTACAGACAGCTGCATGAATTGCATGTATTTCACTTATTCCCAGTTTAATCTTTTTTTGTTACGTACGCAGTTATAGAATAGTCAGCGCGAGAGCCGTTTGCGCTCATAAGTAAATGGCGTCCCGCTGCAAATTGGATTGAAATGTCCTTCTTCGGCGTTCCTCCCCCCCCCCCCCCCCCGCTTTTTTCCAACGGCGTTAATGGGGCCTGCAACATTTTTTGCACACAGAACACGCTGCCGCTCCGTCCTGGAGGCTCCTTTGAACATGAACATGATATTATTGCGCTGTGTACTCCAGAGAACTTACATTTTGTTTTCAAATACAGCTGGAGACCACGTCCTCTCCTCTCAGCAAATTATGTCACTACAGGGGAACCGAATATATGAAGCTTTTTTCATTCTCAATGACCGATATATACATTCCCTTCATTTGTCGAACGCAAAATAAACGAAGCATTACAGAGGCTTTGCTCAGGAGCAGATGGAACACCCAGTGAGGAAGAGGAGCCTTTGTAGAGAAAACTACAGATAGCTTTTTATTTCCCGAGACACCGACGCACTCTATCAAGTGACATCCAGAAGAGTTTAGTTTATGGTGCAAATTTTGCGATGAGGCCGCAAATCCCGTTCATATGTTGTGTGCATGTCCGGCTAAATACGGTAGCTAGTGCACTTTGATAGCTAGCGCATGCTTTGATCCGTGGTCCGCACTGCAATGTTCAGCAGGACATCATTCGTCAACCCCTTTCTGCTGCCGAATCTCGTGGGATTTCCGCCGGTGGCTAGTAACGAAGGGGAGATGGACTTCTCCCCTGACGTTCATTGACTGGTGCTGGAACAACTAAGTGCTCCCCTGATGTTCGTTCACTGGTGGTGGAATAACTAAGTTCTCCCCTGACGTTCAATAACTGGTAGTGGAACAGCCAAGTTCTCCCCTGACAGTCATTGACTGGTGGTGGAGCAGCCAAGTTCTCCGCTGACATTCATTGACTTGTGGTGGAACAATTAAGTTCTCCCCTGATGTTCATTGACTGGTGGTGGAGCAGCCACGTTCTTCTCTGACATTCATTGACTTGTGGTGGAATAATTGAGTCCTCCCCTGACGTTCATTGACTGGTGGTGCAACAGCCAAGTTCTCCCCTGACGTTCATTAACTGGTGGTGGAACAATTAAGTTCTCCCCTGACGTTCATTGACTGGTGGTGGAGCAGCCAAGCTCTTCCCTGACATTCATTGACTTGTGGTGGAATAATTGAGTCCTCCCCTGACGTTCATTGACTGGTGGTGGAACAGCCAAGTTCTCCGCTGACGTTCATTGACTGGTGGTGGAACAGCTAAATTCTCCCCTGACATTCATTGACTGGTGGTGGAGCAGCCAAGTTCTCCCCTGACATTCATTGACTTGGGGTGGAATAATTGAGTCCTCCATACAGCTGCATTAATTGCGTGCATTTCACTTGTTCCCAGTTTAATCTTTTTTTGCTATGTTCACAGTTATAGAACAGTCAGCGTGAGCGCCGTTTACGCTCATAAGTAAATGGCGTCCCGCTGCAAATTGGATTAAAATGTCCTTCTCCGCCTCTCCTCCCCCCGCCTTCTTCCCACGGCATTAAAGCGGCCTGCAACATTTTTTGCACATAGAACACGCTGCCGCTCCGTCCTGCAGACTCCTTTGAACATGAACATGATGTTATTGCACTGCGCACTCCAGGGAACTTACATTTTGTTTTCATATACAGCTGGAGACCACGTGCTCTCCTTTGAGCAAATTGCGTGACTGCAGGGAAACCAAATATGTGAAGTTTTTTATTCTTAAAGAGATATATATATATATATATTATATATATATATATATATTATATATATATATATATATATTATATATATATATATATATATATATATACATTCCCTTGATTTGTCGAACGCAAAATGAACGAATAGAAGCATTACACAGGATTTCATCAGGAGCGGAAGGAACACCCACTGAGGAAGAGGAACCTTTGTGGAGTAAATTACAGACAGGCTTTTTTTCCCCAGAACACCGACACACTGTATCAAGTGGCATCCAGAAGAGTTTAGCTCATGGTGCAAATTTTGTGATCAGGCGGAAAATCTGGTTCATATGTTGTGTACACGTCCGGCTAAATACGGTAGCTAGCGCACTTTAAAATCCTGCCGCATGCTTTGATCCGTAGTCCGCACTGCAACGTCCAGCAGGACATCATCGGTCAACCCCCTTCTGATGCTGAATCTCGGGGGATTTCGGCCGACGGCTAGTAACGACGGGGAGATAGACTTCTCTCCTGACGTTCATTGACTGGTGGTGGTACGACTAAGTTCTCTGCTGACGTTCAGTGACTGGTGGTGGAATAGCTAAGTTCTCCCCTGACGTTCATTGACTGGTGGTGCTACAACTAAGTTCTCCCCTGACGTTCAATGACTGGTGGTGGTACAACTAAGTTCTCCCCTGACGTTCATTGACTGGTGATGGAACAACTAAGTTCTCGATTAACGCTCATTGACTGGTGGTGGAACAACTAAGTTCTCCCCTGACGTTCATTCACTGGTGGGGAACAGCCAAGTTCTCCCCTGACGTTCATTCACTGGTGGGGAACAGCCAAGTTCTCCCCTGACATTCATTAACTGGTTGTGGAACAACTAAGTTCTCCCCTGACATTCATTCACTGGTGGTGGAATAACTAAGTTCTCCCCTGACATTCATTGAGTGGTGGTGGAATAACCAAGCTCTCCCCTGACATTCATTGACTGCTGATGAAACAACCACGTTCTCCACTGATGTTCATTGACTGGTGGTGGAACAACTAAGATGCTCCACCATCAGTCACTGAATGTCAGGGGAGAACTTTACTAATGTTGTCCCACGACCAATGAAGTGATCGAGGGAACAACTTTATTAAAGTTGTTCCCTGTCTCTCTCTGTCTCCGCAATCAAGAAACCAGGCGATGGCAATTCCGCCTCAAGTGATGTCGTCAGTATCCCCCATGACGTCATTTGCTCAAAGAGCAGGCTACTTCCAGCTGTCTTTGAATCGAAATTGCTAATTACCTCTTGCGTGCAGAGCAGCAATGTTTGAACCACTTGTTCACCGACTTCAAGGTAACCTACAGGAACCACATGAGAGTACGGATTTCAGCCCCAGGCCACGCCATCCTGTGGCACGCAATAGCACGAGCCACGAGAAGAGAGCTAACTCATCTGGGTGTTGGTTTCATCAGGGGTAGCCGCAAACATGGCCGCAGAGTTACCATTTTCCCGGAGGGAGCAGGGGCGTGCTAGGTGTTCCGTCTCGCATATATATATATATATATATATATATATATATATATATATATATATGCAAATAACATAACCTAACATTTGCTATAGTGCAAACTGGGCCCTTCCTTTTTTACACCCATGTGCCAAATTTGCGCTACTACAAATGTCTGATTATCAGGGCGTTTTTGCATCTGCGCAGCCCCAAAACAAAATGTAGATTACAGTGTGTCTCACAATTCATTTGGTATGCGTGAAACAAACGTCGTACTTTTTAGAGTGAAACTGTGCGAAAAACGCGAGACAGCACGAATAAAACTGCAGGACAAGCGCGTACTAACAGACTATTTTATTCGATTGATTGTTTTATTCATTGACTTATCTTCGCCTGCGCCCAAAAATTTTTTTATCTTCCAACAGTGTCTTACCGCAGCAATATCGCAAGCTTGTGGATGCTGGTACAACGCGAATACTTGAAAAATCCCACATCATCATACAACAAAAATGAAGCAAATGCCAATATCACATATTGCGCTGCTTGTTTTTAAGAAGGGACAGCGTGTGAATAACACTCGCATTTCTTCCTTCCAGGTTCTACCGTAGAAAGCGATAGCCGCCTTCGAGATAGAAGCTACGCGACAGGTAAGTGTCTATTCAACTACATGCGTCCCTTGTTGGCCTGCTCGTAGTATAGACAGACATGGCATCTTTGTATCAGGAATACTTGCCAGCCGTGCCAGAGAACGACTGCGGAGTCATGTACGATATACAGCGAAACTACCGCGTCTCCGCTAATCACGGCATATCATATTATACTAATATACACGTGTAAGTCGCTGGTAGACAGCGGGTCACTATTTATTTAATGGCATTTCACACATTACAAGAAATTTTATATGTACGCACATCAGACATGCAGGATACATTCTTGAAGAAACCGCCGCACTTACATACAATCAAAGTGCCCTCAAGGAATTTGAGGCGCATTGCACAAGGAGGTTGTAGCACCCGTTAACCTGCTTGCAGCCTGCGTTCACTCATTGAAGCTTCACCGTATTTCTTTTTGTCCTGTCCTGATTCATAGACGCTGGCGGAAATAAATAGTACAGTTCATTCGCTTGAACGAAGAAATGCGTGTTTCGCAAGGGACGGACACCGTTTGGAGCAAGATGTTATCTGTTGTGGGGAAAATATTGAAGTACGTACATGGTGAACTTGTTGGCGTTCAGCAGGAGCCGTAGTACGTTTATTGAACGTAGTATACGCAATAAACGCAATAAACACAATAAATGCAGTACGTTTATTGAAGCATATTTCTGTGCACTGGCATTCGGGCATTGAAACTCCAAAGCTCACATCACTCCGTATGGCAGGGCTTGCCTGTCGGCGCCGTAGAAAGAACAGCGGTTTCAAGACATTCCGCCGTGTGCGGCTTTGGAGGCCTCCAACGGCGCCCTCTCAAGGACAGCCCGGTCAACAGCTGCAAGTAGCTCCCGAGGCCTCCGTAAGATGGCAGTAGCATCGCTTTGTGCCCGCACGGCGACCTAGAAATTTGAAATTGATTATTGTTTGCCCACAACGAATGGCATCCACCTTGTGCGCGGAATGTATCTGCTGTTTATGTAATTGTAATTCATAAAGTCGTGTTCTTTTATGTAGCGGTTGTTCCATTCGCATTGCGCGTCTGATATGTGCGTTGAGCTGTGCTGGTAGTGACTTCGCACATTTGTGCTACACACACACACACACACACACACACACACACACACACACACACACACACACACACATATATATATATATATATATATATATATATATATATATATATATATATATATATATATATATGACTGTATATGCAAAAATAGCTTGGATTGCCGCCAGTTTATAACAGAATTGACGATGTCCCTCTTAGAGAACGATGGTTTATTACATCAACGTTTCGGCCGGAGCCTGACATTTTTCAAGACATGAAGAAGGTCGAGCTCCGACGGAAACGTTGATGTAATAGACCGTCGTTCTCTAAGAGGCAAATCGTCAATTCTCCTATATATATATATATATATATATATATATATATATATATATATATATATATATATATATATATATATATATATATATATATATATATATATATACAAAAAAATTCTTCCTGGCTATCGGGATAAATATACTATCAGAAAGTCACAGTGACAAACATATAATTTAGGATTTATTTCTGACGTTTCGGCTGGAGACCCCCCTTATTCTTTCTTTCTTTTTTTTTGTGAGCTCTCCCCTTTCCACCTCCCACTATGCATGTTCGTGAAGTGCACTTAAAAGCCATGCGCCTAATGAAAAACTTTCACGTTTGAAAAAGGCTGGTCTCCAGCCGAAACGTCAGAAATAAATCCTAAATTATATGTTTGTCACTGTGACTTTCTGATAGTATATGTATATATATATATATATATATATATGTGTGTGTGTGTGTGTGTGTGTGTGTGTGTGTGTGTGTGTGTGTGTGTGTGTGTGTGTGTGTGTGTGTGGGCAAAATTCAAGAGAGCTTGTGTACAGAGACTCGGGCGCTCACTGAGTATCTCAGCAGGTGGCTTCTATTAAACTAAAACTCCGGACGTATATGGCGTTCTTGTAACAATTCGAATGCATTTTAGGCGTGCCAATATTCGGAATTCGATCGTGTGGAAAGCCACCGCAGAATCCTTGGTCCACCAAGATTTGCTGTAAGTACACCTTAATTAGGAGATTTCGTAACGCTGTATACTACATAGTTTCTGTACTGAAGACTGTAATGCGGGGGTGTGGTTCTTCTGAGAACATTGCTTCATTTTGTGGCCGTAAATTCAGCGTTCTGCACCCCTCCATGATTATTTTTTTTTCTTCCATCCTGCTGTCGACTGCGAGTCGTACGCTAGCAACAAGTTCAAGTTCAAGATAATTCACATTTTTGTATGCATAAAAGCATTAGTAATATTAAGTACAATTACATTCGGAGGTGCCATTGTTGGGAAACTGTCATGGGGACCTCCTAATACTAATACACATGTCTGCTTCGTATATAAACTTCATGCCAAAAAAGAAGTGTATAAATACGTGTTATATAAGAGCTAATATGACAACACAAGAGTACTAAGCCAAGCAGACAATTAAAACAAGAACATCACGTCAATTCATAACGATGTACAATAATTCTTCAAAACTGTAATCAGTGTCACTGAAAAGCCTTAGTCACTGAGAGTTGTCTTTCCCCCTCCCCCTCCCATTTTTTTGTTCAGTCATTTCAGTGCACAAATTCTTGAGAGCAATTAATCACATTGTTCAGTCGTCAATTCGACAGTACGTTACAAAACTTCGTGCACTCCCCCCGTTCACTTGTTTACTAAAGTCCGCAAAATAATAATAATAATAATAATAATAATAATAATAATAATAATAATAATAATAATAATAATAATAATAATAATAATAACACAATTTCAAGGTTAGGTTTGTACCGTACGGCGTTGTCCAAACAGGCAGCTTGCATGTCTATAGCGGTGCCATCGTTTCATTCTCATACACTTCCGAAAAAAACAATGTCCATGCCAACTGGCTCTGTTGCCTAGCATCAGTCCCAACCTTCGGCTGGCACGTGCATACGGTCTTCGAGAAGGCATTCCTTCTCACTCACCACCTTCGGTAGCAATCGGAAAGCGCGGGTGTGTCACTGACAAGCCTCCTTTGTTCTTTCTTGGTCACTGTTCGGTGGCCGTATGCCGACGTGCTTCTTCAGTGGCGCGTTTTCTCGTACACGGAAGACACAGCGCGCGCTGCTCGTAAACAAGGCACGCTAAACACTCCTTGCTTCCGGTGACAGCGCATGCCGGGTCTGAATCACCCGAGACTCGAGTAAAAGTGTACATTTTGCCGTGGCAGCATGTGTACACCCCCTCCCCGTGGTCTGTTATTACCAGCGGAACCGTCAATGGCATCCTTTTCTTTTTTCACTTTCAGTTAAGTGTTGTCACTATACGTGTCGACGCAACGGCACGCGCGAACAGTCCACGTGCCAGCACTCCATCATGCTGTTGTAGTTTGTTGAAAGCCAGGGAGACGCCGTACGTGCTACCGTGATTAAACTGATTGCGTGATCTCAAGGCCACCGAACGCACACAAAGCAAAATATTAATGCTTGGAACCTGGGCGTTTAGGTATTTAACAAAACGTACGGCTTCAGAAGTGTCTGTCCGTAACTTGGCGAAATTAGGCGATAAAGGTTAACAATTATCCCAAATCGCTCGGTAACTGAACGCTTGGCGTGAGTATACTTTTCTAATGTGTTTGATGTATCCCGTTGGGAACTTAATGGCATTTATCTATTCATACGGTGTTTCTGGTCGAATACCTACTTCTGGGAACACGCTTTGTTAACACCTTCGAAAGTTCTTAACATAGGCAGGGCTTTAGGGCTTGCGGTTCCCTTATAAACGCCAGTCTTTTCGGTGTCTCTAGGCGAGGCTCTTACATGGTGCATTTACTATGTGCAGATAATTTATATGAACTGTGTTTACTACAGACATGCACTACTTTAAAGCGTTTGCTGCTCTGTGTAGTCTGTTCATAAATAAATCTTGCATCTCAGTCTACGCCGAAGCTGATTCTTTACATACATACATACATACATACATACATACATACATACATACATACATACATACATACATACATACAGATAGATAGATAGATAGATAGATAGATAGATAGATAGATAGATAGATAGATAGATAGATAGATAGATAGATAGATAGATAGATAGATAGGCAGGCAGGCAGGCAGGCAGGCGTAGGGATGGATAGGTGGATGAAATAAAGTGCGGAATGAACTCGTGCTTGAGCAGGCGGGCAGGCAGGAGATGATATCATAGCTGAACAACTCTGCACGCCGGCGAGTTCCATGAACAAACTATCTAAGCCGCTGAACAAGGAACCTTCGGCAACATTGATTAAGAAGTATCAATTTCTATCTGTCTTTCACAGTTAGCGAGCATTGTCCTATAGCGAGCGAGGAGCTTGCGGCATGCGTACAATCTCTAAACGATGTGACAGCAACACTTTTGGAACCTCGCGTCGTATCACTTCCCACGAAATGTCACGGAGCCACGCGCCAAGTGCCGCGCATCGCACGCCGGAGGCGTTGATCGCAATAAAGAACAGGGCCGCGGGAATGCGTCGTCTCCAAGCGTGCTATAGCCCCTTCGTGACAGCGTCTCGTCACGAGCGTTGTTTTTTTCTCCGTCGACCAAGTCGGCACAGCCACACGCACACACCGAGATCCTGGCAGGGGCATACGACGAAGGGCTGGCGGCAAGGCCAAGCTCGTCTTCGTGGAAGTCGCCGCCGGTCGAGCGACGACGGGTTACACGTTACACGCGGGCACAAGAGCGAAGCCGAGCCGCTGCACGCCTCGCTCACGCCTTCGTCACGCCGTGCGAGCATTCAAGGTCCTCGGCTCGCACTCTCTGCCAGGCATGGCAGCTGAGCAGCGTGTTTGCTTGAGGCACACCCGCGAATAGAGTGCGTGCGAGCTGCCCGTGAATGATTCAAAAGGATCGTGTCGTGGTAGAAGTGGGGAGGATGACAACCGTGTGTGAAGGGTGGCGATGGTATGTGAACGTGTCGCTACATCCATTGCTGCTGTTTTTACGGAGGAACCAGAAATGGGAATTGCAGCGGTGGCGTAGAGGTATAGAGCATCCGCCTCGCGTGCAAGAGGACCGTGGTTTGAATCCCGGTTCCTGGCAATTCTCCACCGGATTAAAGAAAATAAAATCCGTGTGTTGATCGAATTTCATAAGGAGGCTTGAGGTGCGGCGGGATCCCGGCCACCATAGGCGATAACGCACTCCCTCAGCAGAGCAGATTGGCCACCCTGGCGCAGTAACGGCCATGACCTCCCATGAGTACGCCGTGGGTAGACGAGATTAAGAAGTTTGCGGCGATAAATTCGACACAGCACAGGACCGGGATAATTGGAGAGCTATGGGAGATGCCTTTGCCCTGCAGTGGGCGTATACAGAATGCTGATGAGGAGAAATGGGAGTTCCTGCAGGAACCTTTTTCTGTGGCTGGCAGCGCCGTTTTGAGCGAGGTTGCAGCTCTGCTTTGAGGAACACGAACTTTCGGCAACTGTTCGATTCTAGACGGTGCGAAAGGCTGGGATTCAACGAACTGTTCGAGAAGAAGGTTGTTGTGATTATGAAAAAATTCACAGCATATCCACGGGGTGAATGATGATGAGTGGGCGAAGCTCCAGAGTGAATCACCGGTAAACCGTTAATCTTCCGTGTAATTCGCCCAGTCGATCATCATGTAAAGACGTGAGAAACACTCTATTCGAACGCTGGGATCTCGCGTTTAAGGGGACGCTAGCACAAACGCTTTAGAAACATGCAGTACACTCTAGTAAGGGGGGAGAGGCCACAGCGTCTTACGCAGCCCCTTACACAGGCCGGAACGCGCACCGCGTTTGCCGACGCCATCACATGACTGCTGAAAGAGTATAAGGCGGAGAGGCCACAGCGTCTTACACCAGCTTCTTACACGCGCCGTAACGCGCTAGCACAAACCCATCATCATCGTTAGAAACGGACAGTCTTTCGCTCTCTCTCTCTCTCTTTCTGTCTCTCTCACACAAGACAGCAGATGGAAGAGTGAGAGAGCTCGCGCGCCGGGAGGAACGCGACGAAGGCGAGCGCGAGCCTCCCGGCGCGCGATCTATCGAGCGCAATCCTAGAACGAGGTGGTTACGACTACAAGGGACGAACGACCCACGCCTTAAGGAGCTTCGCCCCTAAAAAAAAGAGGAAAGGAGCAGGACTCTCTTACGCTGAAATATGGAAAGTTCTGGAAGGGGTAACGCTGAGACCTCGTTATGCCAACACCGCCCCTGTACGGTGATAATTGTATGCGATGAATGGAACAGGACTAATCCGCACTGCAATCAAACTGGATGATTCTGCACTATGTATGTTTTTCCGCGTCGTGCCGCCCTTCCAACTGCTCTCATCTTGGACGGTATCGAACCGGATACCTTGTGCTAAGCTTTGCTGGGCTACATTGCCACCGAGCAGCTCCGCAAATGGGAAATTACCAAGAGGCGGGGTTGCAGCTGCTTACGGAGAATTAAATACGTTTGCAGTCGCTACTGCTGTGGGCATGTACACCTTTAAACTTTCGTCATTTCTGTTAGATGTACATGAGGCGAAGTACCCCAACTTATAGGCACACGTTGTTTACCATTCCGCTGTTACCGACGTGCTGTTCTCGTCAACTGCGCGCTCGTAGTTGCTATGCAAACGCATAGGAGACAGCAGCCGCTGGTACGGAGCTCTAATAATTCATAATAAAGTAGTTCGCTGTGTTAACAAACCACAGCCGCGTGTGTTTGTAATAAATAAGGCGATCCGTACGGTCTGCTCTACTGAGTAATGAATAACACCAAATTTTGTGGATGGCCGTTGGCGCAACAAACCGAGTCCCGTGGCTGCCAGAAAAGGTGTCGAGAAATTTGCGGGCGTAATTTTTGTCCGAGAACATCATCATCGTCGTCAATCATTTTTTACTTTCAAGTTCTCTTATTACATAAAAATACACAACACTGGTTAGACCCACAGCCACTGGCTAGTAGGGGGTCTAAATAAATATGCATTTAAAGGAACAGATTGTGTTAATAATGCAGATATTTTATAAGTACACTTCAATCATAACAAGAAAAAATGGAGCAAAATACCTTCAAGTTACTCGCACACTTCTTTTTTTGTTAGCCTTTTTCTGTGCCACTGTATATCCCCGTTCACTACGTCTTAAAAAATCCTCACGCTCGTCCTTAGGCACCTTATTAACGCACTCGCAACTGGATTTTCCACTTTTTAAAAATTAATCCTCGAAACACAGGAAAAATCGAAAGCGGCTGCAAGGGGTGATAACACAGATAGCTCTTCTTATTTAACTATCCTAACTTGATCTGAAGTGCCTAAACAACGCCGACTTACTGCAGGATCTTAATTACATTTAGGGACATGGAGAAGAAAAAAACTGCTTTGAAACAGCAGTGTGCAGCATCTCAGCAGCGTCGCATATGCAGCATATGGTCGCGCGCACGGGAATATGTATACAGGTGCGCTCTGTGTTTGCATTACAAAACGAACTCGGCTGCGGTAGTTTAGTTCAGTGGTGCATTTAGAACGAGGAGTGTCATTTGTCAACGACGTGGTGCCCGCTGCTTGCTCTCTAAATATATGCACCGTTCATTCTAACCATACAGCTCTCCGAAAACTTTTGAGACCGGACTGGCGCTTCGCTAATTAAGTTCGGAGTTCCTTTAGAGTCCGGTGTCATGCCTGGCTGGCCACGAGAACAGCGGCTCTTTTCGTACGCGCACGCGTAGTTCGTAACGCAAAGTATATTTGACGGTAAGCTATAGCGCTATAATTAATGTTTGCAGGATTTGTTATCGGTCGTAATTAAACTAACTTTGAGAGAAACGGAGGTCGCATTTGCAGAAGTACGTACCGCTCTGCTGGTTTCGAGCGACGTTGTTGGCTCACGCGTAACGATTCTTCGGCGTGGTTATTGTCCTATACTGAATTTTTAATTTTTTGCATAGGGGGGGATTGATTAGGCGGTCATTTCTCGTGTAATTTTAGGGTCCTGCTATAATTCAGTCTGGGGTTTTATAAGGTATAAGTGTGGTACATAAGGTAGTGATAAATGGCAATAGAACCTTGAACAAAAGAGGGAGTGAGAAGGAAGGAACTTTTATATTTATACCTTCTTTATTTTATTCTTCCCTTGAGATGTCTCGTTATTTTTTTGTTTTTTAAAAGTAGTCAGCCGCACTATCCTGTTCGTGAGCAATTCTGACTCTAGATAGAATTCACTACAGCACATGACGTTCCTAGTGACGTAGTGTTCACGCTGCTCTCAAAGGAGCGCGGCTGCGGTGAGAGAAGCGGGGAAAAGCGAGAGACCATGTGGCAGCTGCTTTGTTGATTATCGAATGTCCGTAACCCTGCCATTAGTTAAGTCATCTATCTTGAAAAAAAAATTCTTTTTGAAGCTTCACGTTCCTTGCATACGACTGCCACCACGTAACTAAATTTGGACTACCGAATCGATGAGAGGTCATCTAAGCACAATTGCAACGCCTTCTCTGTCCTCTGTGCCACGGACACACATGGCCATACAAAGTCCAAGAATCTCGCCTACTGAAAGAGCTGTCAAGAACACTCAATTTATTGCTCTTTGTGAGGGATGTTGTGTTGAGTGTCCAAACGACCGCAAATGTGCACTACATGTTCCATTGTCCCTTATGTGCTATTCGTGTCATACGAAGGTGTCTTCACCATTCTGTCGAGGAGTTTGCCATGCGTGAATGGATCTCACCCTCCAGCAGCGGCACAGCTTTCGAAGGCGCCGTCGCCTACACGAATATGAAGCTTCTTTGAAGCAGAAACTGCCGTAACGCATTCCCCCGCTACAGTGCGACGTTATTCTGCCGGCATTCCAGGCTAACCGAAGCAGGCGGTACCCACCTACGTTCAGGCCTCTCAACATCTGGCTCCAGAACACGTCTTCTTCATCTTCCTCTTCTTACTGCCCTTGTTTTTCTTCTTCGTTTTCCGTTCTTTTGCTCTGTTTTGTTTCTCGTGAAGTTATTCTCTGTTGGAGACCCTGTGACATGTCCCTGGCGAGAGTGATTGCAAAGGTGCGGCAGGGTCGTCATCGACGACCGACGACTCGAGGCCCGTGTGGGATCAGCGACGGCGAGTCGTTATAAAACAGTCGAGGTCGTTGGGCACGGCCCCCATACATCATCCGTTATTCGACCGTCTCGCCGGACGCGTGGCCGTGTCGTCGCCTACGCTGTCACTCAGTCGGTTGCTCGATGTGGGTGCATTGGACGAAGATGAGGAGAGAGAGAGAGAGAGCGACAGCTCGACCCGAAGAGTTTATCAAGCCACTCGCTTTTTGTTTTGATTATTCAGTTTGCTCGACGCGTAAGTTGCTGGCGCGTCGTGCGTGGAGCCACGGCAGGCGTATTTGTTATGTGACCTCGTTGAAGAATTCACAAAACTCTTCTGTTTGTTTCTTTAGTTGTTCTTTCCGCCGGCACTCCTCGCTAGAGTTTGTGCATTGAGCAACTGTGCCTTAAAGGGTCACTAAAGTAAATTTTACGATGTTTCTCGTAGAAAATAAATTAAGTTTTCACATTACAAAAGTACCACTCTCGTGAAGAGAAGGCGCTTGGCGAGCTAGAAAATGAGCAAAATGAAAATTGCTGCGCTCTCTCCTTTCTCAACCTTACACACAAGGCTAACGAAAAACGAAATACTTGAATAAAAAAAAGTAAGGAAGGAGGAAGGGGGATGGAATGAAGAAGCCCAGGCCTTCTGAAACGCACAGGTACGTGCACGTGGTCGTGTTTGACGTCATCTATCCCGATCGACAAACAACCGTTTTGAAGTCAACAATTAAAGAAGCCAAGGAAATTATTCAAATGTTTACTTCAAAATGGTTGTTTGGCAATCAACAATTAAAGAAGCCAAGGAAAGAGGAGTAGCCGGCGCCGCACATGGGCACCAACCTCTCCTTCAATTACATTTATTAAAAAAGAAAGCCAAGGAAAGCATACGCGGTTTTTATTTGTAATCTTTAATGAAAGCGTATCCTAATTTTAATTCACGTGAAGTGACAATGCCCCAAGCCTACACTTCCCCACGCAAGTGGACGGGGGAATGGTTGCAGACGTTCCGCAATTACCAACTGTCCCACTTGTAATGCGAAGGTTCGGGGTTCGTATCCAACCGGCTGTAATATCTTTTCTTTTTTAATGCACCGTTATTTGCCTCTACTATAAGTGGAGAGCCTTGTACGTCTCATCGAAAGGTGTCCTTGAACAACCTCGGCGTACACATGAACGGCATGCTAGAAATATGGTACGAGTGCTATCGCCTGACACAAGGAAGGCAAGGAGCGAACAAAAGCATCCCAGTATTGCATGAGAGATTATTAATGATTACCAAAAGTTAGCGGAGGAATCTTTAGTGTTTGTCTAGTAGTAGCTTGTGAATAATTAAATCTTATAATTGTCACTAACGTCATGAAATTAGTGTGGGTGATAAATGGGATAGAAAGGAAGACATTGTTCGCATTATGGTTCATTAAAGTGTGAATTAAATCGTAGATTAAGGTAAATTAGTATGTAAATTAATCAAGCGATGCCGTAAGGCTCTTCCCTCCGCGTTTCTTGGACGATAACTTAGGACACTTGGCCTTTTCTTTCTTCCCTGCAATTGTTGCACTTCTAATCACACACTTCGCAATCACTATCTCTTCGCACTGTAGCGAAAAAAACTGCAATGTGACGTTCCCTATGCTTTCGATAGTTCCATTACAACTGTACGCATCATACGATTGCGTCCAACAAACACGGACTCCTCGGTCAATTTCCGTTTTTGCGCTGCCAGAATAATACGGTAAAGAATAAGGTTGTACAAACACAAGCGGATGCCGGAACCCACACAATAGAGCGCGTAGGCGTAACTTGGCGGGTCTGCGTTGTTGGCGGATTGGGCTGGGTCGGAAAGCAGTGAAGACCTGGTTGACCTAGCTATATAACAGTTTGGGGCGGCATTGTTGTGGACCACTGCAGGTGGGAGTTGCGAGAGGCCGTTGCCGGATGAAGGATCCGGGATCCCGCCTGGCGACGCTGTTTGTCGCGAATAGTGACGTGTGCTTAAGCCTACGCAGTTTACGGAGCGTATCGCAGTTTTGAAAGTTCACCAGCACAGCTCCGTAACCTGCACGGTAAGCGCAGTGAGGGTGGTTTCCTTTAACCGAAACGTGCGCCCGCTGCATATTGGAGGTGGCCATCGCTGTTCCGCATAACGTCTACTGTTTCGTTTTTGCACGGCAACGGCATTGTCATGGAGGCGAAATGAAAAACACACCCGTGTGCTTACACTTACGTGCGCACTGAAGAACCCCAGGTCGTCAAAATTGCTCCCCAGCTCTTCATTACTGTACTTGCCTCATTATCATATCGTGCTTTTGAAGCGCATATTATTATCGTCTCGTTACTCTTTATTTCTGTCTCTAAAGCAAGTGAATTGCTCGGAACCAGAAAGTTGCTTGCAACCAAGAAAGAACAGAGGGTATTAGCATGTCCGTAGACTTCTTTATGGTTACGGATTACGAGCGAAGGGGAAGAAAAACTAGAAGAAAAGTTTAAGGGAAGTTTGAGGGTTTAGTCGAAGAGCAGATCGTTAAACACGATGGAGAACAAGGAATGCCGTAGGAGCCAACGTTTCGACAAGTGGGCTTGTGGCTACATATCAAATCCTGCTGCCGTCCTGGCGAAGACAATGGTAGCGATGCCTCGTGATGCAAAGCCCATAACCAGAAACACGCAAGGCTAATGTTGTTGCGTATGTTCTTAACTGCCAGTGTAAAGCAGGGAGGCAGTGACTGCCTGGTAGAACTTTCATTCTTCTCTTTCGAAGAAAAGACTTAACATGACTGAACAGTATTACAGTCTGAGTGAACAGTATGACTGAACAGTATTACTACAGCTGGACATAACGTCGCGAGATGCCTCTACCAGCTCAGCTATGTCATGTAGAGCTGATTATTTCTGGGGTTTGACGAACCAAAACCACTATCTGATTATGAGAGACGCCGTATAGTGGGGGGCTTCGGAAATTTCGACCACCAGGAGTTGCTTCAACGTGCACTGACATCGCACAGCACACGGGCCTCAAGATTTCGCCCTAATTGCAGCCGCCGCGGCCGGAATGCGGTCCCGCGATCCTCATATCAGCAGCCGAGTACCGTAGCCTCTAGGCCGCCATGGCGGGGCGTTATGTAGAATTACTGCATATGGCTCCGTGCAGTAACTGAATGCTACTGCTATGCAACCGCCGCCGACATACCCCGGTAACACGCTGTCCGCCAACGTAAAGAATAGTTATAGCTGGCAGACGTCGCCCTCACTACTCTTGCTAAGGGCGGAACTTGGTCAACTACAAAGAAGAAGAAATATAGAAAGATTGAAGCTTTTCTATTTAGTTTTTAATGAAGAAGTTGGACTTGATAAGACATTATATATAAAACCAGCATCTGAAAGTGCAGTGCGCTTTTGCCATTCTCAGAAAGTTATAGATTTTATAAATCGCACCGATACGTTCAAAAATTCACTTTTTCCAAGAACAACCCGTGAATGGAATTGTTTACCAGCCGATGTTGTGGGATGTGAAACAGTTGATTTATTTACAAATGCACTGAGGAATCGATCCTGATTTTTGTTTCTGTTGTATTGGTTGTACAATGATGCATTTAATTGTAGAAAATACAATGTTTTTCTCTGTGTCCAGCTGCTTTTCTATTTTCTTGTCTCGCTGTATCGTTGTAATGTTATGTGCTGTTATTTTTTGCCATTGAAAATTATGTATGCCCACTCCTGCTTAAGACCTGGTACCCACGCTAGCAGTATGTAATAAATAAATAAAATAAAAAGTCTACGCACAACTAAATTGGTCTGATTGGAAGGAAGCATGTCCGCCGTACAGAAGTATACTTGTTGAATCGGCTGTTAGCGTTTACGTCACCAGGGTATACGCGTACTCCCTCTATCGTACACCCTTGATGGTTTCCTTCAAGCTTACTCGCTGCCCAAAACGCTCCTAAACGCTGGATTCGCTGAATTCGCTCCTTCTCTGAGGACCACCAAGGAGCGCCGTTCTTCTATCAGCCGTGAGTGGGTCTCACTTCCTGTCGGGCCAAAAAAAAATATAGGGTGTCAGTTGACGCGTCACTCTCGGCTCGTGCCGGGCCCTCGCCAACAAGCCGCGTCGACACGTCATGGATTCCGAGGTCGAGCCCACTTACTGGCGACCCTGAAAGCGATTCTTCAGAAGTGGCAACAGTCAGTGCGCAATGCGGCGTTATACTGGAGCAAGATGTACTGTTTACGGATAGATCTGGAACACTTAGCGATAGTCGGCGCTCCCCGCTTGCAAGGCCCACAGCTATATAACAGTCTTATAGGGACACTAAAGGCAAATGTAAAGTTGAGCAATATTGACACATTGGGCTAACGTGGTAGCCCCGCCACGGTGGTCTAGTGGCTATGCATGGTACTCGCCTGCTGAAACGAGGGTCGCGGGATCGAATCCCGGTCAGCGGCGGCTGCATTTCGATGGAGGTGAAATGTCGAGGCCCGTGTAATGTGCCACGTCAGGGCACATCGAAGAACTCCGGGTGATCGAAATTTCCGGGGCCCTCCACTACAGCAGTCTCTCATAATCATAGCGTGCTTTTGGGACTCAAGACCCGAGAAATCAAGGCTAACGTAATAACCAGTTCGCCATTCCTGGCGTCAACAGAGCAGTTCAAGCCATGTTCAGAACATGACAGAGCCATGTTCAAGCCAAACATCCATATACCACGGGTGTGGTCAGCGGCCCGAATTTTTCGCGGCCGCCATACGGGTCGAAAAACTTAAAGATGTCACTGCCCTCTGTGTTGTTCTCGTCTCCCGAATTCGCAAGCGCACCCTTTACATGTTCATGCTTGCTTTAGAGAAAATGGCCGTCTTACGCCATTTACCTCGTTGTGGGTAATAGCGCGTGACTTCACGCGAGCGAGCCGTCCCCGCTTTGAAGACGCGCCGCAGCCGAAAGGGTTCCACCGCCCGAAGCGTGTGATGGCTCGCGGATGCACTATGGCCGCATAATCGTCCAAGCGAAACACACACACACACACACACACACACACACACACACACACACACACACACACACACACACACACACACACACACACACACACACACAGACGTGACGTAGCCTGCATCTGACACATTTACACACGCGCACACACACTTGAACAATCACTCCCCCTCATTCAAAGAAGCTAACACGCACACGCGCACACAGACATGTCACACACTCGAACAAAGACTCCCTCTCATTCAAACAAATTTACACGCACGTACAAACACACACTTTCGCTGGCACGTGCACACGCAAACATGTCACCCACTTGAACAACCACTTCCTCTCATTCAAATTTACACACACACAAGCCCGTACAGTATCTCTCACTCGTTCCGATGTTCTGTTCATCGTGGTACATGCACATACGAACACTCGGGTTCTGTGGTTCGCACAGACATGCGCATTAACGCGAAAGGCCACCGAAAGAAGAAAAGAAAAGCAGCGCAGCCTCAACTTGCCGTTCTCGGCGATTAAAGTGAGTCACACAGTCGCAGCAGGCGGCAGCCCAAGCCATGTGTCTCGCTACGCACGTCTACACGACCTTCGAGAGATTTAGCGGGAAACAACACAAGGCTCATGCCCCTAATGACCCGAAGAATTCTACGCTCCTCTCTCCCCTCGGTGCCCGTCTCGACTACGCTGCATATCGTTTTTGGCGAGCAGTGCGTGTGGACTCTCTGGAGATGCCTGTACAGTCTCGTCCGGACAGCAGTCGACGGTCGTGATCGAGCTTGGTTCAATGCGCTCGAACCTGTAAAGCAATGATTGCGTACGATTCAGAGTAGGAATGTCCATTGAGACAGAACGACCAGTCATTCTGTCTCGGCTGCTGATCCGAACGGATCGAATCCCGGCCGCGGCGGCTGCATTTAGATGGAGGCGAAATGTTCAGGCCCGCGTACTCTGCGATTTCAGTGCACTTTAAAGAACCCAAGGCGGTCGGAAATTTCCGGATCCCTCCACTACGGCGTGTCTCGTAATCGCCGCCGGTTTTGGGACGTAAAACCCAAGAAACCGATCAATCGCTCCCGATAGGCAGGAATATTGTTTCTTACCTCCAGAAAGGAGGTAATATTGAATATATTCTTAACAGATATGGTTTCGGGACGCCCATCCAGTGAGCACAACCATCGTAGCAGCACATCTGGAGGGTTACAGGATACGGCCTGTCTCTTCTCCCCCAACGTACGAATGGCGCCGCTCGTCTTTGATGAACTGCGCCGGTACGCCGACTGCGTCTCTCGTCGTGATTTAGTAAACGCCTAGCCATTTTTCTCTTCTTTCTCTTTCTCTGTCTTTTCAACAGCTGCGTCGGCTGACGTCAGGGTTTCCTGCGGCGCGGTTCGGTTTGGTTACGCCGTTAAGGTTGACGGGCCGTCGGCGGCTGTGGCGTTCAACGTCTTCACGATTGCGGTGGCGGCGGCGCGCACACAATGGGCGTGTCGAAGTAAAACCATCCTTCTGCGCTCGTCGGTTGCCGTTGACAACCGCTGACTGATGAGCGCACACGAACGAGCCGCCTCTTGGCTATGGTAACGAAGTAAAAAAAAAAAAAAAACAATGAAGCAATAAGAACCCCCAGGAATCGCTTAGCTATCGCTTACGAGATGTAAGCAAGAGCGAAGGCCATGACCTTTATTAGTCGAACCCGGTACATTGGGGATAAAACCTGGAACCTCCGGCTGTGCAACATCGTGTGCACGTAATTTGGAATGAGTGTAATGGTTAACATTTTAGTTTTTTTTTGTTTAGTTTAGCTGAAAGGCCCCAGCCAGGGTATTATTTATTTATTTATTTGCAGATTTCCTACATCGCCTAGAGACATTACGGGGAGGAGGCAAATACATCACGAACAATATATATATATATATATATATATATATATATATATATGTATATATATACACTCAAATGTCACTGTAATACTATCAAAATAAACATAAGTATGGGACAACAAATACATATCCAAGACACTTTTAAATGCATACATTTGTTTCTTAAGAGCGATGTCACAACATAGAAAAAATAAATAAATCATTATCTGTTATATTTACTATGTCGTCCGTTAAGCCATTTCAATTTCTTATTGTTTTAGGAAAGAACGAGTAAAAGAAAAGCGCTGGTTCTGCATTTAAAGGTAGAAATCTTCTTGCTGTTATCCCAGCGTGTGGATCTGTAGTGTGGTTCGACAACGTAATTAACACGATTAATACCTGTGTTACATTTATATATTTGGTGTAAGAGTTTAAGCCTTAATTTTTGTCTGTATATGTCTTGTGACATTTTGTTGC
The DNA here is from genome assembly GCA_013339685.2 of Hyalomma asiaticum. Taxonomy (NCBI): domain Eukaryota; kingdom Metazoa; phylum Arthropoda; class Arachnida; order Ixodida; family Ixodidae; genus Hyalomma; species Hyalomma asiaticum. The sequence continues at coordinate 48,051,462 of CM023490.1, forward strand.
GTCATATTGCGGGAACATGTCATGTGACCCGCGCAGCCATGTCACGCAACGTCACATGACATGTTCTTGTCACAATTACATAACGCAATGTCGTGTGACAGGTCCCCCCCCCCAATCACGTAAGGCAATGTCGCGTGGTATTGCATGATGCCTGACAAATGAGGCTAGCTTAAGCGGCTTGGCTGGTAAAGATCATATAAAGCATGAAGTTAAGCTCTATGTCAGCTAGATGTAATATGAGACCAGAAGCGTGGGAAGGAGTTAGTTAACGAGAAGGGGAATTGCAGTAAGTAGTTAAAGGGACGTAGTTGCGCACTGTATTTGATAGGCGGATGTGAGCAACGCACAGGAACGAAGATAGATAGATAGATAGATAGATAGATAGATAGATAGATAGATAGATAGATAGATAGATAGATAGATAGATAGATAGATAGATAGGAATTGCAGAAGGGCACGCATTTGGGCTGGTTGGTTCATGATTGCAGGAAGACGAAACAGCGCAGGACAACAGAACAAAGAGAGAGCGCCCGTGTCTGTGCTCTCTCTTTGTCCTGTTGTCCTGCGCTGTTTCGTCTTCCTGCAAAGAAAGGAACGAAGGAAGGAAGGAAGGAAAAAAAAAGGAAGGAAAAGGGAGGAAGGAAGGAAGGAAGAAAGAAAGAAAGAAAGAAAGGGAAACTTTGTGCCTCCTACATACCCACATTGAATAATGGGGGTACTAGTCAATCTACATAAGGTTGACCTAACGCATATTCCAGTCACCCGACAAAATACTAGAGGCTAGCGCCAGTCCAGCCACTTTAATTAGCATGACGATTGTGTGTACGAAGTCCCGTTAGCGCATTAAGACGTGTAATGCTTTCCCAGTGGAAGAAGTGAACTCTATCGTCGGGGACGCACTGCGCTACCGATTTATTTTTAGCTGTGCTCCAGCGTACGTAAAGCAGTATCGCGTCACAGTATGGCTATAGTAAGAGGCTAAAGAGTCAGCAGTGGTGACGTCTCTGCAGCTGTGCGAGCGTGCGTCACGGATGACCTTGCCCGATCCCATCTATCAGAGTAACAGTTCTATGCACAGTAACTCTGAGAAACATCTCATCGCCTATACCTTGGTACAGATATAGGCTTTGTCCGCATGTAGAGAATATGAAAAAATTAAAAATGATGGCGCTTTAGCGCAACTGGCATCCTTACAGTATGGTAGTTCTTTTTATTAATTGCGTCAATTAGAACCCTGGATTGTTAACATGAACAGAACTAAATAAGGTGCCCGAACGCTACAGTTTTGTTTGCCAATTATAAATCATTAACAAAAAGAAAATTGTCTCAGTGTATCTATTCTGTCGCTAAAAAAGCTACGCGACATATTCATGTGATTGCTTTCGCTGCTATAATAAGTTCATAGGTTTTTTTTTTCCTTTCCTCTATCCTCATCACTACGGGCTTAATTTTTTTTACTTCAACTGTGCAAATGTTCCCACGATAACATTGTTAATTAATTCTGACCGTAACTGTTTACTCTGTTTGTTAGTTCACGCTTTATGTGTACTGTGTGCTTCTGTGTGACCGCTGTGAAGCTGCCCTGTGTATGAGGTGGCTGCAGCTTCCCCTCAGGCTGCCAAATGCAGATTTTTTTTGCCTTGTCATCCTCGCAACATTCGTTGCAAAATGAACTCAATTCAATTGAATTTCGCGCGCATTGCAATACACCCCCCCCCCCCGACGATCCAAATTGCACGGGCAGCATACTTCGAGTTTGCTTTTAAATGTTTGCCTTGTTGATTTTATTTTCGATACTTCCAATATCTATATCGGCACCGTAGCGAGCCAGCCGATACTGTCACATTAAACCACATAACGTGATCCAGCGCATTTCCGATAAAACGCACGTTCAGTGAAGACCAGCGATGGGAGCGTGGTTATGTGCAGCTAGGCTGCGGTGTCCAAAGAAGTTGGTTGGTGTTATAAAATGAAAAAAAAAAAAACCAAGTAATTTCCGCTCTCTGACTGCAGAGCGAGAAAACAATTCCGTGTGGACAAAAATGTTAAACCCATGCGGACAAGCTGAAAGTTCGTAATGTAGTTTGCGTTTTTAAGTGTCTTAAGCTTAAGTCCACAAAACGTCCTGAATAGTGCGTACAACAGCGCGTGGGCAAAAACTCAAGGATTTCAAACGGGCGTTATTAAATGCACACTGAATATTGCGCCGAAATGTTTCAGAATCGGCAAGTCGAACGCTTTTTTGAAGCAATAAAAATTACATTCGGGCAGGCTATATTCTTTTCACGACTTCTTTAAACAACCCGTCTGTGAAACCTTTAGCGGTTACAGGTATGCGCCGGCTGAACTAAAGGTCCTGAGTTCGGTTCCACGCAGGGGCAACTGAGCAGCAGGATGCGAAATGCAAGAGTACTAGCAATTGAAACTGGTGAAAGAAACCTCAGGTTGTCAGAATCAAACACTACTTCAAGGTTGCGTGCCTCATCATCTTATGGCGATTTTAGAATCTAAAGGTGTTTTTTTTTCTGCTTTTTTTTTTCGACACTTAGAGAACGGTGAACGACCGTCTTACGCGTGCACGATGGAGCAACTTCACTGAGCGAAGCACAAAGAAAAAGACAAGAAAAACAAAGAGTTGAAAAGATATTCCATCATTGCCCAAAGTTCACAGATGTCCTGGCAATTCCCTTTTCGATTGTTGGCGAGCGAAAAAATAAAACAATAAAAAAATTAGAATGACTGGATATGCTTCCTACACAAGTCATACGTCACTCATAAATGTGGCGTTTCACTTTTTTTTTCGTTCTAATGAGGTTTTTAACCTTTTCTATTTCACTCGAGAAAGTACTGCGCATATGTCACGATGCCTAAACAGCTTGGTCACGTATTCCTCGTCAGCGTCCGAGACGCTATCCGAGGTGAATTGCCCCCCGATCCGGGAAGAAAAGTGGTGCGATCGCGGAAGCGCGCTTGCTTTGTTCGAGAAAAGCGAGTTTCCGTGCTTCGCCCGACTGCCACCGTACATACGTCGCAATCGTGCATCATCGCCACTTTGGCAGTGATGTCTTTCTTTCTTTCTTTCTTTCTTTCTTTCTTTCTTTCTTTCTTTCTTTCTTTCTTTCTTTCTTTCTTTCTTTCTTTCTTTCTTTCTTTCTTTCTTTCTTTCTTTCTTTCTTTCTCACGCTCTGTAATGCTGTTCTCATTGGGAAGCGTTTGCCAACTTCATCTTTCCCAACGCGAAACAGCATCCGCCAGGTGAAACGCGAGAGCGAAATACGGTTGCGTAGAAAGAAAGAAAGAAAGAAAGAAAGAAAGAAAGAAAGAAAGAAAGAAAGAAAGAAAGAAAGAAAGAAAGAAAGAAAGAAAGAAAGAAAGAAAGAAAGAAAGAAAGAAAGAAAGAAAGAAAGAAAGAAAGAAAGAAAGAAAGATCAGAGCACAACACAACTAAAGTGCAGCTTATTTGTTGCATTCGCATATGAACGGGCGTTTAAATTCCAATGATATAGTGGATGAGAACTTAACCTGTTCAGTGCAAGTCTCCGCCTTGGTGGCATAGTGGTTATGGCGGCAGACTGTTCGCCCAAAAGACGCGGGTTCCAAACCTGGGCGTGGAGGTCGCATTGTCGATCGAGGTGATAATGCCAGAGGCCCGTGTACTGTGCGTAGTCAGTGCGGTCTGAAGAACACTAGGCGATCAAATTTTCGAAGCCCTCCACTGCGGCATACAGTCCCCACTGACTAAGCTGTGGTGAATCTCATTTAACAATAATAATATCTCGTATATTACGTCTCAAAACGCCAATATTATTAAACAAGACGCCGTAGTGGAGGGTCCCGACACGTGGTCTAGTGGCTAGGGTACTCAGGCTGCTGATCCAAAGGTCACGGGATCGAATCCTGGCCCCAGCGGCTACATTTCGATGGAGGCGAAATGTTGAGGCCCGTGTACTGTGCGATGTCAGTGCACGTTAAATAACCCCAGGTGGTCGAAATTTCCAGAGACCTCCACTACGGCGTCTCGCATAATCACATGGTGGTTTTGGGACGTAAAACCTCAGAAATCAATCAATAAACCATCATAGCGATCATATCGTAAACCTCCTTAACTGAACGCAACGAGCGCCTTGGGGATGTTTCTTTCAGGTGTTCCTTTGTCTGGACTAGATCAAGTCTTATCGTCGTTTAAGGTTAACACGCATTTCTGCATCCTTTAAATATCTATTTTAATATTATTATCAGGAATTTCACTCGCGGGACATCTAGCGTGTCATTTTCATACACTGTGTAATTATGCGAGGTTTGCGCGATCAATGACCGCGCGGTTCTCTTTTATAGCACCCCCCACACCTTTTCCCGCTCGCACGAACGTGCTGCTATGCGGAATCTTCGTCCTGTCGGCTCCGTTTGCAGAATGTCTAGAAATTTCAGTTATCCTATGCTCTTCCACCTGTACTACACCACAATATGTAATTCTCATCTTCGGCACGCATCTCTGTGATGCAGAATAGAATGAGTGAATCCACTTCATTGCACTTAATGCACTGAAATGTACTTAATGTACTTTAATGTGCTTAAATACAGCGGCAGCCCCACTTAGCGAGTCGGGAAAAAAATGTTCCTAAGCATATATAACCATCGCTTCGGTAGGAATTCGGCGCCCGTGCAAAGAAACCCTTTGGATTAAAGAGGCATTCCCTGTTCAAAGACCTTTCTTATCACTGCAAGTATCCATAATTCCCTAAACTTCTCTTCTTGTTTAGACTTCTCAGGGACACTTGACACGGTAGCTCGCGACAGCTTACAATTTGCTCGAGATAGGATCCTCATAGGAACGGAGCTGGCACCTTCTCCCACGTAGCACAAAAGAACAGATGCGTCCATTATAGTCGAGTCGTATATGCAGACATCTACACCTGCGCTCCCACGCGAACACGCTGACTGACAGCTGTGGCGTCTGTCCCCCGCTAGAAGCAGTGTCTTCAGATGGCGTCGATTGACATGGCTGTGAACGAGAGGGTCCCACTGTTCCCGCGGCTGTTATGACACGAACGAGTCTGCATATACTTAATTGAACTGCATACACTGCCAAAAACGTGATAAGAGTAGAAGGGAGACACTCCCTAATCATGACGAGAAACTGACCGGTGTCTTTAAGGTCAAATGTTACAATCACTGCGTTCTACCGGTACTGGCATACAGGATAAAGAAACGAAGTCGAGATGAAATCAAAGGCCATACAGCGCCAAATGGAACGAAAAATTGTTGGTCTAGAACGTTAAGAGACGCACAGCGGGTGGAACAGATCATGTGACAAACAGATAGCCTATATCTTCACGTCAATTAAGAGAAAGATGTGGATTTTGGCACGACATGCAATACGGAGGACAGACAACCGATGGACATTGAGAAAGAAATGGATGCCAAGAGGAGAAAAAACGCAGCACAGGTAAGCAGAAGGCTATGCCGGCAGATGAAATAAAGTGATTCGCACTGCGCAGGCATAACGTGTAATCAACTCCGAGCAAGTGTAAGGGAGAACTGGAAATCAATGGGGCAGGGGTTCCCCCTGCAGTGGGCCTAATTTATACGCCGTATACGCTGGAGTGGAAAGGTATTCATAAAGGGCGTGTGTGTGTGTGTGTGTGTGTGTGTGTGTGTGTGTGTGTGTGTGTGTGTGTGTGTGTGTGTGTGTGTTGTATTTCGGGGGCTCTACGAACACCCCACCTTCTTTCTGACTGCACTTATGTCGACGCACGAAAATGTTCACGCAACACAAGCATTCACATAGCACTGTAAATGAGCTTCATCGTCAGTAATCATCATCAGCACTTATTATCCCATAAGGTCCTATGCAATGCATTACATAAGTAGGAAGGGGGAAAATAAATATCATGAGCACATGTCATGGCACAAATGTGCTGGAAATGCACGTGGCAATGTTCACACAGCAGGAAGCTGCAGAAAGAAGTAAGTGCGAGAATATATATTGCTTCGTTTCCATTCGCCCTTCTCTTTCAATCGTCAAATGCACTTAGCCGCGGACACCGAGTTTTCTCACGGCTTATATACTGATCGTGATCGCAACAACAAAACAAATAAAACGCGAGAAAGACGCTTCACACATTTCGCGCGCTCCGGATATACGGTTGCTCTTTATTCGTGGGCTACTCACGTTCGCGTAGGATGACCCCGAGGAGAGGCCATTTTCAACCGAACACTCTCTTTTTCTCCGCGCCCCCAAAAACGCGTGGGTCTCGAATTCGCCGGCTCGGAATGGGGTATGACACGAACACCTGCCGTTTCCGGTACGCCTGAATTCTACCGGCACCGCGCGCATGCGTTCTGCTTTGGTTATCGAGTCTTTCATCCTTATCTTAACCGCATGCACTCACTAGTTTGTTGGGAGTTTCCTGTGTACGTTGAAAGGATCGTAGACGATATCGGTAGTAACCGCATCGGTGGGATAAACTTTCAATCGAGCCCTGACTGAAGTGGCGCGAGAAAGTTCTTGCCCACTCCATCCCCCTTTATTTCTTTTTTCTACTTCGCAGAGCACAGTGTGGATAGGTGCATGGCGTTGAATTCAAAGCGCGAACTCGAAAAAGTTGTTATTGAATTTCTTATCTGACAGATTTGAGATGGTCAGCGCCTAAAGCGTTGTCTGGCACTTCATCAGGCGCAACCGAAATAGCTTGCACGGTCGTAAAAAAAAAACAAAAAACAAGAGGGCTGCTCCGTGCACACGGAAATGGAGACTTCGTTTGGGACAGTTATCTCGTGCACTTTTCCACACGCTTACACAGGGCCACGAGTTCATAAATTTCAATGACAGTCTAGCGCTGTGCAGGATCTTTTTTTTTTCTTTATCTCAACCTGACATGTCTTCTCCTGTATACTCCGTTTCATACATCAGGTCCAACGCTGTCAAAGCTAGTGCTCGTGCCTACGCTGTGTACTTCCGCGACCAAAAAGTATTGCGTTGCTTGCGGTGCACAAAAAAAGAAGAAATGCCTCGTTGGCAGCCTTATATAGTGATACATTTCTCATCAGCTTGACAAGGCACGTAGCTATTTCTGAGGAAACAATTGCAATACGCGAGCTTGTATGTTATGTTTGCCGTTTGCTTGTCGGAGCGATACACTTCTTATTTTCTTTTTCTTAACGGACTACTTGCGTAGCCTCCACAGCATTGCACCTGATGTATGAAACGTAGTATAGATATGGTGGATAGTGGTATCTAGCATGATATATTCTTTTGTCTCCTGCTTAGCACTGTTTGCCTCCACTTGAAGTTGCGTGAATAAATAGTACTTTTGATAATAATATGCTACCACGATTTGATCTTAAAGACCGGTGTTCTATGCTACATACATTCCTTGTAGAATGTGTAAACTTTCTCCGTAGTAAGACCTGCAGTCAGCTACAGCTTGAACTTCACGTGAGCCATGCGTTAATACGTCTGGAACTATTGGTCTTCAAATAAGCGACACAGAATATTTGATCAGTAGGGCGTAGGGTTATGTGTCTATTTCCTGTCCAGCTTGTAATTTATTTATTTATTTATTTATTTATTTATTTATTTATTTATTTATTTATTTATTTATTTATTTGACGACACACGATCGTCGTGGTGCAAGCGACTAAAGGAAACCTGACTGACTAGGCCTCAGGCACAACAACGTAGCACATAACAGAGCGCAACTGCGCTACAAACAAAAAGAATTGCAGTCTCTTTCAATGGTAACCTGGTGGCTGTGGTACTTGCCACCAGATTCGATCCCCCGAAAGTCGCGGGATCGAATGCCGGCCGCGGCGACCAGATTTCAATACGAGGCGATATTCCAAGGGACCATGTACTGCGCGATGTCAGCGCAGCGTTTTAATGAATCCCGGGTTGTCAAAACTTCCGGGACCTTCCGCTACGGCGTCTCTGATAACCAGATCGTGGTTTTGGGACGTAAAACCCCCGAAATTATTACCATATTATTACACTCTTGGTACACGTTGTTAGCAAAGGAAGTATGAACTAGCAGGCATTACCTGCCAACGTGTGCTATGGCGCATTAAAACATTAGCGAAAAAAAAAAATGAAGGTCGCTTGAATCCTTTGCTAACCCTTGCAACAAAATCGCTCTTCTACGCTTCAGTACGCGCCAACAGGATTTCTAATATGGAGGGCTTCTGCGGTAGGCTTGTGACGTCGGCTGCTGAGAACGCGGCTCAGTGACAGTGCGGGCTGCCTCCTCGGGTAGTCGAACCCGCGCCCTCGCACCCGCTTAGCGCGATAAGGCCGTAAGACAACGCCACAGCATTTGACACATTGAGAGGCGCATGTGCTTTCTATGTTACGCAGTCACGTTAACCTTATCTCAATGTGTCAAATTGTAACTGATAAGACGCAACACTTCGATCAGTTATACAACTGCAGTACACACACCATACCCATGAACACCCGTGAATCCGTGTTACTACAGCAGCTTGTACGACACGGAGGATACAAGGCGTGCACAGGAAGCAGCAAACAGCACGCCTTCGCAACATCCTTTCCTGCTCTTCTACATCCTCCCGCGTTACCCGTGCCCCGATACTCTGTCTCACTAGTTCCGTGCAGCAGAGCCAAGGCTACGCGGCCATCGAGCGCAGCGTTCTTCCGAAGCGAGACAAAGTGCCGTTGTTCGGACATGCACCTGCGAGCCGCTACTGCCAATAAGGGCCCCACTTCATCCTCCTCCTTCTCCTTCCAAGGCTGCCGCTGCCACTGCAGCGGCCGCTATTGGCAGATGACAAGCCGGGGAAGGATACGTTTAACACATGTTCGCCCTCCGGATTGGCCGAAGAGGGCTGTAGCTTCCACGGTGCTGCACGGAACTTCTGAAAGGCACTATAGGTCATGCCGGAAGAGGAATGCCGGTGCACCCGCGAATAGCCTCGCGCACGATCTTCACTGAACCGGCACCAGCTACCGAAGTGTGTAACAGGGGGTGATGGTGCCCCTCCAGGCGATGAGCGTCGATCCTTAGGTTTCCCACTCAGTGTTGCATATAAACGACTGCGCTGATGAGAACGCCTTCGCCCACGATGTAGCGCATGGGGCCGACACTGTAGAGATCGCACGATCGTGCCTTTGCATTGGCACCAACTGAGGCACGTATACTTTATTTATTTATTTATTTATTTATTTATTTATTTATTTATTTATTTATTTATTTATTTATTTATTAACTAGGAGTTATTTAGCGGTCTCCTTCGTGTTGAACCGCTTTTCCAAGCTAACGTCGCAGGTATAGGCGGAAACATCGGTGAGCTGGTTCGGTGAGTAATCTCAAACTGCAAACAAACATTTCTCGAAGAAGGTGAGGGGAGGAATTACGTCATCGCATTGGACTGACCTTTTCCCACGCCCACTGCGTTTGTTCAGTTAAGGCTGTGGGGGTTTACTAGTGCGTGCTGTCGCTAAACCTACTCCGAGTGTAGCACGCAGAAAGACATAAATGCACACTTCGACGTGTGCGTTGATGTAATTTTGCTTTTTCTTCTCTGCATCTTTATCATATCGACATTATTGTTACGATGTATGTGATCATAATGAAACTTCTGCGCACACAACACGAAGCCACAAGTGTATGTTGAATTAAAAGTGCGAGGAACGCGCAATGCACTCACCTACCGCCATGTTTAGAAATTGCAAAACGTGAAGCAATGAGTTTGGGCATCTGCTTATCCGTGTTCGACGACTAATCCCACGCAGTGCAGCGTTTGGAATAGACGGTTGCTTTGAGGAAACATAGAAAAATAAAAGGATCTTTCCCGAATCGGTTTAATCTCTTTTTTACCATACTATAACTTACAAGCACCACCCTCACCGCGAGAAGGCACTTGGTAAGTGAGAAAACGCGTACGCGTAATAATAAAATACAGAATGCGATGTCGTTTTAAAGCTGCCGCACTATAACTCGCTGTCACGTCATAGATATTTAATGGCACATGCAAGGTCTCACACAATTATTTACCGGTATAAGTTAACTGCATTGTGCTTCTGTGTAGCCAGATACCTGACGCAGGAAGTTTCATGAAATTCTGTCGAGCCAATGTGGTCAAAACGGGCTCAAAAAGTGACATTGGAACTGGTGACGTCATGCTTACGTTATGGTGCAGGACTTCTGGCGCGAAATTTAAGAAAAATGTCAAACTTTGCCCTTCCTTTTCTCTTTCAACGTTGAACTCATGACAGTGAAGTCAACGACTATGGAATTCTTAACGAACGATCTGAATCGTGAATTGCTTTACTGTTTCACTTGAGTGTTCATCGAGACGTCGCCTCGATTTTTTCCTTTACCAGCCACAGCCTTCATCAACCAATCGCTACCGCTTCTCCCAATATAGAGAGCCAGCATAGCGTGCCATCTCCTCGCATCGACGGAATGTTTATAGCACCGGCAATTCCACGCTGTGACCCCGGGCACCAGCGCTACACTACGGTCGCTCGGTCACCAGGGCTATCCCCGAGTTGCAGTTCGTTCTCGGTACCGATGCCGGCGCCCAGCAATTAGCCCCCGGGAGGCCTGCTTCGTTCCCTCGACAACAGCAGCACCAGCAGCTTGGCGGGTGTTCAGAGCAACCCCCCCTCCCCCTTTACCCTGGACCAGTGCCTCAGACAGTTAGTTATCCGCTATACATCTACTCTCGTTCGTTCGCTGTCTACCTGCTTCTCTTTCGTTTGATCGCCGTGTCTCCTCTTTCCCTCTTGTCTTCTCTCTCTCTATCTATCTGTCTATGCATGTACCTGTTTGTTTATCTTTGTACTTGTTGTCCGCGCTGTAGCTACATTGATGTTCGGATTTTCACACTCCACCTTTCTGTCCAAAGGAATGCGAGCGGCGTGTTTTTCGGAGGCGGTGCCTTTCGCAAAAAGCAGTGTTCGCTGTCTTATTTTTTTGAAGGCCAAGAAGTGTTAACCGGTGGCTCTTAACGGTCAATCTAAGGTCGAAAGTACAAAGAAGAAACATTTCCAGTTCTTGTTTTCTTTCTTTTTTCCTTTTTTAAACTTGGCAACTTCGTATCTCGTGGACGTCGACACAGCTATAATACATATTGTGATTAAGAAACCTCGATGCTGCGGGTGCATTTGATATCGCATAAAATGTGTGTTGCGTACTGCAACGCTGGCTACAATGCGTGCAGTTGTCTCGCGAGATGTGCAAAATTGTAGAACTTCACTCTTTCCCTTTCTTCCTAGAAGCTTTTTTCAATGACAATGTTGCACGCTGCGATGTTTGACCATAGAGGATGCCATGTTCAACACAACCCAATGTTACAATAGATGAGAGTGGTGCTTACGACATTGCCATGGGAATGATGGCTAAGACTTACAAATAATTCCTGCAAAGGCAAGTTCAACGTCCCCAAGAGTGAGTGGCTTGCTCTTCTTTTTTTTCCTTTTTCTTTTAATGTAGCCAAGATGCTGGCTTCCTGGTCACGCCTGCGGAGCGTCCAAGAACATCGCGTGATACTCCGGTTAGATGAATCGGCATTCCTATTTGGGAGCTTCAGCTATATGACCTCGTCCTTCCATACGGCCGCCCATGGGCGCCGGTCAGTAATTGACCATTCCCTCTCACAACCGGACGATTGGGTCGTTACGCCATCGGGACCTTGCCGCGCCTGGCGCGCAACCCGCTGACCCGATGCTCCGCTCTTCGCTATACACTGAAAGCAGAGCGCCTCCGTGATCTGCGTATCGCTGTCGGCACATGGCAAGTTCATGGAGACCACAGGAGCCGCTGCCAACGCCCCACGAGACGTATACACAACATCTGTGCTGCATGTGGCACAGGGTTCGTGTGTTCAGGCTTCTTGAAAGCGATGGGGGAACAGTAAGCTCAGAAAGGGCTTACCGTGACAATATGGAAGCCTAATCTTTCAGACAAAACTTAGAGAAAGGAATCATGGGAAGCAGACCTTGGTCACATGGTTTGCAAGCGGTACATTCATGAATGGCCGGTCTCCACTAAATGTTACCGCGCACGAAACGACACCGAACATTCCGGTAAATATGTTGGCTGACATTACCCTAGAGGCACGTGCCTCGCACGAGGCATTAGAGGAGGTTGGCTTGCCAAGGCTAGCGGAATCACATAACACTGCCCCCAAAGCTTTGTTTTTCCATCCATGCTGAAAACCATAGATGCCGATTTGTGCTAGTGCCTTTTACTGCATGATGCTCTCCGAATACGACTGGTTCTGTTGAACAGCTCTAAACGTCAAAAGTATCGCGTCGTCCGTATGTCGTCCGTATCTGTTGTTTAGCATGCTGTCAGTCCTTCTTGCAATGCCCCCTGTGTGACTCTGAGGTCGGAAATCTTGATTGCCATAAGTTATTTGCACGCGAACCTAATGGAATCCGATTATTACGCCCCCCTCATTAAGAAAACGGCTCAGCACACAAAAACGAGACACTGAAGATGAAGAAGACGTGAAGACGATCTGTTCGTGAACAGTACTGCCAATCATAAAGGCCACAACTACTTCGTGCCTTCTTCACCTTCAGTACCTCGTTTTTGTATGCTAGCTGCGAACAGATACCAACTCGCCCACTTATCAGTGCTACCCAACTCACCCTCCCAGAAAGAGCAGATCCCGGAGAGGTTTGCTGGGCTAAAAGCTGTCGTAGGTAGCTTGACTCGGCCAATGAACCCTCTGCAACGCAGTTAGGACTGCAAAACTTTGCGAGAGGTGTAACTCACGTTACAGCCTCCGCAGCGGTGTAGTGGTTATGGTGCTCGGCTGCTGATCTGAAAGATGCAGGTGCGATCCCGACCACTGTGGTCACATTTTGACGGAGCATTGCGGTTTTGGCATGTCAGACCCCAGGTGACGATTATTAATTTAATACTACAATAAGTGCGACGTGTGTTCGTTATTTTATAGTTTGAAATGCACTATCGAAAAGTACGAAAGGTTACCTAGGCTGGCACGTCGCATGCAATTACGTAAGACAAAAAGAAAAAGATGACACCCAGAGATCAGCAAGGATAGTAAATAAGCATACAACCACAAAAGCAATCATGGTTGAAGTGAACCAAATTTCACAGACGCAATATACTCCTACAAATTTGTATTTGCGGGAGTATATTCTCCAAGTAAGAATTACTGTGAAATGCATCATTCAAATTAAAGTCATATCAGGAAACTAAACAACGAGAGCAGCTCTGGGGTACACTTCTTGAAGTATATCGAAAAAAAAATATTGTTACATAGGTGACGCCGCTAGAGCCAACGTTTTCGACAAGCGGACTTGCCTCCATCAGGGCCACGTGTTTCTTCCCTAGCAGCATTCCCATCCGTTCAGCTCTCGTTGGCACTTACGTCACGTGACCAGCCGTAGCAGGGGGACAGCAGCCAGTGAGCGCATCAGGTGTCCTCCATTATCGATTATTCGGTCGTCTGGACGCGGTGCCAGCACCGAGCAATTGCGAACGGTACGGCGGCTTTCATTAAAGCCCTCCCATCGTGTGCCGTCCGTCCTGAGATCTCATCGTTCTGCGCTCCCGACGATGGTCTCAACAGGCCGCCGCCATTGTTGAGCACAGTGGCATGGAAGCCCGGTCCGCTGTGGACGTCCCTCAAGCGCACGCCAGTTAACCGGACCCAGGGTGACCTCGGAGACATTCTCATGTCTGAATAATGATGGCTGCGATTATATGGTCCCCAGAATACCGTGGCTGTCATTGATAGATTTATGGGGCTTAACGTCCCAAAGCCACGTTATGATTATGAGAGACGCCATAGAAGAGGGCTCCGGCAATTTCACCACCTGGGGATCTTTAACTTGCGCTGACAACGCACAGCGTTCAAAATGTGACTGTCAGTGCGCGGATCCAGGAAGGTTGTATGGTCCCAGGCCATGCAGGTGTATGCTGTAATATGGGTCCTGCGTTCTAAAGGTGAAATAGTTCTCCAACCGTAGCAGCCGCCACTTAGGTGCTACCTGCACCCAATGTCCCGACGAAGACGAGACCATATCTGTGGAAAAAGCTGGCTCTCTGGTGGCATTCCTTGTTTCTTAGCCCTTTCAAGATCTCTGCATCGCTTGCGGTTGCCGCAGGCTCTTCCCGTGAACACCTTCAACCCACCTCCGCCGAACTTTCCTTGTCCGTTCCGTCGGCGTAGAAGTAATTGTGGTTGTTTACTCGTGAAATATATACAGAAGGTCAAAAGTACAAGGAAAGCTTCTACTAGGATATTTTTTTACTTCTGGTGACTGTCCAGCTCGAGCAAGTAACTCCTAAACGGCAGCTCCTACCAGAATTAGAGAGCTATCTTACTTTCAATCTCCCCCATCCTTTTCCCCTCGCGCACGGTAGCATACCGGTTGTGCTACACTGGTTAACCTCCCTGCCCTTCCCTCTCTACTATTTCCTTCCTTCCAACTTACTTTTAGAACGTAGGACCCATATTAGAGTAGGCATGTATGGCCTGGCACCTGCAAGCTACATCTCTGTCTGATATTCTCGAGACTGTACAAAACTGCGCAGACAGCTTCGTGTTTAGTAATTGTATTATCTTACTGCACTTTTAGTGCACTTCTAGTGTTGCTGCAAGTCATTTCCTGACGCTGATGTAACCGCTCGGCAACGTCGTTCATTAGCCCCGCGAGCACTGTCCCTCTACTCAGCAATGACGGCGTGCAAGAAAATTGTATAAGTGCTCGTGCTAACGTGGTCGGCAAGATTCCTAGCTTAGCTGCGCCTTTCACGGGACCGTTTGGACCGGTAATGGCGTTGTCGTGACTAGGGCGCGCACGTTAACCGTGCCTTTGTGCATTGCCAGCGCATTTTGAAAGTTCTTCACCGAAAGGAAGCATTGTGAGTGACCTGCGAATGACTATTACCTACGCCTCACTGCATGCGTACGAAAGGAATAGATCGTCGAGCCTCATTTATACTGTTTGTTGAGATGATTACTTGAGTACTTAAATAATAATCATAACAGTAATATTTTTTTGAATGAGAAGACTATTTCCTGACAACTCGTTCGGTTTCGCTTGCAAGGTTTCTCCGTTTCACCTTTGGTTTTCACCTATGGGACGCAACACCCTCGTCCCAAAGAAGAGATTCTTCTTCAGAGACGGAAGGGAGTCTTCACTACATTCCCTAAATAATGCCGCTAATTACAAACACTTTGTTAAAGCACCGATCTGGGCTAGTTAGCAGTGACATAACGAAACCATTGTACCCTAGCGAACAAAAGTGTCCTGTATTGTTGTGCGCGAGATGTCCTGTTTTCGTTCGCTAGAATATTATTATTACATGCCCACCTTCTCTGAACTGAAACACACATTTGATTTTGAGCATGCGGACCGATGAACGATCGAGCGTTCATATAAGGTTAATAAACAGACCAAGAGAGCTACGCACTACAGACAACGTACATACATCTACGCACTACGTACGCCTGAAGCAACGACTCCCAAAGGACACGTAAGAAAAATTCACTTTGCCATTTGCCCAACGCGAAAAAGTTCTTGCTTCGTGCTTTTTTCTTTTTGTCGTGGAGCAACGTGCATAACCTCAAAGACCGTTGGCATCTGTGGAATAAATAGACAACGCGCGTGTTCTACGGCAAACGATGACCTCCGAGCACAATGCCTCAGCGACCTGAGCAACAATGTGGAAGGTCGCTGACTTCGCAATGGCTCCGTCTGGCCCGAAAACAGCAACTGTTGTATGCGTGCAGCAGCGCATAGCTTGCGGTTACCTTAACCCTTGTAATGCGGGGACATAACTTGTAACTGGGTCGGTCGAAACCTTTAAGATTATCGTGTAAGCCTAATTCCTGTGCATGCAGTTGGAACGAAGATTTCAAATCGCTTATTTGAACAAAATGACAGTGTTATCTATCTATCTATCTATCTATCTATCTATCTATCTATCTATCTATCTATCTATCTATCTATCTATCTATCTATCTATCTATCTATCTATCTATCTATCTATCTATCTATCTTGATTCAATACTTTGGATCAAGACGGCTATTACGGCTGTTTCAGTTATAGGTGCGACCTGCCGACGCACAGTTCTCACGCTCTAGGTTACCTCAACAAGCGTTGGTCACAAAGAACCACAAATCCCGGCCATCACCCCTTTCTAAACGAACTATCGTCACGCGTAACTGAGCCGCATCTGTTTCAGCCGTGCCCGCCCTTGCTTGTCCGCCGCGATCGCTGCGATCCTTGTCCGCAGGCCAAAGCGGATGCCTTGCTTCCTCTATACTGCGAACCCATTCCCAACGCCATCGCAGTAAGCAGGGAGCAGGTGTCCGTAATCGCGTCCTGCCGCACATAATGCGGGCGCTGAGCTTCAGAAGCTCTCGAGACAAGTGGGACATGCACGCCGCCTATGCGCGGCCGGCTGCATGGAGCACAATGGAAGGAATAACTACCTGCCTTGCCTTCCGCCTCATGAGACTCGAGAGACCAAGTGGTCCATTCGGCGAGGCGCTTTGTCATTTGCAGCGTTCATGCCTTGATCCGAGGGAGTCGACAGGCCGAGAGAGTCCCGTTGGAGTTATACACTACCGCATGTACGGTGGGGGAGGATTGCTGGCTGCCTGTTTTTGTCGTTGTTGCTATTCGCCAATTGCAAGTGTGGTGCTCGCGACGTCCCAGAGCTGACCACTCGGCGACGCACGCCATTCAGCGGTAGTGCAGAGCCATTCAACGCATTTCGCGGTGCCCACAGAAAGAAAAGAAAACGAAGCAAACGGGTACAGCCGTTCGAGCTTCCTTAGTAAAATGGCGACAAAAGCGAGACTATAGGAAGACAAGTGTAGAGATCTCGCGTTTTCACTTTCGCAGTATTGCCAGTTGACCTCAGGGTGTTCTTTTTTTCCTGCGTGCCTCTTTCCTTTCCATTGCCGACTTCTTCCTTCATTCTTTTCTTTCCTTGTTCTCGTTTTTCTGCCTCTTCCTGCAAGGACTGTTTCACGCGGCCACCTTCACCATCGCCTCCGCGGTAGCGTTCTCTATTCAAACTGACGTGAGGCAGAAGCAAATTCATTCACTTTTGTAAGAAAACGTGCCTCCAGGAAGACGTCTTACTGCAAGCCAAGAGGAACGTGGACATCTGCCCAACCTTCAGGAATAACACCGGATAGCGAACTCCTACTATACAGTGTGGAAGAGCCTGAGGTGTTGCCGTGCTAAGGTGCAGCAGCTCCAGGCAGCGTGATCGAATGGTAGCCGCGGCGCCATCACTTCGATTTGGGCGTAACCCGAAAAAGACAACAAAGCATGTACATAGATTTAAATGCTCGTTAAAAAAAACCGCAGGTGGCCAAATTACTCCGTAGCCCTCTGCTGATGCGTCCCTCCAAATCATATCGCGAATTTGACAACATAAAACCACATCAGTTATTATTGCTACTGCGTGGGAGATGTTGCTTATAACTGAGCGACCTACTATTCCGATGCCGGCTGGCATGATGGTACAGTGGTTAGTCACGGCGCATAGTCGCAGATCCGAATGGTGTGGGTTCTACCCTGCCTGCGGCGGTCGCATTCCAATTCTATAGCAAATTGCAAGAGGTTTGTAGGAGCTTAAATTGCAGGAGGTCAAAACTTTCGGCGCCCTCAAGTGGCGTGCCCTCTTATAGCATTCTGCTTTTGGCACGTAAAACAACAGTTGTTGTAAGGTAGATGTCTTTGAGTCGGTAACATACCTATTACAGGGGTGGATCCTATTCGCGAGACGCATGTGAGCGCTTGCTGATTTTAACGGTTAAACGTTGTATCAGCGTTGGCAATCGTGATAGGGGCTGTCGGTGTTCGCTGCAGCGTCGATGTTCTTCTTTTATGCAACAAAGCTGCTATAAAAATGCCAAACATAAGCCAAGGTTCCTTCTATAACGAAATATGACCTTGAAATGACTTTGCCTAGCTATCAAACGAAGCTACATCTAGCAGCACAACCTTGTATGGCGTCGACATCATGTTGTATCACGTAAGGCGACGTCACAACGACACGTGACCAGTAGAAGATGATGTACGCGATGAAGATGATGAAGTTAAGATGACGATTATCATGACGATGATGAAGATGATGATGTAGGTGAACGTGAGGATGTAACATACTAAGAAGAAGATTATGATGATGAAGATAATGATGATCGGCCAGCTTCACTGTGACCTGGCCTGGCGCGACCTAGTGGAATCTGCGTACATTTTTGTACGCAGATTTTTGTACACAGACCTAGTGTAATCTGCGTACATTTTTGTACGCAAACCCCAACTTAATTACCGGCGTTTGGTCCGTTTTTTAGAATGCTGTTATCATCCACAGCGTCAAATCTCATCATATTTCAACACTTCCGCAATGACGTCATTTCCAGCCTGTATCAGAGAGGCCGTATCAACAATCTTGGCCAATTATAGTCAACGAGACGGTGAAATCGGCCTCGATATCTGTCGGCATCCCCATTGAAACGCACCTCTAACCAATAGCCATATAGCATCGTCGCGATGTACCGGTTGCTGTGTCGTACACGGTGATACGTTCGTGCGAATAATGTTCTTACAGCCCTTAGCCCCCCCCTCCTCTCAAGCAGATATGTACGAAATCTGTTCGCGTAGACTCAATACCCGCACAAATTTACCGGGAACAGAAGTGCTCGCAACACGAGATTCGCGAAAAGGCTGAGTTGTCGCTTAGCCTGCGAACATGTGCTCTAAATAGCGTTTCATTCCGTACTTGCTGCTGGCAAGACTTGTGTCGCCTTCCGGCCTGGAGTCCTCAAGCTACCAGGGAAGAGTACGAGAATCATGTGGAGAGAAATAGGTAAAATGTTTATTTACAACATGTTACTATCTGACTGCTTTTCCTCGGGCGTTCTCCTCTTGATTAAGCAGCCCGCTTTCCATAGGAAGTCGTCTAGGGAAGACTTTGTTGAGGCTACTCATCCAATCCCATGTCGAAGGCCTTGGTCCCTTCCAAAGGGGGAGAAGATGATGCACCGCCCTTTTAATTGTCAAGTTCGTTCAGGCAACCCTCCTCGCAGCGGGGAAAGGTGAGCACAGCAGGACTCCTTCGGGCAAAGGTACGAGGGTACCCCCCTGTTGAGCTAATAGTAGCCCAAATGCATCGCAAGCGCCCGTGACGCGTCCCTGGCTCCGCATTCCGCGAGCCATTGTGTAGTGGTTATCAGCTATTCAAGGAGTTCTTGCTGGCGCCACCTCGTTTCCGCGGCGTTCGGTCGCGACAACTTCGTCAACGAGTTTTTGCTGGCGCCGTCTTGTTTCTAGATTTTCTGTTGCAACATTGTCAAGAGTTGCGCAGAGTTATATACGCTAAATTAGGAGGGTCATTCGTAAGGACATCCGCGAAGACTAGAGGTCTATCTACTGAGAGTCCCGGTATGGTCCCTTGACCTTGGGACCCTCTTCTGTATACTCTTGAGGTTGCAATCATTATTTGCCAAAATAAAAAAATTGATTTGATTTGTCCCTTACGTGCGTGCCATGAAAGGTGGTCAGGAATGAAACAGCACATGTCAGTATCGGATTGTAACAGGTATGAGCGATTCCTAGGGACATCATGTCCCTACGGCTCTGGCCACTAAGAGTTGTGTGCGCTCAAGTGCAAGTGTGCTAGCTTATACATATCACGAAGATATAACGAAGACTATGCACGCTAGATGCAAAATTACATGTGCGACGTGACAGTACATTGTCGTGGCATGTTTAACTCTGTCAGCAGCGTACGGTACTGAATTTTCAACAGTTTTTGGGGTTTTATGTCCCAAATCCAGCTATGATTATGAGAGACACCGCAGAGGAGGGCTCCGGAAATTTTGACCACCTGGGGTTCTATAACGCGCAGTTGCATCGCACAGTGCACGGGCCTCGTCATTTCTCCTCTATCAAAATGCAGCTGCCGCGGCAGTTTAAGTAGAAGTTTTGAAGTTTATTATTATTACCGCGTCAGCACACCATATACATGAACATCAAGGATGGCAGGATAAAAGCCGAGGCAGCTTGACCGGTACACCTCCTTGTAAAATTCAAGCAGAAGTACATGTGCGTGTACGTGACACTAAATTGTCGTGGCACGTTTCATTCCGTTAACACTGCAGAGTACTTTATAGTACTAAATGTTTTATTTATTATTACGGATCTTTCTTGGTTATGTCAGGGACTCAGTTGTCGACACACCTTTGGTGTGGAGCATTGCATTGACCTAGTATTCGACGCACAAACAAAAATGTGCAAAGCCCTACGCTTGCATCTCTGAATCCTAAGTCCCCGAGCATTCCCTTTAAGAAGTGACCACACTGTACTTGAGCGCTGCCTCACTCGCATTACAGCGCCGTCCTACCTACCGCATTGCGAATGCAAGTGGATTATAATTCTCGCGCTCAATGCATCATCACTATTATTTAATGGACACGCGCGTGCGCTGTTGCACAGTCACCTTTCCGCACCGTTGTGCGGCCCGGCCGGCCTGTCCTTCTGGAAGAAATAAAGCGAGTAAGCAACAAACAAAAGCAAATGTGGGACGCGTGCCACCGCGCTCAACAATGGCGTAACCTCGGGGCCACCACGATACTGACCACGCGAATGACCGCGGTCATTCTCGCCTTTTTATTGCGATTCTTTTGCACTCTTCTTTTTGAGGCTGAGTAATAGCTCGCCGTATAGAATGCAGACAGTCTCTAGCTGGTCGGCTTCACGCTCAAATTTGTCATTGGTCATAGGCAACTTGCAGGTTGACCGCGCGCTTTGAGATTGTTCGCCAACCGTGACAAGAAATGACTTTCCCGGCTCCGAATGCGGAATTTCTCGCTCCGTATAGGACTACGCACATTGAACGTTTCGTTTCTGTCATCGCGCTAGAGCGCCACGGATGCTTGGTCTTTGAATGTGACTCTACGGGGTGCCGAGAGCGAATGGGGCATTCGAAAAACTGGCCTCGTTGATCTCGTATTATTCGATTTTCGCTCGCTGACCTGTTCGAAGACTTGCTCGATCATTTCCCGGGCTAACGGAATGAAGTGTCCGCTTCGCCTGATCGGCCATAAGTCACTGCAACCTGGCTGATGGCTGGCGTGTCCCTGGCGGGACTGCGATTTGAAGTCACACTCGAATCGTTCCCAAAAATCGCTTGAGGAATTTCTTTCTCTTTTATTCTTTCGTCGTTTGCCATTAGCCGCAAAAACTTTTCACACGTGGTTTTCGTGGGTTCCAGCGAATGTTGCTTACAGCATGTTGTCAGAGCTCTTGCTTTCTTAGACTCTGTGTACGGAGTGCACTGAGTCCAAAAGATCAGGACTTCCTGGTCTCCCTGTGGTCGCTTCACAGAACTAAGCCACTGATACGTTCAATGCTTTCCCTTTTCAAATAGAGGGACAGATTAACCTAAAAGCTTGCAGTCGGTGCAAGTCAACTACGCAAGTCCTTGTGCATGTCTCAAACGGAGTTGAGTCTTTTAAAGAATGAAGGACGAAGAAGTCGTGCGTTCGTTTTTTTCAGCGTTGTACGCGTAGCCCTTAATGACGTAAAGGCCAGGAAGGTTGTTTCCCTGGT
This sequence comes from Hyalomma asiaticum, assembly GCA_013339685.2. Lineage (NCBI taxonomy): Eukaryota > Metazoa > Arthropoda > Arachnida > Ixodida > Ixodidae > Hyalomma > Hyalomma asiaticum. The sequence continues at coordinate 48,073,040 of CM023490.1, forward strand.
CTCTGAGTACTTCGAATACGTTCCGACTGTTCTGTAAGTCGATATTCGACCCCGAGAGGCTGACAACAGCACTATACCTGCCCTGGTCATTGCGCCTGGCAAAAATGTGGGACAGCGGCGCACGTAACTATCGTTGACGGGTGCCGTAAATAAAATTAAACAAAGTAACAACAATAACTAAGTATTATCTTTATTTTACTATACCCTCAGGGCTGAAGGCATTAAGAGAGGGGTGAGGTGTCGATACGTCATTTCATTGCTCGGACACTGTTAAACAAAAGCAATGAACAAAATTGAGTAAATCAACGTTATCCGCAGCAGGAACTGGCAAAGAGGATTCCTGGGTAATAATATGTTAATTAGCGCTATGTTAACTAGTGCTTGGTCAATCTACTAATGCAGAGCGAAACTGTACCCATGATTGACGGTGGTGACCACTGATCCGAAGTTTCAGCCCACAGATGCTCTGGGGATAAGTGAACCACTGCGTGTGTTTTGTTAAAGCATGACGTAATTAATGCCATCGTTAATGGAATGATGAATCTAGACCGATACCTAAGGATAGTAATGGTTCAGTAAAATTAGCGGAAACATTGGTGCGATTCTTAGAGGATGCAAAAACATCATACTAAACCATATAAAACTTGCTGCCTGCGTGCTATTATAAACAGATACTCTTTGATAGATGTTTTCAACAATAGAGCTTATATCGTTGCAATGCTGCATTCTGTTTTTGCGTTCATTGCTTATGTACTGTATGAAGGCCTGTATGAACAATAAAATTAAATAAAACGTCTAGGAGTCATTAGCTATTGCTTAAGAGACCTGAATGCTACAGCGAAGGCCTTTAGAGGCGAACCCGGGACGTAGGGGATCGTACACCACGTCAATGTCATTTGGCATAGGCTGTAGAGGTCGACATTCAATCCCGCATGGATCGCACCCGCGTACGCAATGCACAGTATGAACCACGGGGGATTTTATTATCGTTAATCGCACCGTAAATCACTAGAATGCCATGTTATCGATGCCGTGACGTAACAGTCCTGTCAGTTCTACATCCTTACCCTTTCACGCCACTTCTATATAAAGCCTATACTATAGGCTGTGAAGGAGATCCCAATTTACCATTTATCGTGGCGTATCCTGCCGCCACCGTTTTATTTTTTCAAGGTCACCTTCGCACGAGTTATTCAAGGCTGTCTCCTTTATGCAGATGAGGTAGCCAGGACTCGGCGCTGCAGAGTGAATTCGATACAAATACACGTGATCATGACATGTAGGTGGGCTGCCTAGAGTTGTCTCCATGCCAACAGAGATTGTCGTCGTCGTCATCATCACCACCACCTCCATCATCATCATCATCATCATCGTACCTGCGATACATTAGTGGTGCAGATCGAGGCGCTTCTACTGTGTGCATCTATCTATCTATCAGCATCATCATCGTGTTCCGACGTTGGACACCTGCCACGCCGTCAACACTACAGTACAAATCTGGCAACAAAAAAAGCCGTACCTTCCGACGTTTCTTGCCTTTCTCGAAGATCTATAATCTGCTCCGGCATATGTGCACGTATCGACACGGCTGCCGTTCATAGTCTTTCCAAAGCCGCACTCGTAATAGACTGGTCCCTGGAAAAAAGCCCGCGTCGCGGCGGATTTGCGCACTCTCTCTCCAGCCCATATGCGGCGTGTAGCATATAGTACAGTCACGAGAACTTCGATATTTATGTATCCCTCACAACACGCTATCCGCCGAGCTTGTGTTTGTTGCTTCGGCGACGCTGTGTTTCGTTTTGTTTTGCTTTCTGGGAGGGGGCGTCTTTCTCGGAAAAGCGGCTTCGCACTCTTCTTCGAGTGAACAGCACAGATTACAAGGCGACATCGAAGCAGCAAACGTTAGACACTATGTTTCGTTGCGTTTTTTTTTTCCTTGTTGCTGTTGTTGTAGCTGCGGCTGCGTGAATTGCGGCTTTTTATTGCAGACTCAGTGTCGCTTCTTAGAAAATCCTTCATTGTTATTTTGCCCTTCTGGGAGTCTTTGGCACGTGCAAGAGTTGTCTCCAATATCGTAAGTGGTTCTGGCACTCGATTCGGAGCGAACGAAAGTAGTGGTGACAACAGCAAGGTAAAGAGGACAGAAAAAAAGGAAGCAAGGACAGAAAGACAAGAAAAGGAGGAACTGAGAAAGAATGAATAGATAGATAGATAGATAGATAGATAGATAGATAGATAGATAGATAGATAGATAGATAGATAGATAGATAGATAGATAGATAGATAGATAGATAGATAGATAGATAGATCTCGATCTCGCCGCATCCACACGGAACAATTTGGTGACGTCTTGCGTTTTTTTATTTATTTATATCTGCTATGGGAGCACGCGTTGCATTTACAACGCGAAGGGGCTTACTTCTTGTTCAATACATTTAGCATTGTTGGATGACATGGCATTTCTTCTTTCCCGCGAAACTGGCAGCTGGCGTCGGCGGCACACTCACAACGCAACACGTATATATATGGCTGGGCATTTGAAAGGCCCCTTAAAGCGCTCGTCATTAAGTGCGCAAGAGCGCTTCTCTGACTTTGCTCGGATTGATCATTTAACTTGCGGCTAATAAAGAAGAGATGAAACGTTAGGTTATCGCTAGAGATACTTCCCCTTTCACTCACTTTCGCCTCATACATTGTTGGAGGGACCCCAGCATTTAAAGGGACAATATAGAGCAAAACGATTCTTCTTTTAATAGCAGATAACTCTTTCACAATACCAAAAGCACCATTCTCAAATGCAACAAGGGAAAATAGCAGGTGGTGACACCGTCTTGAGATTCCTGCACCAACTTCCTCCGACATCACAGATTTTGAAGGTGACTGCTAGGGCACACATAATTATTCGATTGTGAGTTCCCAAAAATCAATCCACCATTATAAACTGATTTATTGTTTCACTTTAAGGTCCCTTTAAGTCCTAACAAATAAACTCCTAGAATGTGCAGTCACGAGCCAAATGCTGTATACGACTGCACCAACAAAATATTTAAATTTCATCTAGCACAGCTATATATAGTGTGGAATTGCTCTGGTACAATACATTGGCCGAACATGCTATACTGCATTTCAACCATCATACCAAGGCTGCCAAGAAAAAAGAAGTACTTGCAGCACTCATCGGTCTCTAACTTTTGCTCGTGACTGCACATTCTCCATATAAGCCTTATTGTTTTAAAGCCTAGCATGTTCACCCTGCAAAAGGTAGCACGGAAGTATCAGTGAAGCGTTGTAATTTTGAGTTCTGCGCAAAACGAAATGTTTCGGCGGAGTTCTACACTGTACGTAAAGCTCGTGGAATTACAGTAGCCCTTGATCGGCAGTACCATCCCCGAAAGGCTGGCTTACTATAGATCGGGCGTAATCCCGGCTTATAACTTTATCTTTCATGACTGTGTTCAGCTATAGACATCACTCGTACGGCGTTCCAGCTGTGAGTCTTATCGTACGTTTGCTCGCTGATTGCTGTGATGTGTAATCCCTCTCTAGGTTGTTTGTGAGCGGCCTCGTTGCTGCAGGAAAAGAAAAGAAAAGAAAGGAAAGACAGAAGCACGAGCGCCCTCTTAATCCGAGAGTCTGGGATTTCGTTTTATTATCGTAGAACCGAAGAAAAGTTCAGCTTACATGTACGCAACTTGTTGCTTTTCTTGTAATTTATGTTCTTGCTTCTCGGTGACTGTATGCTCTGCCTTACCTGAATTTATCTAGTGTAGTTTCGTACAACTCTGATATCTCTGCATGTCGTCGTTTGATATCAAGTGTCCCTCCCGATTCCGCAAATGTTTGAACCGAAGCCTGCAACGATCGACATATCACAACAAATCTCCATCTATATTCGTATTCGTTGTTGTTCTTGTGGGAAGCCTGACTCGTTGCGACATTATTAAGAAGGCACTCTTCCTAAAGAAGAGAAACCAATATTTGATTTCCCGGGAATTTGCATGCACGGCTCGGTGCGGTATATACTTTCGTTTTCTTAGTATGCGAACACAGGTCTGGCACATGCCTCGAACCGTTTAAGAAGGCACACGTACCGCACGTGGCATGGATTAGTCCGGGCGCCGTGGTAAGCTGTAATATCTTCACACAGCTTTAGCAGGCTCAAGACGATAGGACAAACAGAACTGGCGAAGCACTAGCCTGGAGGCGTTACGCAACACGTAGCACGGTTTTTCATTTCCTTGTCTAAAGGAGAGAAGCTAGGGCTGTAGCTGCGAAGCGCGACAGAGCGTGTTTTATTGCACCGTCTCAACGGCAGTCGACCGTTCTCGGCTTTCGCTGGCTCGTTCAAACGCTCTAGATGCAGGCGTCGCATCCTTTTTGTATTCCTCCTTGTTTCTTCGTCTGCTAGGCCTCGCCGTGTGTGTATCGTCTGCTTAGCGTATTCGTCCGTCTGCACGCCTCATATATCCGTCTGTTTGATGCGCTTCGTCGGCTGCTGGTACTGGCGAGACCCTTTCTTTTCGTCTGCTTTCCCCTTCTCGTCGTCTGCCTTTCTTTCTTTTTCTGCTATACGAAGTCTCCAGCGGCGCTGCCTCGCAACTCGTCGCCGCCGCGGGCGTCAAAACGCAGCAGGAAACGATCTAAATGACAGTTTTTCTTATCCCGTCACGTGCGAACGATGGGGCATCTTCTGAGCGCGTCCTTAACTATGCGAAAGAAACACCTCTCCCCTTGCTTACATAACCGCCGTTGGCCGCGCGCTCCGAGGGAGCGGTTCGTGACGAGAGGTGGTGGAGAGAGGGGTGCCAGAGAGAGGCGAGTTGTAGAAGAAATAAAAAAACAAGAAGCCTTCTTTCCTTCTCGTGTCTTCACGGCGTTGCGAGAAGGGTGTACGCCGTTCTGAAGTCTCCTCCCGAGCGCAGTCCGCGTACAGTAGTAGGCAAGCCTTCCGATGTGGCCGTTGGTGCGGTAACGCGCCTCGCCCGAGGAGTACGTGCATCTGTGAAAGCGCGTGGAAAGAGGCCGGGGAGTGAGCACGTGCCAATTTAGCGGTTCTCGCGCTAACGAGAACAATGCGGCGGCGTTTGTAACTCGCGCCAACGCTGCTAGTACTGTCCATCAGGAGCTGGCATCGTACTGCTTATCAGGAGCTGACATCGTACTGCTTATCAGGAGCTGACATCGGGACAAGACGGTTGCCGCACCCAAGAACACGCCGCTGGAGCCGTCGGAAACAACGTCACGCAGTGCGTCGCCCTTCACCTTCCTTTTTCGGATGCGCCCTATCGTGTCTGCATCCGATGCGTGAAGCCGGCGCTATTGTCACGGCCGTCACGTCGTCGTCTGCTCGACCGTGGATCGCGCGTCACGCAGAAGTGACGTCACCGCGCATGCGCACCACCGGAGAAGCAGCGAGTCGTCGGCGTTGTCGTCTGTCTGCGCGGCGGCATTGTCGTCTGCTCGCCGAGCGAGACGTCTTCGAAACCGATCCGACGACGAACCCGAACGAAGTGACCCGACCAGCCGAAACAATGCAGCTGTCCTCAGCGTTTTGTGCGTGTTGATTGATAGTGATATCCAAACTCCTTATTCAGCCGTTTGTTGAGTCTATTCTTTCGTCGAGTGTTGGGAGGACAGCGATACCCGTGGGTTCTACAGCGAAACTGCGGATGCCGCTAGTCCGGCTGGGCGCGCATAGACGTAGTGTTCTTGCACCAGCTGCGAGCGTGTTTGCAAACACCTGCGCGATCCCGCCGCTAACGCTTCCAGCGTTCCCCCGGTGCTGCGCAAGTGTGCAACCGCCTTTTTATTTCTGCCGAACCTGACGCCTCTTGCTTCCGGTCTTGAATCCTGCACCGTCTGGCTCATCGACACCCCTGCCGAACTGTAACGGACGCGCGCATTTCCGATTTGTGTCTGTCGGAAGCGAAACCGGCGATCCGACTTCCGTGTCGACTTGGACCTACTGGCCGACGTCGCACGTCCCTGCATTGGATAACCATCGGTGACGTCACGTCTTCGGCGTGACGACGACGCCTGCGCGCCAATTTTAGTTGCTCCGTTCCAGACAGTACCGTCGGTGTTCTTCGACGGCTGCACTGTTTGTTGTGGTGTTTGTGCATTCTAACGACGTGACGCCCCCAAGACAGAAGACATGGCAGCGGTCATGCAACGGAGACAAATCAGAAGGCCTACCGGTGAGCTTGTTGTCCATGTCCTATTTGCTACTGTGTTTTTCAGCATACAAAAACGGACATAGATTGACCCCGTCATGAAACGTAACGGGACCTGCAAAACGGTGGCGTTACCCATGTATGTTTCTGCGTTAAGGCGTACAACTCTGCAAGCCGTGTTGTTTTCTCAGTCATTAAACATAACGGTGTGAAATATCACCATGGTAACTATAACCTCTGTATCAAAACAAAATGAAATTTCCGGTTTTCACTCTCCAAAACCGCAATCTGAAGCCCGCCGTGGTGGGAGGCGCCCAATTGATTTTGACCACCTGGCGCTTCATAATTTTCCCGTTGTACAAAGGTGCTCTTTCATTTAGTTCCAGAGAGCGTCCTGGCTATGAGTCGAACCCGTGCCCTGACGCACAGCAGCTCGAAACCTAAGGCTCGCATTCATAAACCTATGATATCCTTATCGCGCCTGTGACATCAAGGCGCGATAAAGGTACTAAAATGGTAATCAGTTCGAAAGACTATCATAAGGGTTGTTTGTAGATACTGGACTAATTTGTTTATGACGCATGATAAGGGCACAGGGACGGTAAGGGAAACAAGCGATAATGGTAAGCAGTGTTGTGCGGAACGTCGTTCCAAGGAACGGCATTCTACGGAACGTCATTCCAAGGAACGGCATTCCTGGAACTAGTTCCTTTTTTAGAGGAACGAAGGAACGCCATCGTTCCTTCAATGGTTGGTAGAACTGTAACGGTAACACGCTACATTTAAAGGTAAAGGCTAAAGGGAACGACGTTCCTTCTGTAAACGTTCCACTGGCGTTCCACATGCAGGGCGAATTGGCCGGGCTGCAACCGCCGATGCCGAGCCTCGAGTCTCCACACGAGGCTCGGCCTCGGTCATTACAGCCCTTAAGCTGCTACGGGTGTTGAGTATAGCGGTGAATAGCGGTGTTGGTAATGAGGCTGAGTATGGCGCGGCGCGTCCATTCATTCGTTCAGATAGGAGTCACGTGAAGGGGTGTATTGCACCGAAGGACCTTAGTGGAGTCATTGACTCGTGGCTGTTGAACTTGGACTGTTTCTTATACGCGTTTTCATTTTATTATGTTTCCCAACTGCCGCATAATGAAGGCTCCAACGAAATGAACCAGACAATGCCTGCATTTCTGGTGAAAGTGTTCGACTATATATTTAATGTCAATCGTGAGTCTGCGAATAGCATTAACGAAGGCGTCCAGGTGATGGCAGAGGCTTCGAGAATTCGAGGGCTAAGGCATCGAGGGCTAGATCTTCGAGAGTTCTTCTTCAGTTTCCTATGACTCGTATTTTTAGTTGATTTCGTAGATAACTGCAACGTTTCTATAACGTCTAATGAAGCCCCCATTCAGCCCCATTTCATTGAAGACGACGACACTCTTTGGAGCGCAATAGCACTCTCTATTCCCATAGCTGGAGGTTTACACGATATTATTATTATTATTATTATTATTATTATTATTATTATTATTATTATTATTATTATTATTCAAACTTACGAACCAGCTGTCGGATTCCTTCGTAGGTTCCTTTTGTCATTGACTGGTCGGCTTCGCTAATATGTCCACACTGTCCAGCATCAGGACTGGTTCCAGTGTTTGCTTACGAATAACCTTAGCGTGAGATGTTTCTTGTGAACTCGACCGTCCCAAGGGTAGAATTCACAAACCAATATCCTCCCTAAGCGTGCTTTCCGTTGTTATGCTGCTGTCACCAATGGTACGTCCATCACCATGACTGCCTGGATTTCTCTCTTGCAAGCGTAAATTCACCTTCAGAGAATACCGTACCATGGGCAGTATTCGTTTTAATGGGACACCAAAGATCAAAACGATTTTTCTCCTGGCAGTCGATAACTCTTTCACAGCACCCTTCTCACAGTGACAAGGCGCTTGGTACTGAACTAGAAGACGCAAAAAGGGGAAATGACAGGTGGCGACACCGTCTTGAGGTTCCCGCACCAAGTTGCTCCTGCGTCATAGATTTTGAAGGCGCCTGCTAGGGCACACGTAATTATTCGCTGGTAAAAAAAAGAGTTGGATTGTGTCCGTGGGTAGTCAGGGAGTTAGCACATAGCAAGTTTAATAATATTCCATTCAGCCTGTGCGGACAATATATACTGAAAAAGACTTAGAAATCCATGACGTCATGTTTACCTTGACGTCCAGAGGTATCGGCGCGAAATTAAAAAAAAATTCTCCTTCATTTTCTCTTTCAATGTGGAACCCATGATGAAATTAACACAAATAGTGTTCTAAAAGAGCAATCGATCAGCATAAACTGGCTTACATTTTCAGTGTAGTGTCATATTAAGATTTGTACTGAAGTTCTGACTGCGGTTAGCCTTCGCTGTAATGAGATGACAAATTGGCAACGGGTGCGTGACGTCACTCTGAGAGTCTGCTGTGACTCTGTGCGCGCCTCATATGGCGCACAAGTTTGCGCTCTCGGATCGTAGCTCCGTGTGCTGTGGAGCGTCTGGCTGCCAGCTGTGACTTGGGTGCTGTGGCTTCACGCCTGAAACAACGCTTCCTCTCGTGCCTGCAGCATAATGTACCAGACTCCTTTGGTCTTTTTGCCATGGTTTAGATGACATTTCCTATGTATTTATTTATTTATCGACAGGATGATCATGATGATAAGTAATGATGATATATTTTACGCTGCTGGCAATCGAACGAAAGTTTCCCGTGCACGATTAAAACTTTTGCGAAGCACGCAGAAGCGGAACACGCACTATGGAGCGTGCACACGCGACATCGTTTCGTGAAACACCTGTTGGAACTGTGCAAACATACGGCGAGATGACAATGCGTTTAACGCCTATGGCGTGGAGGTGACGCCAACACCGCGCATTGAATGAGACGGCCGCATTGAGTCCCTTACGCAGGCTGGCATTTATTCGCCGTGTACTATTTCGAGGATGTACTAATAACGCCGTATCAATGTAAATAATTACGAAGTTTGATTACCTAAAGTTAGTTTAATGAATCAAGAAACATTGAAGTAAAAAAAAGCATCATCATCATCTTCAGCCTATCTTATGTCCACCGCAGGAAGGAGGCCCCTCCCAATCCTCTCCATCCTTGCCTGGTATCCATTCCGTCGTTCTAACTGTCCATCGGTTATCTAACTTTCTCGTCATGTGGCCTGCCCATGTCCATTTTTTCTTCTTGACCTCGTTCATTATGTTGGCGACTCCGCTCTGTTCTCTGACCCACTCGGCTGTCTTCCTATCTCTTATTGTAACGCCTATCATTTTTCGTTCCATCGTCCGCTGCGCGGTTCTTCACTTCCTCTCTAGCTTCTTTGTAATTCTCCTAGGGGAAGTTACTCAAGTTCTTAATCGTGGTATTATTATTTCGGAGTAAGTAGAAATGAATTAAAGTGGACGAAAAGACAAACCTCCCGTCGAAAGATCTGTAGCCGGGAGTCGAACCCTCTTCCTCGTGCTTAGCGGCGTGACACTTTTATTCATCTGCTAAGCTATACCGTATGACGGGTGCACAGAACGCAACCAATAAATCATAATTCAAGATGCCAGAATGGACTTCTCCGGCAACGACGTCTTTATTTAGTGCGTTTCTAAAAGGGCATAGTTGGGGCTAGTTGAAGTGTATTGCTGCTGTAGCTCCGTTTGTCTTGTTCCCCGTCTTGCTTCTTCAGAGCTGTTCACTTTAACAAGTGTAGTCGTTTCTTTTCCTTTTTCTTCTTATTTTTATTCTTTTGTCTCGAACGAATGGTGTCACTGCACCCGTCACTGCGCCTCGCAACCATAACGTACGCCTTCATTCACTCGACGAGCATTTGAATAATTACGGCAGCGTCTCGACCAAGCTCGTGCTACAGTTTGCGCTTGTGTGTCCCTAGCGCTGCTATAGCGTGTGCTGTCGTTTCGAGTGCCCCAACTTTCTTGTTTGCCCTATTTTCTTTTGGTATAATTAAACAGTTCTGCGAGGTCCCTGATCCTTCTCAGTGACCTCTCGTAATCTACTGCGTAACCTCTAGTTTCGTGCTTCCGTGTTATCTTTATTTTTTTTCGCATGCTTTTCTACAATGCGTCGTAATTTTTCGCCTTGCCGCCGTAACTGTGCTCTTGTGAGCCAGGAACGAACGCGCCTGTCATTACAGTTCTTTCGCTGCGGGCTCTGACGTATAAACACACACACCCGTACACACACACGCACACGCATCATACATACATACATACATACATACATACATACATACATACATACATACATACATACATACATACATACATACATACTTTCGCGAGGCCTCAGTGGTCGCCTTGGCGAAGGTCATCGCGACCGTTGACGCCTCGCGACTTCCGCCAACGCCCGCCTTGTCTTTCTATCGTTATATTATTACCGCCGTACTGCCGCACGCCGCAGGGGTTGTCCTGTCGTTTTATTGCTTTCTCGGTTTGTCGCAGAAGCGGGTGTAAAAATGCCGCAGCATTGCGAGATACGCGGGGTGTTGCAATGTAACCCTTAAGAGAGTCGCTCAAGAAGTGCGGCGTGTAGTGGTGACCTTTCTTGTGTTCCACTAATTGTCGCATCCGTTCCCTCCTCCTCAAAGCGTAGCGAGGCAGAGTGCCCCTATCGGTTGCACGTATAATAATAATAATAATAATAATAATAATAATAATAATAATAATAATAATAATAATAATAATAATAGGCAGATTAGCGAAACCGGACGTCCATGATAATAATAGCCAGGGATCTACCCAGAACCCGTATTCACACAAACATGTACTGCTAAAAATGTTTTTAAGAGAAAATTCCCTCCAATCCTGATGCTAGACATAACATTAGCAACGCCGGCCGTCCAATGGCAAAAAAGCACTTACGGAAATGAAGTTTTGCGAAATCGGCTTCAGAATATCGCTTTTTTTTATTTTATTGACGCACGCAAAGAGAACCGCAAGGATGCTTTCTTAAAATTGTACGACTACGATTGTACCGTGTTCAAGAAATGGCATAGGCGTATTGTAGTGCTTGCTTGCGATAATTTGTGCGTTGTTGTGAGACATAAGAGATTTCGCAGTAGTCGAGTATAGTGTAGTAGCCTGGGTTCCTGCTTCAGCTGGCACTTTCAGAGGGAAAGCAAAATCAATTTAGCGTTGAACATCACCTAGCCGTTGGGCATTTGAAACGGAGGTAAGCTGATTTCTTGTACGTCTTGTGAGCAGTGCAGAGACTTGGACGTATGCAGCTACACGGCAATCATTTAAAGGGTAACACAGAAACAAAGGAGAGACAGATAACGAAAGAAAAAAAAAACGAACTGCTACACTGGCGTGCCGCATGGCTTACTGCACTAATGAGTCCTGCGAAGGACCTGCAGCTCCAGCTACAACGATTCTCGGCAGGTGGTCAGGAAAGCGTGCGCGCGAGACAAGGAAAGATTTGCATGCTAAATTACTTATTGCCTGCTCGGCAGGAAACATGCCTCGAGAGACTCGGCTTTACCGGGAACTGAAGTGTTCCTATGTATACGTTACACTCACCTGGCAACGTATATCTCGCTTCGGAACTTCCAGAATTGGCTGGGTTAGAGTAAACAGGGCTGGCATGGCTTGTTTATTATTATTTGAGCGAACTCCTTCTAGGTTTCTTCTTTGATATTGAGCTTCTGCGTTGTTGCAAAGGGAACTGAGCGAAACGTCCGTTTTCGCTGAGGCTTTGCAAACGACCAAGCAGCGGGATTGGCTAGAAGAAGATGACAAAGAATGAAAGGAAAGTGTTGCCAATAAAATGCAGGTAAAGTTCCCTTCTATTTCAGGCTCATCTAGGCAGTCGTGTATGCTTTAGCTGCCGCGTCAGAAAGGTGACAGGAAGGACGGCTCTAAATCAGATCCCGTTTGTAAGCACTCCTGCCGTGTATCAGTTGTGCGACAGGAGTATCTGTAAATGAAATAAAATAGACAAAGATGAAGACTTATTCTCAATAATAATAATTATCGTTGTAGAGCAATTAGCCTGTTTTCTGTTGAAACTGTAGGGTGTCTAATCCGAGTACCATAGCTCTTTAATACGCTCCCTTACACATACCCCTTGTATATGCTTGTACGGTGTTTTAAATAAATAAATAAATAAAGGAAGGCTTACCAAATGTCCAGTATATTAATATACAATACGGTTGGGGTATGGACCCAGTCGGAATGAGATCACATATACGGAAAAATGTCCATACGAAATAACCAATGGCGCCGGGAAAGAAGCTAGCCCAATAATGACGAGACGCGCTACGGAACAAAATTTTCCTCAAGTGCTCCAGCCAATCCCGAACGGGAGGTGTCATTAGCAAAGCCAGCTGGACAACGAGCAAGCGGCACTTATACGAAATTGAGGCTTCATGAATTGCGCCCTTGCAGGAGCCGCGGTGCTCTTAAAGAGCGTTGGGGATGTCGATTTTGTTAATGTCCTGTGGTTTTAGTTCTGAAACACACGATTTGATTATGAGAGACTCCGTAACGGGGGGCTCCTGAAATCTCGACCACCTGGGGTTCATCAACGTACACTGACATCGCGCAGTCCACGGGCCTCAACATTCCGTCGCCATCGAAACGGATAGGCCGCCACGTCCTGGATTCGAACCCGCGACCCTCGGATCAGCAGCCGAGTACCATAGCCACTAGACCACTTCTGGAGGGGCATCGGGGTGTTCTCGACACATGAATATGATAATTAAAGACTAAAACAATAAATAAACACCTTTATAGTTCATGAGTAAAGCAAAAGAAAAAGAACTAACAAGAAGGAGACACATGGCGCCAGGTTCACGACGTGTCGCACGATTTGCTCGGCTAATGAGTCGGGCAGTGTTGCGTGAGAGGCTTCCTTCTTCTATTCCTTTGCTTTTCTTTAGTTCTCGCATGTCTTCGCCTCATCTTCTTCATCCGTGCCTTTGTTATACCGGTCTACCGCTGCGCCGGGAGACGAGTCCATGCACTCCACGCACGACCTCTGCAGCAGACGGCGACGGGCGCGTCTACAAGCGTAGCAGGTCGGTAGTGTATTACGACGTTGGCGGCGGCGGCGGTTGCACGTTTGTGCCGCCGTCTGGGCCCGCTTTGAGAAATGGAGCTTCGCCGCGAGGCTTTCGCTTTCGCCCGGTGCTCCTCCTCCACGGTTGACCCGGCGCGGGGTGGTTGCGTGACCTTGACTCTGCGCCGGGAATGCCGGCGCCGTGACCCGGGCGTCAGGTAGTCTGCTGCAGGTGCCCCTTCGCGGGGACCACCGCAACGGCTTCTTTCTTTCTTTCTTTCTTTCTTTCTTTCTTTCTTTCTTTCTTTACAAAGGTCTCACTTACATGGTCCGGTGCTTCCTCGTACACGCAGTGTTGCTCACCTCTCTTTGTTTTTCTTTTTTCGCATTTGTTTCTCAGAGCGGCCCCTTGTTGTGTTTCTGCCCTGTTTGCCGTGGAGGAGCCACGACATGTTATGTGGCGGGAATTTGCACGTGTTCTGCAAGGGCTGGGTTCCCCTACTCGTGCGTCGCATGCGAATTTGAAGTCGTGTGCGTGTTCCAAGTGTTCTCACATTCAAATAAAAAGATCATGTGTGCGTGTGTGTGTCTCGCTCGGAGGTGAACTTGTTCAAGCTACCTCCCGTACCCTCTTACACGCGTTTATACAAGTTCCGTGTCTGGTGTTTTGCAAGTTAACAAGAAGAAGGCTGGCTGACTGTATGTCTTTATGTTTTATTTATTATTTTTTTATCTGGTGTACTACGCTTCAAGTGCACCGTCTATGCTGTTACTTATAAGCGAGATCTCGTACCTCGATGCTTGTCGAATGCCTAGAAACACATACATGTCACGTGATTGGTCACGTGACATCACGTGAATGCCTCGAAACACGTACATGTCACTTGACATTTAGTAACGTGATTTTGGCGGTAACATGTCACGGGACATGTTCTCGGGACATGTTCACGCCGGAAATCACGGGACATGTTCTCGCCGGAAATCGCGTCAAAATGTCGCGCGTCATGTTTCCGCCAAAAGCACTTAACGCAATGTCACGTCGACGTGTTCCCTCCAGAATCACGCAAACAAATGTAGGGTGACATATTCCCGCCAAAAATATCACACGGTTATCAGGTGACCTGTTTCAGTAACGTATCGGGCTTCGCTGTGATCGGGCCTTGGGCGGAGTTAGCGTACTTCTTTTATTCGAAGCGTTGCTCTCTGCACTGCTACTTTGATTCGTCTCTGATTATGTCATCCAATCCTCTCAATCTTCTCCCTATTCCTCTCTTTTGTACTGCTTTTCTTTTTGTTTCCTTCTCTGGCCATTGATTGCCTGACCTCGCCAGCCATCATCACTACGTGGTGTCCCAGTGTAACCGCTGTAACCATCGGATGCGTTCGATCTCGGCGACTACGTGCTGCTGACAGGCAACGGGTTGATAGCACGATAATGGCCAAACGCGGAAGCGAATGAAGTCCCGTGCGTTGTTGCTTTCGTACCATGTATCGCACTCTGAGCTTCACTACAGCGCTAGCCTTACGTAAGAGCTTTCTTTCTTTCTTTCTTTCTTTCTTTCTTTCTTTCTTTCTTTCTTTCTTTCTTTCTTTTCCTTCTTTCTTTCTTTCTTTCCATTTTCCTGTTTCCGTCTTATTTTCTCTCCCTCCCTCTCTTTATTGGTCACATGGGTGTGAGGTCGTTTGGAGTGATCTGTGTAAGTTCGGATAAACCATCAGTTGCAAGCCAGCACTGGTGATAATGCATGCACTAAAGATGAGCCAGCACTGGTTCCTCAGAACCCGTGGACGTGTACGTTCCATGCGGAAACATTTGCCTTAGCAGAATATCTCCTACAAGCTCTTGCGTTGGGGATATCCTCTCTCGCGTGTTTATTCCTCTATCATAAATTCGCAGTCGCTGGCACGCTGTCTGGCTGTGTAGAATACATTTGAATTGGGATTCGGGGCTGCCTTGCGAGGCGACGACAGAGACCCCGCCCCGTTTGACAGATGATAGATATCCCCCTGTGGAATATGTCACCATGGCGCCAATAAGTACTCCGTGGCTGGTATGTGTATTATGTCGACAAGCCGTTTCACGGTTGTCAAGCGGGGCGTTTTTCATACGTTGACGCAAGCACGTACGAAGTCAATGTGCGGTGCGGTGTGTGGATTGTATCGTAGGTGTGGTGGCGCTTTGTTTCTTTTGTCTTGTTAGGAAGTGACCGAATGGCACAGAGTGAGTACAGTCGCTATGTATAAGTTGTTTGTTTTACTTCGACACAGAATAGTAAATATATTAGAAAACTGTTACAGAGGACGACGTGTAAACAGCACATCTGTACGCTCTTCAAGTGCTTGAAAATGTAAAAATATGGCATTCCTGCATCAGGCACATGGTGAAGTTCTTGTTGAACTTGTAAATAAACTTTACCTCGACTGGATATTGATCATTTTTTCCTGGGTCATGTCCCTTCATTGATTATAGTTATTTATTGTAGAATTGGGGTTTTATTAGCTCGTCTATTGTTTGGGTAAATTTTTATAGGGCACTCGATAATAGAACGTTTTTATGTATGCTACTGAGATAGCTTATGCTAATCTGGCCTATCTTCGCACCTGCATGGTAACACTGGATGGCAGCTAAATACCGCACAAAATGCGGGAACACCATCAAGCTTTCGCAGTTTATAAAGACGAAGTGAGGTGCTGCTGTGTGTTAACTAACTACCGTACCTTTACAAGAGCTGCTGTTATCGGGCTAGCGCCACATGCAGTAGTGCTTGATGTAGCGTCGTGTAGTCCTACTCAGCCATTGGCTCAGCCGGAATGGGGAAAAGAGATTCGAACCCCCTACTCTCGTATATGTTTATGGTTTGCATACATCGGCACACACACACACTAAGCAAACGCACGAATGAACGTAAATCAAGCCGAATCCGACCCCCATCCCCGCAATCATGATATCCTGGCTGCCTCCATGGACTTAGCTACATAAGAGTAAAAACACTACCGCCTTCCTCTATCCCATATAGGCACGTGCTTGGCGCATACTACAGCTCTGAGATGCAACTGTAAGGCTCTCTCGTCCCTTTTCAAACTCACCGTTCGAAAGACACCGACAAAGTTTCTGCCATGCTGGCGTCTTGTTGGATGCGCTGGACGCGTCACTTCCCTAAGGGAATCTGTCGGCCTACCCGCCATGATGTGGCCTTACACTTTATATGATAAGAATTATGACATGACCATCAGAGGGCACGTGCTCAAGTGCTACCTCACATGGAACGAAAACAAAAAAATCAAGAAGCACTACTTTGTCACACTCATTGTGAGGGGAAGGCGGTTTAATGGCGACCCTAGCCACCACCAGTGGTGGGCAAAGATACTTTGAAATTGTATCGCGATACGATACAAGATACTCGGGCAAGAAGTATTTCGGATACAGATACAAGATACCACCTCAATAATTGTATCCGATACGATACTTGCCATTTGTATCTTAAGATACTTCGATACATTTATAAATTTCATATTATAGACATATATAATGCAGCAGAAAACGCCTATGAACAGGAGTGTTTGCTTTAGAATTTCAGAACTGCGACCAACCAAGTTTAACTTGAATGAAACATGTGTTAGTATCTCAACAACTGTTGTTTTCTGGCTATAATTATATTGTTTCATTCCCAAACAACTGATTGGGGCTCTTTTGGCTGCTAAACATGACAGCTATGTGTAAGCTACGCTGTCGGCGGTTTTTTGTGGTTTTTGTAATTCATGGAACTCGATGCTCTACTTGCCAACCAGGTAGTGGTTTCCCACCTAATAACAAAAATGGCGATGCAAAACCTCGGCACGATGCCGCAATTACGACTTTGAGTTTAACCTGGTCCGTACGCGTATACCGTTTACGCAGTACCGGACCACGGGACAAGTGTACAGGAGTAACAACGCTCGTAGCGACATATTTTGTGACGGATCTTCTATACAGAAAGGACATAAAACCGCAATGACTTCCTAAATTCTAGTTATGTGCTCGCATAAAGCGCTCGTCATCGACGGATTCACGAATGTGCAATTTTTGTAATAATTTCTCTCTACGAGAGAATTCCAGACATCGTAGCGGTACAAAGTGTCGCAGGATATCTCCGCTAATCATACTCTTGACATTGATTGCGCGAATTACCTTGTGATTTGTGACAGCGAAAAAAACAATGTGACTCAGAAAGGATATATATATATATATATATATTAATAGAACGAATCGTGCTGTAACATATTAGTTACGATGTTTCTTAGCAAAGGTGTCGTCAGCCTACCAAGTAAGATCACACACTGGAAATTCAATGGTGTGGAAAATGTCATGAAAGAGCTCGTGGGGACGGTCCACAATAATAATTGTTGAGTTGTACATCTCCAAACCACGATATAATAATGAGGGATGCCGTACTGGAGGGGCTGAAAGTTTATGACATACTGGTGTTCTTTAAGATGCTCCTAAATCTAAGTACATACTGCACGGGACTCAGTCTAACGCCGCTATCGGATGTCGGCCTTTACGGCCGGGATTCAATCCCGCGGACCTCAGGCCAGCAGTCGAGCGCATAACCACTAGGCCGCCGTGGCGGGTGAGGACGCTCATGAGAAAGGAGTACTTAGTACTACAATGTTTCTCGAGGCCTTTCCTAACATATTTCTGCG